>CM064558.1:8744844-9166083 GCA_032716605.1 Paralithodes platypus | reverse complement strand
TAGAGGGTGGTGATGTAGTTGTCCATACTTAGTATACTCTATCTAGTATGAACAGTCTCGATGTTACGTAATCTGGGTTGATGTAGCGTTACGTATCTTTCCGTAGTCTTAAGTTGAACGCTTCTGTAGTCTTAAGTTAAACGCTTCCATAACCTTGGTCGAACGTTCCATGATTGGGTAGAATATATTATTCTGTAATTGTATATGGGAAAGTATTGTAGGAATATAATTCCCATATATATAAATATTTGTATTATTTAAGATTGTTCATAAGTATCTCATTGTAAAAAAGATGGGATAAATTTTCCATATGTTGTGCGCGTGCGCGGTAGGTCACGACAGAGACAAACACAACGCGCTCGCACTCACTCTCCAACCAACCTCCGTCCCAGCTACACACGCTAAGCCTTCTTCCTATAGTTTCATATATCAGGTGTTTTCGCTTCATTTTCATCTCATATTTCATATAGTCACTACATCATCATCTTTGTTAGTTATCACAAAAGTAACATAAATATCTAGCCTATCCTAGCCTATTGTAGCCTCTTTCCATACGCTTGTTTACCTTACTAACCACTTCAAGTCAACTAGCCTATTTTCCGCCATCCTCCAATCACCAGCTGAGTTCATCTAACGGGTAATTATTCTATATGGTTAATGCTTCTCCCAAATTAATAATATACAGTCCACTTTATCTAGATTAACCATATATTTGGTCCTTAACGCCTTAAGAGCGGGTGGGTCGGTAACTTCTATTACCCCCCATGCGGGTGATTTTACCCTAAATGGGGTTGTTTCCGTGCTCTTTTTCATGCATAAACAAGACCCAGAATGTAATACAAGTATCTATTCCTGAAAGGGCATAAACAGAGCTTTCCAATGACACCCGCACTATCCTTCTACGACCACTGGTTCTCTTGCAACGATCGTACAACACGAGTGCAAAAACCCTAAAAATAAGGTAATTTTCTTACATAATTCCCTGTGTAGCGAGTGAGAGAGGGTGGAGGAGGGTGTAATAAATTTCAGTCGACCCATGGCGGTGGTGGCGAGTGGTCAGGAGGGAATCTATGCTCCTCGCACCGCTCAGCTCTCTCTCACAGCACATTACGTGCTCAAAATTGCACTCGATATCTGTCGAGGCCCGCATATGGGCACGTTTTCTTTAACTCGACATATGTTGCGCGCCGATGGTTAAGGGTTAAAACCTTTCACTAGTTTGCCCCCCCTCCCCCCCCCCCTTTTTGAGAGTTATTCGGCGGGTCGGTGGTTGCTTTGCTTGGAGTGGGGCTGGCTTATCCCTGTTTTTGTCATGTGTCCTACTACGTCCTCCGGCCCCAGTCTTTTGGCCCCATGGGGCTGTCGGGTTTTTTTTCGTCCGCTCTTTGCTCTGGCCACCCCAGGTGCCTGACCACCAGTGGGACAGGATGTGGAAACTACTGGATAGGTCAGGGCTGTGACGGGAGTTTTACCCAGAATGAAAAGTTATAAATCTGATCCAGTACAGTACTCAAAACAATAATTACTTTAAATGCTTCTTCGGGCTCATTAAATTATATTAAAACTACTTTAGCCCTAGAAAATATTGCACAATTGGCACGGCATTGAGATTAAATTCATCCATACTGTACTGTATAATAATTTAAATCTAGATCAAAATTATACTGAAAAATGACTTCTTTAAAATTTAAAGGTTATTCATTCACATATCTTTCTAAATTCTACTCTCGTCGTGTGCCCTGAAGGCGGGGTAATATGATAGCTGATAGGCTGAGTGTGTGTTAATCCAACTCAAAAACATTTTCCTTGTGACTTCTTGATATGAACTTTTCTTGTGTACAATTTTCACATTTATTAAATTTAATAATATAAAATTAGCGGTACCCATTGAGTTTAGCCTGTTTAAATTACCCTATTGGCTCTCTCTCTCTCTTAAATTTCTTGAATTTATTATAACTTTAAACGGTACCTCTTTTTTGACATCTAGAAACTTTTGGCCTATACTGTATTGTACTAAATTTCCCTCCCGGCTTTTCTTGAATTAGGGTGTAATGATTCTGTAATTTCTGGATCTAGATCATAACTATTATGTAAGGAGTTAAATTGAAAGGCTCCAGATTGCTAGTCTACATTGCGCACAATTCTTATTCCGCATTTCGTGAGGGTGTTTTATTTTCAGCTCGCGATTTAATTTGATTTCTCGGAGTACTGTATTGTTGTCCGCAACTTATTTGGTCTGGCATTGATAGTTTGATTTAACGTCAATAAAATTTCCTTCCCGTATAATCATGGCTAAAAGTGTACAAAGGCGTCGGGCTGGGCTTAAGGGCTCTTTGACTGTCTTGACCTCTGACATCGACGAATTCCTTGATTCGGCGTCTAGAGTGGAGGTGGAGGCCAGGTTGCTCAGTATTCAAAAGCAACTTGACAAGTATGAGGTCACACAGGAGACCTGGCCGACACTTACGAGACGGACGCCGAGTATATCGAGGAGTTAAGAGAGGATACCCTATATATGGAGGGCATACAAGTAATCGTTGCCACACTGAAGGGGATCTTGATTCCAGAGGTCAAGAAGGAGGTCAAGAAGGAGCCAAAGAAATCCGCAGTCAAATTACCACATCTTACTCTTCCAAAATTTGAGGGTGATGCCACATTGTGGTCAGGATTTTGGGAGATGTTCAAGTGTACCATCCATGACAATCCCGACCTCACAGATATACAACGCTTCACCTATCTAAAGGGTCAGCTTCTGGGTGATGCACATAAGCTAGTCGAAGGATTCATTATCGAAAGTGCAAGTTATGCCCCAGCAATAGAGCTCCTGCAAGAGACATATGGGCATCCAGATCGAATCAAGGCAGCTTATGTTACCAAATTCAATCAATTAGTGTCACCCAATCACCAAACAGCTGACCTGAAGGACTTCTATGCCAATACAGAGAGTGATGAGGTCAATCATTAGCCATGGAATTTGTTTGGAGGAATTTTGTGTGGTGACTCTTGTCAATAAATTACCATCACCACTAAAAGAACCATAAAACGGGAAATGGGAGACTCGAGCCTGGATTATAAGAAATTCACCCATTGCTTCCAGGCTGAAGTGTACAATATGGCGGGTCAAGACAGAGTAGGGGGTACACCCATGGCTACGGCAACATTTACCGCCCAAAGTGAGTACAGGAAATTCAACTGTGTTCTGTGTAGTAGCACCAATCATTTATGGTACAAGTGTATGAAGTATAAGTATAAGTTAAAAGAGCCCGTCAACTACGTCTCTGCACTGGGTGCTTGTCAAAAGAGCATGGCCATTCGGGTTCTACTAATCCTAACATAAGAAGCTGCAAGTTTTGTAAGGGCAAACACTTTCATTCCCTGTGTACACAAAAAACAAGGGAAGGAAAGTAGACCAGCGGAGGATAACACCAAGAGAGAGCATACTGCTGCTACTTCAACTACAATGTCCGTTGCCACAGGTAAAAATACAGTAATCTTGCCCACCGTACAGCTGCAGGTAAAGGGTAAGGATAATAATTGTGTTAAAATCAGATCGCTACTTGACCAATGTTCTCAGAGGACCTTTGTGAAGTCTTCTGTTCTATCCTCCCTTTCCTACATTTCTAAAGGAACTGAGGAGTTATGTCTTCACGGATTTACCAGAAAACAAGCCTCTAGGGAATATAATGTTGTGGCACTGCAATACAAACACAGAGGTAAATTTCATCATCTAGACGCAATAGTGGTTGATGAATTGCCAGAACATAAAGGTGAACTTAACCTAAAGTCTAAACTGGTTAGTTTACAAATTAAAGGCATACAATTAGCCGATCCTCATGCAACGGACACAGATCAGCTGGAGCTGCTCATCGGTGCGGATCATTACTACAATATAGTGCGACCTGGGTATAAAAGGTCAGGTAGCCTAATTCTGCCCTACCAAGTACGGGTATGCCATAAGTGGTTCATATGTGGCACAGCCTACCAGCTCCAGCACAGAAGTAGTTACTGTATTGAAAGTAGCAGTAACCCCAATGGACGAATACATGTCCACTGGTAATATTCCACCATGCAAAAATGACTTAAACGTTTTGTGGGAATTAGATCACATCGGGATAACCCCTAAGGAATACTCACAGGTTGAGCGTCAAGCACTATCGTCGCGTATGAGGATACCGTTACCTACGATCCCGACAGCCAACAGTATAAAGTGAGACTGCCCTGGAACAATTACAAGGATCAGCTGCCAACTAACAAGGGTTTGGCCATAGGCCGTCTTCGGGGTCTTCAGCGAAGATTCATCAAAGAGCCTGACTTTTGCGAGGAATACTCAAAAGTCATAATGGAGCAGGTGTCCCGGGGTTTTATAGAAGAGGTGCCTTTTGATAAATCAGATACCGGACATTACTTGGCTCATCATGGAGTAGTCAAGGAGAGCAAAACTACGCCAGTGCGTATCGGCTTCGACTGTTCCGCCAGGATGAGTGATCGTCAGCCTAGTCTTAATTACTGCCTGTATAATGGACCTTCACTGGTGCCAGACTTAGCGCAGGTTTTGCTCCGGTTTAGACTCGATAAGTATGCCTGGGTGTCTGATATTGAGAAGGCATTTCTGATGTTAAGACTCCATGAAGACAACCAGGACTATACACGGTTTATGTGGCCTAAATTTCCAAGGCAGCTAGATTCCCCCCTCATTTGTTACCGGTTCCGGGCAGTTTTATTTGGTGCGACGTGTTCCCAATTTCTTTTAAACGCCACCATTTTAAAACATTTGTCGAATGTCAGTGCAGATCCGCAGGTTATTCATCAGATTCAGTCAGGGCTATACATCGACAATTTACTGGGTACAGGTAATGATGAAGATTTCCTGAGTGATACCTATGGTGTAGTCCGAGAAATTATGAATGACGCCCATCTACATTTACGTGAATGGGCGACAAATAATTCTGGTTTGCGGACTGTACTGCAACGGGAAGGTGTGGCGGCTGTACAGCAGGAACATGTTAGAGTGCTAGGGTTGTTTTGGGAAACGGACACCGATACCCTCTATTCCTGGTCCCTCTCATTCGGCGTTCAGTATGCGCAATATTCGCAGATTACAAAACGGATTTGCTTGAGTATGACGGCTAAACTTTTTGACCCCTTGGGGATAGTTCTACCGGTGTCGATCAAATCAATATTATTCCTTCAGCAATTATGGAGGATAAAACTAGGTTGGGATGAGGTTTTGACTGGCGATCTGGTTCAGGAGTGGGAAGACATTATTTCGGATCTTCGTCTGTAGGGGTTTTAATTTTCCTCGGAGATTTGTCATGGACCATCCTGTTTCCATTCATGCCTTCTCAGACGCTAGCAAAGTCACGTACGGCACCGCCATATACTTTGTTGACACAAGTGGCAGCCGTCTAGTCATGGCGAAGGCGAAAGTCGCCCCGATCAAATCCCTTTCCATCCCAAAATTAGAGCTGACTGCAGTTTTGTTGGCTGCTAGACTCGTTCACTTTATAGAGGAAACTTTTAAAAATTTGCTACATATCTCGGAGACAGTTATATGAAGTGACAGCCAAATTACGCTCTACTGGTTACATAGCCGAAAGAAGCTACCAGTGTAAGTCACCAACCGTGTCGACGAAATTCATACCCTGCTCCCAACCGCACAGTTCCGGTATGTGTCTATCAAAGAGAATCCAAGTGACTGCATTACTCGTGGTGTCTCTGCTAAATTTCTTAAATCTTCTGCGGTGTGGTGGAATGGCCCATGCTGGCTTAATAATCCCAACGAATGGCCAGAAAATATAGATTTGAGCGAGCAACACACTGCTATTGTGGCACCGGTAAGTGACTCGGTGCCTGACGAAGACACACGGTTATGGGACTGGGATAGATTCAGCAGCTATGAGAAGTTACGTGTTACAGCATGGGTGATACGATTTGTAGAAAATGTAAAAGCAAAAATCAAAGGCACACCACCCACAGGTAGTGCTTACCTCAATGTGAAGGAGATCAGAATTGCAGATAAATTATTACATAAGCTCTGTCAACAAGAAATATATATGCAGGAATATAAATTACTGGTTAAGGAAACAAAGTCCAGGAATAACCTGATCAACCAGTTGGGCTTACACTTGAAGGGGGACTTGATACATTGCGGAGGCAGATTACGATTGGCAGCCCTCCTGAGGCAAGTAAGTATCCAATACTACTGCCCCCCAATCATCACTTCACCCATCTAATCATCGATAGGTGTCACCGACTCTGTTGTCATTATGGGGTTGGTCATATAGTCACCTATGTAAGACAACGATGGTGGGTGCCTAGAATCAGGCAGGTGATCAAGAAAGTCCTACGCAAATGCTTAAAGTGTAGAAGGGTACAGGGAACACATTATGATCGCGTCGGAATTCCTCCCTTACCAAACCTGCGAACCACCCCAGGTGACCCTTACAAAGTTACCGGGTTGACTACAGTGGAGCAATCCCTGTGAAAGATTCACCCAATCTTAAGGTGTATATGATACTTTTCACCTGTGCCGTTACCAGGTCAATTCACCTGGAAACGGTCACCAACCTCACTTGTGATAGCTTCCTACATGCCTTCCGAAGATTCTGCAGTAGACAGGGATATCCACATATCATGCTGAGTGACAATGCAAAGACTTTCATAGGGGCATCTACATATCTTAAAGAAGTGATCAACAATCCTAAGATTCAGACCTGCCTAGCGGATGTAAATTGCGAATGGCGTTTCATACCCGCCAGAGCGCCTTGGTTTGGCGCCATATGGGAGAGAGCCATAGGCATCGTTAAGGCGGGTCTGAAGTAGGTGTTGGGTAGAGCTCTCATCTCGATTGAGGAACTCAACACCATACTCTTGGAGATTGAAGCCACCGTAAATGATCGCCCTCTATACTATGCTTCTGGTGATTTGGAAGACCTTACCCCAATCACACCCTCAGTACTGGTACGTGGATACAGACTGCGGATCTTCCTGAAGAGCATGATGAGGATACTATGGAAGATCCAGACTACACAAGTAGGGACGTGATATCGGCCTGCTACAAATATATTCGTAAATTATCGCGAGATATTTGGCATCGCTGGTCGACAGAATATCTGGTGACTTTGAGAGAAGCGCAAAAGGTAAACTAACGCCATTAAAAGGTCATTGGCCTAGGGTAGGGGACGTGGTAACTATCCATGAAAAGGGCCCGCGCGCATTCTGGAAATTGGGTCGGATAGAGGAGTTGTTACCAGGTCGTGATGGTGAGGTTCGGGTAGCGAAGGTTCGCACCAGGACTAGAGTAATCACACGGCCAACAGTACGACTATATCCTCTTGAGGGTGACCTCGATCGCAAGGACACCCCCTCGAATAAGTTATCCATTGATGTCCCCTCCCTGGCTTCTACCTCGGCGCAGCCTGTTGACGCGTCCGGCGGACGCCCACATCGACAGGCAGCCCAGATATCCTCCCAAGCTTGGCGGGATAAGATTGCCTCCGGGCAAATCTAATCATGTAAATTTTGTATATTTTTTGGTGGTGGGAATATGTCCATACTTAGTATACTCTATCTAGTATGAACAGTCTCGATGTCAGGTAATCTTGGTTGATGTAGCGTTACGTATCTTTCCGTAGTCTTAATTTGAACGCTTCTGTAGTTAAGTTGAACGCTTCCATAACCTTGGTCGAACGTTCCATGATTGGGTAGAATATATTTCTGTAGTTGTGTAATTATGGGAAAGTATTGTAAGATTATAATTCCCATATATATATATATATATTTGTATTATTTAAGATTGTTCATAACTATCTCATTGTAAAAAAGATAGGATAAATTTTCCATATGTTATGCGCGTGCGCGGTAGGTCACGACAGAGACAAACACAACGCGCTTGCACTCTCCCAACCAACCTCCGTCCCAGCTACACACGCTAAGCCTTCTTCCTATAGTTTCATATATCAGGTGTTTTTGCTTCACTTTCATCTCGTATTTCATATAGTCACTACATCATCATCTTTGTTAGTTATCACAAAAGTAACGTAAATATCTAGCCTATCCTAGCCTATTGTAGCCTCTTTCCATACGCTTGTTTACCTTACTAACCACTTCAAGTCAACTAGCCTATTTTCCGCCATCCTCCAATCACAGCTGAGTTCATCTAGTAGTGGGTAATTATTTGGTATGGTTAATGTTGTAAATTAATAATATACAGTCCATTATCTAGGATTAACCATAGTAGGTGTGTGGTAGGTGGTAGGTGATTGTAGGTGTTGGTATCCGTGATGTAGAGTGTGGTAGTAGTGATGTACAGTGTGGTAGTTGTTACGACCGGCACAACTGAATAAACAAGGGCACTTAGTATTGGACTACAATATAGGCTAAGTATGCAACAACGGTACGCTAATTCCAAATCCTTGAACTATTAAGCCGGTGAACAAAACACATAAACCCACTAGAGTTAATATACTAGATAACGGTGTATCAATTAACAAGGGATAAGTGTACTCTACTAAGGCTTTCCAGCAATGGCAAAGCCTGCAAACAACAAGAAGTAATTGCGTTAATAAAATGCTCTCAAGTATTAACAAAGCTTAAATAAACTATGACAAGATTTAATAAAAGATTAGATGCTTCTATCTATCTATCTATTATGTTACGCCCGTGGCCCCCTAACGAACGCCCCCATGCACCTTGTCCCAGTCAGTCCCCCCACAGCACCGCCTTCGTCGATGTATATCCCTTCCACCCATATTCGGTCTACTCTCCCCCTCTGCCCCTCCCAAGCTCTCGCTAGTCATTCTCCTCGCTTTCCATACGTTCCATATGGCAGAACATCTCAAGTTGTTCCTTTTCACACTTTCCAGCACATCTACTCCACACCAACTTCTTACTTCCCATTAGTCTGTCTATCCCTCCATGTAAGCACGCACTCCTTAAGTAATTCATTTCCACTGCTCTCACTCTTGGTCTGAGTCTCTCAACCAACGTCCATGCTTTGCTTCCGTAAGTCAGTGTCGGGATTACCACACTGTCATGCAAGGACTTCTTCACTTCCATACTGACCACCCTATTTCTTGTTACTGCTTTTAGCGTTCCTACAACCCTCTTCCCCTGTTGTACCCTCTCCCGCACCTCTTCATCCATAGTCCCATCTTTACTCAACACACTGCCCAGATACTTAAAAGAGTTGACGATAGATGCTTACGTTATGTTTAATGTTAGTCGGAACTCAACATTAAAACCCTTCAATGCTATATGAAAGCACTTGAAGTCTAGTCGTACAGCAAACAGACCTGGAAGCTTCTGCAAACGTCTGATGCTCTAAGATGCTCGTAGAATATAGAACTGTAATAATGCAAGAGCCAGGACATGAAACGTGCATCTTTAATACACCAAAAAGCAGGACATCTGTAATCGAAAACACGAGAATGCAACAACTCTGTGACAGTAATAATAACAGCAACTCAAAAACAGTACTTCCTTAAATAAAGTAACAGCCACCAACGGTTGTGCCCTGCGCAACAACCTACGCTAAACAAGACCGTGAATAATACTAAAGCACACGTGATAAGAATTAATAAGTATGCATTTTCTTCTCTATTAATAAAGTCTAGCTGTGGTATCAGGGTATGGGAAACCGGTAGAGCCAAGCATGCTCCTAGCCTAGTGCCACCCTTAAGGATATGTCCCTATCTTACGTTAATGACCGGGAGGCTCTCTTGGTAAGTCCAGGTCTCTCGTACCTGGTCTTCCCCTGACGCTCCCCAAGAAGTCAAGCAAAGAGCTAGCAATATAGTGGCAGGAGTAGGCAAAAGCCCTCTGCCAGCACAATGCTACACTCGCAAAGGAAATATCCAAAAGGGCTGGCCACCAGGCTACCCAGCACCGTCGAAGTCGTATAGGCTGTAGCGAGCCGTATACACAACACTGACAACGACAACAGATACCCACCACAGTCTAGCATTAAATAATGGAGGAGAACAAGCAATATTGAAAAGCACCCTACAGTATGAAATCTATGACTCTAAACCTGGCTAAGCTAGTACATAATAATATCTGAGAGCAGGAGATTGTAATATGACTGACTGGCGGACAGTGAATGTCGCTTGCGAGGGGCCAGAAGGGATGGGTAATTGACTGCAAAGCATAGAAGTATGGAAAAGAAGAAGTTCAGAGAGAGAAACAGTAGTATAGGTGGTTATTGGGGAACAGAATGCAAAGGGGTGTAGACGCAACCTCACGGCGCCGTGCTCTGAGGGAGTCAGGAGGACTCTGTAATGGAAAACACGAGAATGCAACAACTCTGTGATAGTAATAATAACAGCAACTCAAAAACAGTACTTCCTTAAATAAAGTAACAGCCACCAACGGTTGTGCCCTGCGCAACAACCTAGGCTAAACAAGACCGTGAATAATACTAAAGCACACGTGATAAGTAGCCCGTCCACTGGGCTAGGAGAGCTGCAACCAACCACCGGCCACTACGTCACAGGGACGCAAAGCCCACGTGACTCTGTTCAGTCACTCACCGACAAGCGGGCCGGCCGGGAAGGGAGCGCACGCACACGCACTACACCTCGCTCCCCCTTTTCTCTCTCATTGCAACTAACACACTGCGTATCTTATAACACTATCAATGATATAAAATACTTCTTGGTGTCACAGACAAGAATAAAGGCAAACACTAAACTGTCTGTGACAATTTAAACACTATGAAAGAAAGAGGGTCGCTCTACGACTATTATAGCCCATTTCACTGCCCTGGCAAGCGCTAGCGAGTACCAGAGCATTCTGAACAGCTGGCTAGCGTAACATAGTAGTGATGCAGTGAGTGGTAGTAGTGGTGTACTTTTTTAGTTATACATTGGTGATTAAGGGAGGTATGGGAGTATTTATTTCGTCATTAATATATTTGTATATCAGTTTTTAGTTTCCTCTTTAGACCTCCATCTAACTATAAAAAGCACCCTCCAAGACCCTTCTTCAAGATTAATTTGTAAAGTTTTCGATGTAAATTAGTCCCGGCCGAAAGCCGGTTCCTCTTAAATTACAGGGTATCCTATCACTTGCCAGGACAAAATCGAAACATAAATGACACGAAAAGTATAATTTTGACAAAGAAATTGGTCTTAAAAACGTCAAACTAAGGAGCCGAACGTCATAAAATCGGAGTGCCACATGTATTTGTTGCATTCATTAGTTGAGTTAAGATGTGAAGTTGGTTGGTGTAAAAAACAAAATAATTCATTCTGGTATAGGAGCAATTTATAGCGAGGCCTTCCTAAGGGTTAAGTGCCCCATTAATTACTTCTTCCATTCGTCTATACATTAGGCTACCATAGCGCAGTTTTAATACATGTACTATTGTGGACATAAGTCCTGATACACCTGCCCGGCAGAGAATCGCGAATTGTGTTGGTAACATTGATACACCCCCGCTCCCACTCCTTCCCCTCTCTACTACCCCCTCTCAGCCAAACCCTCCCTTCCTCTTTCTTTCCTGTTTCACGTCTGTAAGCCCCTCCCCCTGGATTGTTTCCACCACTGTGACTATAACCAGGGCCCTGACTATAACCATAGGATGATAAATATCACGATAAGCTCTCTCTCCTTCATTTCTCCCTCTATCATCGTATCTATGTATTTTTATGTATGCTTTCCAAATCTTATTCCTAAAATGAAATAACATATCGTTTAAATAGCAATAGGTTACGTAGCTCATGTTCATATTTGCCAATTATTATAAAAGTAGCTCAATATAAGGTGTTATGATCCATTCGAATATGTAAGCATATTAACGATAAAATGTTATTTAAGTCAGATACATTTGAGACTTTAATATACTTTTACATTCTCATAATTCAATTAAGTTATGATTAATTAAGCCCCTATATCCCAATATCTGGAGTAGGCATGTATTAATGTGTTTTACTGTATAAATACAATACTATTAAACACAAATCATTGACCCACACATAAAATGGGTACCTTGATTCAATGCATTGAATATTAAAAGTTAAAAATATATGGTTACGTGTGTATTCTCAAAGCAATATTCGCCTGTCAACCCACCTCCCCTTAACTACTCCCCTCACACTAATCTATTCATATTTCGTAACTAGTCAACGCAAACACACGTCCACACACATTAATGTAACATTACACATAGTTGCATGTTATTTTCTTACTTGAGGAGATTTGGCGTCTTTCAATTGTCTCAGCGAGCGCTGCTCCCTCCGAGATTAACCCCTTCCGTACCAGGGTTCCGTTTTTTTTATTTAGCTATATTTGAGCAATGGTATGCAGCTAATGAAGGATCTGTTGTATTAAGAAGGGTTAGGCTAATTGAGATGGTATAAACACGTTTAACTGTTAAACTTCCTTCTTTTACTGAATAATAATGTTAATAAATAACTATATTCCATTCACTGGAGAGGGTGAGATTAAAGTGTTGGGAGAGGCCACCTGTAAGTGGTGAAGGAAGTGCAACGGTTCTCCCTCCTTCCGAGTGGATAGATGGACCCACGAGAGTGGGTCTGGTTCTCCTTGTCCCTTCGATTAACATAAACAAATACACAAGTGCAGTTCAGTCAAATATATTTTTGGATTGCATGTATGTAAATTTACACCAAATTAATTTCGACTCTGATCATAACGTTGAGGCAAGATGCCAATATATGGTACGGTATGAAATTTGGGTAGGCTATATTAAATATGGCAGTTGACACGAATTAGTAAGTCGAACATAAGGCGGTGGAAATTTGTAAGACAAAACGGACTTTAATTACTCAAACATGACAAATTTATAGAACTAATATTTCTATATCTATATTAATCACGTGTGAAGTAGCTTAAGGGATATCGTTCCGCTGCAAGTGAATTTATATTTCATAGAGCAGAGGACCTTGGTGAATCTTAGCTAGGCCATAAATAGAGACATTTTAGTAACCCTTTTGGTACCGAGGACATCTCATATATGTTTCACTATAGCTATATTCAGACAATTATATGTAGATAAGAAAGGGGTTTTGGTAGCTATGGTGTTATTTGCGATAGTATGTAGAATTTCAAATAGTAGACGCCCTTCTTTCGCTTAATACAATCGTCTAATATTTGCCAGAATAATATTATGATGAAAACAATATCACCGGTACTGAATGAGTTAAACCTCATAATCGTAGCGTTAATTTGGATGGGGATATTCCTGCCCATACCATTATAATAAAACACCAACCAAAGAGACTAATCAAAACACCAACAACCTAATGATTCATGAAGTAGGATATAAATGTAATGGATAAGGAATCTTGTAAATACTGAAACTGGGAATTCACCTAATGTAAATAAGATTATTGTTGTCCCTTTATTACTTTAAACATGTATTGTCCAATTATTTAATAGGTGTTTCAACAAAATTGCTATTGGGTCAAAGGATCATGCAATAAAACATTGAATTATTAGGCCTATTTATTTTAATGATAATAAAATTAGGCTGTCCTCCAAAGATATTAGATTTACACTGGAGTGGTAGAGGTATTGTTAAACACGCAGCGGAAATGTTTTGCGTTTGATTATCGTCTTGTCCAACAATAAGATTACCGGTAAAGTTTTTGGTTTCCTATGCAACACGTCATTAAACTGAGAGCACTATTGCTATAGCCTTATTTATATACGGTGGCATTTATTTGTACACTTTTTTTGTCCTAAATATTATTATATTGAGTTTGTTTGTAGCTATTAGCTGTATACACCATCAATTTGCTGAATATATTTTTCAATCCAATATTTCTTAAATTCATGCTGTGAAAAGTAAATGCGAGGGTTGGTTACATATTATGAAATACCGGTACCATTTTCTTTCTTCCACGTGCAATTAATTGATATAGATAGATATACACAATGTTCACGTGTTCGTATATAACATATACGTGAAGAGTGTCCATGTAGGGCCGAACCTGTTGTATACCGAGATACAAAAATAATCAGAAAAATAAAATAAAAATAAATAATAGTATGAAATATATAACATCACTTCTTTGTTCTGGGCTTTATTTACGGTACTTAAGAGAGAGAGAAAACAAAAACGTTTTAGAGAGTCCTAAGCCGAAGTGTTTGTTGTGGTTTCACCATATACTAAATTCCCCAGGCAGTTTGTTTCAAAATTGATTATTACAATAATATGATGCAGTGTAGATATTGTTTGAGTTATAGGTTATTTGTTATCAAGTTACAGACGTGTACTTGATTAAAACATATAATTGGAAGTAATGTATGAACAGTTACAACCGAAACAATGTTACGTAAGCTTGTGTCACCATTATAACTAATGGAGGTGATGGTGTGAGTGAAAACAAATATGTGTGTGAAATGGTAGTAAATGAAGGTATATAAAGATGACACAGATTCTACTTGTCAATTTATTATAAGTATTTGTGTCTGTAACTATCATAATAATACATTTATGATAGCTTGTCCTGCATCATTTAAGCTACTTAAATCGTGATTAATATAGATATAGAAATATTTCTATAATGTAATCACTGTTAATAAATTATAGTTTATCTTACATCCCAAAGGTTCTTCTTACGCTGTATAAAATCGTCGAAAAAGGGCCACAATAAACTGTCAAAATGCGTCATGAATCTCAAGGGGTAAATGGTGTTGCAAGGTAAACCAAAGAATATCCTCCTCCTGTCGGAGGCAATATTCAAACTCGAAACAGTTTAGCTCTGTGTTGAACACTTAATACCTCTACCACACATTTACACATTTAAATAGGCAGTCACAGCATATGTTCCCTTGTTTGTGTTTACTAAGAACATAAGAACATAAGAAAATGGGAGTCTGCAGAAAGCCGATTGGCCTAAGCAAGGCAGATCCCTGTCCCACACAACCCCAATTACAAAGCCCAATTATAGGCTCAACACTCTAATACCCTGAGGATCATCTTACCAAAACGGTTAGAGATTAACGCAGGATTACGGGGGTCTGCAGAGCGCTGATTGGCCCAACCCTGCTGATCCCCCTTCACACCCAACCCTTCTCGTCCATATGCTTATCCAATTTTATCTTAAAGCTCCCTATCGTTTTTAATCCCACTATAGCACTTGGTAGTCCATTCCACCCATCTACAACACAACTCTGTTACCAAACCAATATTTGCCTATATCTTTTCTGAAACGAAATGTATCTAATTTGAAACCATTGGTACGAGTTCTTTCGCTATCACTGAGCTTTAGTACATTTGTCATGTCCCCTTTGTTAATCCCACTAACCCACTTGAACACCTCTATCATATCCCCTCTAACTCTGCGTCTCTCTAACGAATGTAAGCCTAATTTCTTCAACCTTTCTTTATACGGAAGATTTCTAATATTATGGATCATTTTTGTCATTCTACGTTGTACTCTCTCCAATGAATCTATGTCATTCTGTAATAAGGACACCAAAATTGAACAGCATAATCCATATGGGGTCTCACTAATGACAAGTAAAGTTTTAAGATAACATCAGCAGTTCTGTTACTCACACTCCTTGAGATGAACCGGAGAATCCTGTTTGCCTTGTTTCGAACGCTTATACACTGTTGTCTAGGCTTCAAATCATTGCTAACAAACACACCTAGATCTTTCTCACAATTCGAGTTTTCTAATTCCACATTAGCTAGTTTATATTTAACATTTGTATGCATCTTCCCTATCTTTAATACCTTGCATTTGTCAATGTTAAACTTCATCTGCCAATTTACTGACCATTCGTGTAAGGTATCTAGATCCCTTTGGAGGCACTCTATATCTCTATCTGAATCAATTGTTCTCCCCATTTTGGTATCGTCTGCAAATTTACTTATCCTACTAGTTATACCTAAATCAAGGTCATTTATATATATAACAAACAACAGAGGACCTAATACAGATCCCTGGGGGACACCACTTTTGACTGCTCCCCATTCTGACTTCGTACCCTTTATGCTGACTCTCTGCTTCCTACCAATTAGCCATGACCTAATCCATCCCAACAACGCCCCACCTATTCCATGCGCCTCAACCTTTCTCATCAATCTCTCATGGGGGACTCTGTCGAAAGCTTTACTGAAATCTAAATATATTATATCATATGACTTGTCATTATCTACTGCTTCATATACCTCTGAGAAAAAACTAAGCAAATTAGTAAGGCAAGAACGTCCCTGAGTGAATCCATGCTGAGAAGAATTTATTAAATTAAATGTATCTAAGTGGTTTCTAATTTTACTAGCAATAATTGACTCTAGTAGCTTTCCTATGATTGATGTAAGACTAATGGGACGGTAATTGGATGCTATTTATTTGTCACCTTTTTTGAAGATCGGAACTACGTTTGCAAGCTTCCAAGCTTCTGGAACTATACCTGTCTCCAATGACTTGTTAAATAAAAATGTTAAAAATGTACTGTATAATATCTACGTTATATATGTGTTCTATGTGATATTGTATAGTTCTTAAGGTTTGGATATAACTTATCACATTAGCAGTATAATTCTAATTACTAAAATTTATCTAGTTTAATGAACAAATATAGAATAATAAAGGTAAGTGTAATTAATTCAAATAATGTGATAATCTAGAGTGATATCCAAACCTTAAGAGCAAAGAACTATTACAGAAAACACATAAATAACGCAGATATAATACCGTACACACAAGCAAGATATGAAATGCCATCCCTGCCTATCTTATTATTATTGTGAATAATAAGTGAAGCAGGGCCTGTGATTGGGTCTAAGCCACGTGGGCCAAGTCAGTCAATATTCATCTCTTGCTTACCCTACTTTTTGGGTTTATCATTTCTTTATTTCGCTTGTGTATACTGTATGCTATATATGTGATAAATGTGTATTAATGTAATATATCATGACACTTAAGATTTGGATATCACTGTAGATAGTTAAGTAATCATTAACATTATTAAAGCGTGTCTATTATAATGAATGAATATAGAATAATAAAGATAATAATACAGACATTATCAGTTCTGCGACTATTCTGGGCCAGTGAGCTACGGTATTGATAAGATGGGAAATCATGAACGTCTGGTTCGAGTAAATGGAGAATAGCTAAATTTATAATGTTTTATTCAATTAAGGAAAGAAATGTAACAATTAAAAGGCTTCATACTAGCTCAATTAATTCTTCTAAACGCCACAGATCCTTCCTTATATGCACAAAGTTGTGTAAATATAGCTATAATAAAACAAAACACAACCCCGATACGGAAGGGGTTAATCTCGGAGGGAGCAGCGTTCGCTGAGGCAATTGAAAGACGCCAAATCTCCTCAAGTAAGAAAATAACATGCAAGTTTGTGTAATGTGTAATGTTACATTAATGTGTGTGACCGTGTGTTTGCGTTGACTAGTTACGAAATATGAATAGATTAGTGTGAGCTACCGTAGTTAAGGGGGAGGTGGGTTGACAGGCGAGCATTGAGTATACACACGTAACCATATATTTATACATTTTAATATTCAATTAAATTAATATAGGAACCCATTTTATGTGTGTGTGTCAATTATTTCATTCAATAATAGATACAGTTTGACAGAGAAATACATGCTTACTCCAAACAGTGGCATATATGGGCTTAGATAATTATAACTGAATTGAAATATGATAATGCAAAAGTAAATTAAAGTCTCAGTTGTATTTGACTTTGATAACATATATTGTTAATAAACTTCCATATTCGAATGAATTATCAAACTTTATATTCTGTTAGGTTTGTATACAATGGCAAATATCCAATATATATGAAGTATGTAACGGTATGATATATAATTTTAGGAAGAAGATTTGGAAAACATACATAAAAATACAATGATTCAATGAGAGAGAGATAAATAAAGAATGGCTTATAGACGTGAACAAGAACGGAAGAAGTAGAGTGGGAAGGGAGGGCTTGGCTGAGAGAGGGTGGTATAGTGGGGATGGAGTGGGGGGACGGAGGGGGGGTACCAATGTTACCAACACAATTCGCGGATCCGTCTCAGGCAGGTGTCGCAGGACTTATGTCCACAATAGTACATGCTCTGATTAATATGCAGGATTCGAAACTGTATAATCAATCATAGGCTTGTCCATATTTCTTTAACTGTCTTGATAGCTTAATGCATAGTGCGTGGCATTTCGATGCGAGTATCCTGGGTTCGAGTCCTTGGAGTGCCACATGTATTTGTTGATTTCATAAATTAAGTTTAGATGTGAAGTTGGTTGGTGCAAAAAAATATAATAACTAATGGAATTAAACATGAGGAAGAAGGGGGGCCAGAAAAACTACCCGTCTCCCCTTAAGATTTCTGGCCCAATTATACTGAATGGACGATAATTGTCTTTACCAGTGCAAAATGGTCTCTAGGTGTTCCCAGAATACAATTCCGGACTAAGGGGCGATGGGTCCTTAATCTGATCCCTCTTCTTCATTATGTTTAGCCCCATTAGTTTTCACATTTTATGACTTTCGGCCCATTTCAAGTTCAATATTAAGACTTTTCGTGTCATTTAAGTGTCGATCTTTTCCTAGCGAGCGACATCGTGCCTGTAGCTTAAGAGGAACTGGCCTTGGGCCAGGATATTTATGTCGAAACATGTACAAATTTATCTTGAAGGAGGGTCTTGGGGCGGTGTTTTCATAAGCTTGATGGAGGTCTAGGGAGGAATCTAAGAACATTATAGACATACATTAATGAGCAAATTAATACACCCTTCAGTCCATAAAAGTTATATGATAATCCTTTCATGTAAATCCTCCTCTATGAGCCCCCCTCCCCCCCACCCACACGAATGTTCAGCATCACTAGAATAGTTAACTAGATAAAGTGTGGCGTAATGAACCTCAGTAGTGTAAAGACCCCCTTTCAAGATAAATGTGTACAGTTTCGGTAGAAAAATGTCCCAGCAGAAGACCAGTTCCTCTTAATTTACAGGCTCGCTATCGCTCGACAGGAAAAAATCAACACCTAAATGGCAAGAATGGTCTTATAATCCACATAAATGGGAGCGAAAGTTCTTAAAATCATTAAACTAATTGAGCGAACATCTAAAAATGTCAAAAGCAATGGGGCTAAACATGAGGGAGAATGGGATCCAGATAAAAACAAAAAATCAGGTGAAAATCTCCCTTTAACCCTCGGAATCTGGGAGGCCTCATATGAGGCAAACAAAAATATTGGCAGGAATCCGGGAGGCCTCATATGAGGCAAAATGCACAGCTAAAAATTGCCGCTAAAATCATCATAACTCGGCAACCATGCAGCGTAGCGATGTCATCCTAACGGCAGTCTACAGACAACAAAAAGTTCTACAATTTGCAAAAAATTTTACTGCTCTAGGTGGTCTCAATCAGTAGCTACTGAATTATGAAGCTTGACTGTACGAAAAGGGCCCCGGACACAGCGATCGGGATCATATGAAGCCCACCGGATCCGATGGGTTAAGCAGGTTTCACACGAGTGTTTTTTCCCTCAACATGTATCCTTAACACTGGTCTGGGAGCTTATGAGGTCAACATTTAAAATATTTCTGTCACCTAAATTCATCCACCACCAGTTTAGTTTCCTATACCAGTGCAAAATATTCCAGAAATGTTGCCAGAAAAATGTTGATCATCGAATGTTGACTATAAGAGTTCTGATGTAATACCGGCTTTTGCAGCACTGTTATTAACCCCTTCAGCATGATGACGCCTTTTTAATATGTTCTTCTAGCTACATTTAAACTACCGTATTTTATGAAGCTTAGGAAGGATATACGGTAGCTAAAAGCATAAATTGAGATAGTCCAGCCCCGGCTAGTTTTGTAATGTTTGTTCACCAGAACCCGGCCGGTTTTCAAAAAATGGTTTTATTCCAGAAACAATAGCAAATGGGTTAAGAATGAAGGAAAAACCACGAAAAACCGCTCAAAAAGCTTAAAGAATGGTCCTACAGAGCCCCGAAAACGTATTTTACAAGAGTAAAAAATTGAAGGCAATTACCCCAAAAAAAACAGGTTATTGCGCGCTCACGCGCACGCACGTGAACTTCGAGAGTTTTCAACCATCGGCACGGTTGCGTGGGATACGTACACAGTTCCCATACAAATCTGAGCCCTCTTGAGTGGCTACACCCGAGGTTACGGTCGGCGCAATTAGGGTGACGCGCCAGGCGCGACTCTGGGGCTGTGCGTTACATACATCACCGACGCGTGAGGCGCGTCGCTGGAGCTGTACGGGTTAATGGGTAGACGTCCTTTCCTAAACTGAATAAAATCGTCTAACAGTTGCCACCACATAATGAAAAAGACATCTCCGGTACAGAAAGGGATAACCCCTTCAGCATGAGGACGCATTGTTTACCTTTCATTCTGACTAGCATTAGACGGTTTTACTCAGTTATGAAAAACCAATATTGTTTAGGTGGTGCATTGAAATATTAGTTAACCCTTTGACTCAAAGATATTCAGTATAAGCTAATGAAAATCGTCTAATGGTAACCATAATAAGACACAACGTATGTCATCCTGCGGAAGGGGTTAAACTTCAAAACTGGATAAGTATGGTTTACTTTACCAGTATTAGTGCCCCCCCCCCCCCCCCCCCCATATGTGTCACCCCGCTACATATCCAGGGTTAACGTTTTCAGTACGGGTGATATTATAAAGCTACTGTATATTTAGATGATTGTCTTAAGAATTTAAGAAGGCTGTGTTTGGATCCAAAAGCCAATTGACAATTGAGTTTTTAACCTTTTAGTTACTAGAGGTCAAGATAAATAAAATCATGTATTATTAGTCTGAATAATATTTAAACAAAAATACATATTCTTTAAGTAGTTAAGTTACACTATGGATTTGTTATGAGCATAAGCTTTAATACCCTCTAATAAGGCGTACGGTCCGGACGGTGTTCCTTCTGTTGTTCTCAATAACTGTGCTTCCGTGCTGACTCCCTGCCTAGGCAAACTCTTTCGTCTCTGGCTATCCTCTAACGTCTTCCCTTCATGCTGGAAGTTTGCTCACATTCAACCTGTCCCAAAGAAGGGTGACCGCTCTCAACCCTCCAACTATCGTCCAATTGCTCTTATCTCTTGTCTTTCTAAAGTTTTTGAAACTATTCTTGCTTCCAAATTTCTTAAGCATTTCTCTTCTCATAATCGGCTCTCAGATCGCCAGTATGGCTACCTTAAGGGTCGCTCTACTGGTGATCTTCTTTCATATCTTACTAACTCTTGGTCATCCTCCTTTCGGGACTTCGGTGAGACTTTTTCTATTGCACTAGACATATCGAAAGCCTTCGATAGAATCTGGCATAAATCTTTAATTTCTAAACTACCCTCCTTCGGTTTCTATCCCTCCATCAGTGCCTTTGTCTCTAATTTCCTTTCCGGCCGTTCCATAGCCGCGGTTGTGGACGGCCATTGTTCACTTCCTCACCCTATAAACTCTGGTGTTCCTCAGGGCTCTGTCCTATCTCCTATTCTCTTTCTAATTTTTATAAATGATCTCCTTAACTGTACCTTAATTCCCATCCATTCATACGCCAGACGACTCAACCTTACACTACTCCATTAGTTTTTCAGAACGCCCCAGCCAGCAATCCCTCAACGACAAACGTAATGAAGCCATAGATCTCTTAAATTCTGATCTAAATACTATTTCCAATTGGGGCAGAGAAAACCTTGTTAACTTTAATGCTTCCAAAACCCAATTTCTCCATCTATCTACCCGTCAGGATCTCCCAGCGGACTATCCCTTATTCTTCAACAATACAAAAATCAACCCTTCATCTTCTCTCAATATTCTTGGTGTCTCTTTTTCTTCTGCTCTCATTTGGAAGGACCATATTACCAGTCTTGCTAAGGCAGCTTCCCAGAAGCTGGGTGTGCACAACCGCCTTAGGGGGTTCTTTTCCCCTGCACAGCTTCTTGCTCTGTACAGGGGCATAGTGCACCCTTTTATTGAGTATTGTTCACATGTGTGGGGAGGTTCCTCTCACACCGCTCTCCTTGACAAAGTTGAAAGGAAGGCCTTTCGTATCATTAACTCCCGTCCACTCACCAACTCTCTGCAATCTCTCTCTCTCCGCCGCAATGTTGCATCTCTCTCGTTATTCTATCGCTACTATAATAATCAGTGTTCCTCAGAGCTATCCCAGTGCATACCACCTCCTTTACGTAGGGCACGTGGTACCCGTCTTGCAACTCAATCCCACCCCTACTCTGTGCAACTCTCCAACCCAAGAGTTAAACGTTACTCTCAAACTTTCTTCTACTCACCAGCTGAGCTCTGGAACTCTCTCCCAGAATCAGTCTTTCCCTCTTCCTATGACTTAAATTGCTTCAAACTCCGTGTGTCCAGGCATTTTGGCTCGAACGTCCCTTGATTTTGGCCCTGTCACTCTTTCAACTATGGGGGAGTCACTCGCTATAGGCAGTTATGCCTTTTGCCTCCCTCAATCACATAGAAAAAAAAAAAAAAAAAAAACAATTACTGAATACAAAAAATGACTAAGTATCTTCTTCCTTAGAGAACAAATTAATAGAGTGTAGCTTATCTCCCTCCAGCTAAACTATAGGATAATCATTATTGTTGTTGCTTCTGTTGACCTTTAAGTATTGCCCAGTGTATCAGCCAGAGGCAAAGTCACATACTTGACCTTTAGTAGACCCTCCTGTGCATCATGATTTCTTGCTTATCTTTTTCTATGTGAATGAAAGAGACAAAACGCAAAACTGCGTGTACCAAGTATCCCCTTTTCTTGCATTCCATTGAGCCTATATTAATCTATTTTGTTCAACTCAGAAAGGGCATTTAAGAGCCGGAAGATTGGCTATCAGCACTTTATACCATTTCGGCTCCTAAATATCCTTTCAAAGCGAAATGACATTTTTTAAAGTCAGTCTGAAAAATGGAATGATGTCATATGTATCCTTTGAACCTTGCAGAAAATATTGTATGTCAATTTAGTTGCAGAAAATTATATACAAAAATAGTCTTCATTCCAGTTGCAGGCACTGACTATTTTGCATTTACCATAAGATAACCAAGAATACTGTGTACGATTTTGGTGTCCATATTATCAAAAGGATATAAATTAACTTGAGAGAATACAGTTGAGAATAACAAAAAAAATATCCTGGGCTTAGAACAAAATCATACGAAAAACGTCAACAATAATTATAAATGTTTAGTTAAACAGAGCACAGGCTAAGAAGGATTTAATTCAAGTGTGTAAGGTTCTTATAGGACTTGACAATATGAATGTCAACAAAAACTTCACAATTGATCATACATATTACACTCGACGAATAGATAATTGGAAAGCTTTTTCACTCACATGCGGCAAAGTATGAATTTGTCAATCGAGTGATTAACGTATGACTGCCTATACTATAGTATTGTCACTGAGTGTTGTACCGTCCACAGTTTAAAATATCGAATAGATAAATATATCGCATTTTTGTCTATGTGGATGAAGGAGACAAAAGGCTAAACTTCCTGTGACGAGTGCCTCCCTCAGAGTTAAAAGAGTGACAGGGCCAAAATCAAGGAATGTTCGAGCCAAAATGTCTTAACCCTGAATAACTGCGTTTACAAACTAATAGTTCCACTGTATACTGTACTGTGTTATCCTTTCCTTTATTAGCTTGGTAGAAAGTTGGTAGTATAGTTACAAAGAGCCTCGTAATGATCAAAGAACTGTCGTTGCTCATATTCCTTTGTACACTCACTCTTAGTCTCTCTGTCTCTGTCTCTCTCGCTCTCTCTATCTCTCTCTCTCGACACACACACACACACATCACTCATTCATTCTTTCTTTTTGTTTGATGTTTTACTTAGATGTACTGTATAAATTATATCCCATTACTTTCCCTCTAGTAATCTTTTTGTTTGATGTTTTACTTTGATGGACTGTATAATTATATCCCATTACCTTACCTCTAGTAATCTTTTTGTTTGATGTTTTACTTAGATGCACTGTATATATCCCATTACCTTGCCTCTAGTAATCTTTTTGTTTGATGTACTGTATATATCCCATTACTAGTAATCTTTTTGTTTGATGTTTTACTTAGATGCACTGTATATATCCCATTACCTTGCCTCTAGTAATCTTTTTGTTTGATGTTTTACTTAGATGTACTGTATATATCCCATTACCTTCCCTCTAGTAATTTTTTGTGTTTATGTTTTACTTAGATGTACTGTATATATCCCATTACCTTACCTCTAGTAACCTTTTTAAGCCTGTACACTTGATCGTGACAAACAAGTATGTGTGGTCAGCGAATCAACTTACCTCTTTGTAACTATCTCTTAATAGTGTACGTACTTGTGACATGAAGGACTCGTAGTATACGCAGTGGCCGATTTGGAGAAAGTCGGTTTTGCTTCCAAGATTAAGAGGAGATGGCTCGTTTTAATGGTCTCCCTTCTTCCTCATGTTTAGCCCCATTAGTTTTCAGATTTTATGAGGTTCGGTTCATTAGTTTGGCGATTTTAGGATCCTTCGCTCCATTTCTTTGTCAATATTAAGACTTTTCGTGTCATTTAGGTGTCAATTTCTTCCTGGCGAGCGATAGCGAGCCTTTTATTTAAGGGGAACCGGCCGAAAAAAAATTGCAAATATATCTTGAAGGAGGGTCTTGGGGGTGATATTTTTATTTTTGATGGAAGTCTAGGGAGGAAACTAACATATATGTTTAAAATATATCTTAATAAATAAAGGTCAATGTTTGTCTGTTTGTCAGTTACCCGACCTTTGTTACTAAACTCCTCCCACAGTTTTGGTGCCAGGTGGGAGTGTGGGGCACCGTTGGAAAGCCCAGGCTTTGGAGATGGTTTTAGGGGAGTTTAGTGGAAATCAGAGACACTTTTGTTTAATTCAATTTTCGGCAGAACTTATGTAGTATACGGGAGCGAAAAAAAATGCGAAAAAAATGGCCATTTGGGGCAGAAGGAGGCCTCCGATCGAAAAGGTGTATGGAACGAAAGTTGTTCGCAGCTCCCCAAAATAGGGGTACGGATGAGGTCAGATCCAAAATCGGAGGTCATTTAGCGGCCGAAATCGAGGTCGCCGTTTAATGAGGCACAGGGAGGTCGAGGCTGGTGATTATGGTAGTAGTAGTATTGTGAAGATTGTGGTAGTAGTGATTGATGATGGTGATTATGGTAGTAGAATTTAAACCTGGGCAACGCCGGGTACCCCTCCTAGTATATATATATAAATGAGCAAATAAATATGCCCATCCACCCTTAAGGGAATGTCACACGATGGCAATTTTCGATGAGCAAGTTTATTTTTCTCACACTAGACTTTTACATGTTGGCACTGGAATCAACAACAGTTACTAGTCTTAAAGGGGTATGGTTAATATTTTGGTCAGTTTATTTATTTCTATTTTTGTTGTATGTGTATAGTTTCCCCGCTAGACCTCGATCAAGCTAAAACAGACACATCCTAGACTTCCCTTCAAGATGAAGTTGTACATTTTTCGGTAGAAATCGGCCGAAGGCCGATTCCTCCTAAATATACAGGCTTGCTGTCGCTCACCAAGAAAAAAATCAACACCTAAATGGCACGAAAGGACCTAATTATACATATCAATGGGGTGACAGGTCTCCGAATCGCCATACTAATAGGGGGAACATCTTATAATAACAAATATGGCTAAACATGAGGGAGAAGGGGGTCTAGAAAAGCGACATATCTCCCCTTACGATGTTGAGGGACCGGAATATTATATAACCTTACGTGAATAGTTTCCAGACCAAAATGGCCGGAAAAAGAGCTCGTGTGACCCGGGCTTTAATTCTCATCAGTGCTTTATGCCATAAAGGGGGGATGGGATGGTTTTCTGGCCCCCTTCTCCCTCGTGTTTAGTCCTATTGTTTGTTTTAGAATTTCAAACGTTCTGTCCATATAGTTTGGCGATTTATAGACTTTACGCCCTATTTCGTTGTCATTAATTAGACCTTTTGTGCCATTTAGGTGTCGATTTGATCCTGGTTAGCGATAGCGAACCTGTAATTTTAAGAGTAATCGGCCTTAGGCCGGGACATTTTCTTACCGAAAAATGTACAAATTTATCTTGAAGGGGGTCTAGGGGGTGTTTTTTTACAGGTTGATGGAGGTCGACGGAGGAAACTAACAAATATAAAACAATAACCAAATAAATCCAGCCATTCCTCTTAAGGTATACATATGGAAGGTAACACAGCTCAAATTATAGGTTTGACTCCTGTAAGGAGATAAAGAAAACCTAATATTTAGTAGTGGCCCCGTAATCATTGACGAACATGCCTATTACATAAGGCATCCTCTTCAAACACTAATCCGCCGTAGTTTGAATCTACCGCGCAGAGCATTTAAAAACTGAGGAGCCTTCATCATGAGCGCACGCGACCTCACTCATGGCTTCAGTCATTATGAATTGGGTTCTCACTACGAAAAAACTTCGTAAAAAATAAAAACAAAACGAAAATAAGAATAACTATCTAATAAGCTTTCCATCATATCGTGGATGTACTTGTGTGGATCTTTGACCAGACGCTGATTCAGGCGTCATTCTTCCTTCACTGACATATCAAGTAAACCAAAATCCTCAATACATCAACGAATGGGAAGGGGATGGTCGGGAGGGCCCCAGTTGTCAATGATTACGGGGCCACTACTAAATATTAGGTTTTCTTTATCTCCTTACAGGAGTCAAACCTATAATTTATTAGTGGCCCCTCCATCATTGACGAACATGCCTGATTTCTAAGACTGGAGGGGGACATTCGTAATCACATCATAACTCTAGAAAAGCAGATAATAAAAACAACCACATAGTATTCTTACTTTTGAAAATATATTTAATAAGGCGTAGGCCGGATATATACAAGAAAGGGGTTCAGGCAGGTGCGTGCTTCAAAGAAGCCTGCCTGACAAAAAATGGGTAACTCTGAAGATTCTGTGAACAGATCTGTAGTTACAAAGGCACCCCACTCAACGAGTGGTGACAAAAATAACAAGTTATCAGTTTATATGTGCACATAATAAACCCCAAAATAATCGTAGAGATAAATTGCAAAAGATCTCCACTGTTTTAATATTAAATTGCTTTCGCAGCTAAAACTACTATAACAACCCCGTTGTTTTGTACTAACATTGTACTAGCACAATTTCTCGCTGAGAAATTTTCATATCACATAAACCATAAATTGTATCACAGCTCTCACACTCTGGCGGGGTCTAGGGTGTCCTATGTCAACTGACTGCACCCCCCCCCCCCTCTTTCCCTTGAAAGTAAACAAAAGTGACTGCAGGGCCACCTAGACCCTCTGCCTTAAAGCTATACATGGTAAGGAAGGTTTATCTAGAGCAACTGACAAAAACGTATGATTAGACGCCCACAACTGAGTGGACGCAATATCTTCTACTGAAAAAAAAATCAGGAAACGTAAAGAGGCTGCCCATTTGCGTAAATCGTGGGCCCGACCCACAACGCCGGGATTACTCTCTTTAATGACTTCGACCAGAAGAGAGGCTAATCGCCGTTTCAGTAAGCGTTTACCCATACTTGCTACCCATAAAGCACCTTGGGGGTTTAGAGGAGCTACTCTCAAATATTTGGTTAGAGCTTGCACTGGACATAGATTATGATGCACCTTTCCCCTTTTTAACGCCGGCACCGTGAACTCAGAAAACACGTGTGCACTGTGCTCATTCTTGGCTACAAATCCCGGGGAAGGTGCAATGTAAATACATTCATTAAGTCTACCAAACCTAAGGCAATTAGGTGTGTTGCTCATGCCGCCAGCTCAGACACTCTGTTCCCGGTGGCCAAAGCCAAAAGGAAAACAGACTTTTTTAAGAGTAATGCAAAATCTGCAGTGTTTTGGTACAGACAAGAGTGAAGTAAAGACAAAGCTTTGTCCAGAGACCAAGTAGGCATGAGCTGACTGGGAGGTGGGCGGAGTTTAAAACAAGCTCTCATAAAACCTGTTTCCTCCGCCACCGGTATGGAGAGACCTGTAAGGTCTAAAAAGGGCACTCTAATCGCAGTTAAGTGATTTTTTAACGTTACCACAGATAAATGTTTCTGCTCAAACAGATAATTTAAATAATTGAAAACTAAAGCTACTGATGGCACAGTCTGTTCTGTTCTGATGATCCAAGAAGTAAAGGCTTGCCAATGTGAGTGATACTGTCGTCTCGTAGACTGAGTATATTGATTTAATAATTTATTGGTCACATCTCTACCGTATGGTGCTAGCCACTTGGCCTCCTGAATGTCCATAATGCAAAAGTCAGCGAGGTCGCTAGGTTGCCAATCGTGTCTAAGTGGAAATACCCGACCGGGAGCGACACCGGGTGCGGGCACCACGTTTTCAATTGCTGGTACCACAACTGCGCCGGCCATAGGGGCGCGATTAGTGAGACTAAGCCTCGATAATCTCGTAGTTTGTTCACTACGTGGCACATTAGTGACGCATCTGGCGGCGGAAACAGATAGATGGAGCTCCATCTGTACCAGTCTGTCACTAGGGCGTCTGGCCCCCCTGCCAGCGTTTTCGTCCGGCGGGTGAGGTATAGAGGGAGTTTGTGAGTCTCCTCGGACGCAAACAGATCCACTTGTGGATGGGAGAGCTCTGCAATCATTAGGTTGAAAATGGGTTGCTTGAGCTCCCATTCTACTGTCGTGCTCTGTCTCCGGGACAGAGCGTCTGCCCAGACGTTCGCTACGCCTGGGAGATAAGATGCGTGAAGATAAATGTCTAGTCTGTTGGCTAGACTAAAAATCTCTTCCGACACGTTTAGCAACCTCCTTGACCTCGTTGATCCCTGTTTCTGAATACAGTGAACTGCGTTCAGATTGTCCATTCTGAAGGCCACCGACTTGCCCCGTAACGCAGGGCCGTGAGCCTGAAGGAAATACAAGGGGACTAGTAATTCTTTGACATTGATGTAAGAGATTTCTAAGTGGGACCAAAGCCCCTGACCCTGGTGCCCCTGATTTGACTGAAATCCCCACCCTATTGTGCCTGACGCATCCGTGTCTACCCATACCGTTGGTGGAGGAGAGGTCCATGACATTATTGAGTGCAACGTTTCCCTCTTTGCCCAGACTGCTAGTAAGGTGTGGATTAATTTCGGGATGGGCCATAATTTTCCCGCCGGTAAGAGCGGGAAATATTTGTTGCCTTCCAATATTAAACGTTTTACTTTCAACCGGCCCAACATGACAGTTAGTTGAATCCAGTTGAGAGAGCCGACCAGAGACTCCCAGACCCTCCGCGTCGTAGTCAGACTGTGAAGAAACCTGAACAGTTTCCTGCGAAACCTGTTGCGATTGTCCACACTCTGACTCAGAGTGAGAGCGGCCGTGTCCCAGACCAGCCCTATCCACTGAATTACTCGTGAGGGAACAAGGTTTGACTTTACCAGATTTACCTTGAACCCTAGAGTTTTGACATGATTTAAAATTATGTTGACATGTTTGATGCATAATTGTTGTGTCTCTGCCACCACCAGCCAGTCGTCTAGGTACCACAACACTCTGATTCCTTGTTTTAACAACGGCATCAGGGCTTGCCGGACTAATTTCGTGAATAATCGAGGTGCTAGGTTCAAACCGAATGGCATCCTTTGAAAAACAAAATTTTGGTGCCTGATCCGTAAGGCCAAAAACCTTTGAAATCTTTTGTTGACCGATACGTGCCAATAGGCGTCTGTCAGGTCTAGTGAACACATCCAACCTCCCGGCGGAAGTGTTAGCCTGATTTGGTGTACTGTTAACATTCGGAAAGACTCGTTGTGAATATGGAGGTTCAGAGAAGACAGGTCTACGACCGGTCTCATCTGAACACTGTCCCTTTTGGGAACCAAAAATAGTTTGGACGTGAATACAGGGTAATTTGGGGGGACCGGGATGATGACATTCTTGGCAATCATTTCCTGGACCAGCGACTCCACCTCTAAAGAAACAAAATTCGCCGTTGTCGGCTGACGTAAGCGAGGTCGCCGGAGCCACTGCCAAGTGATGCCTTTGCGTGCCACCATCCGTGCCCAAGTGTTTAATGGCCATGCTTGGTGACACGTTCGGAACGACCCAGTTAGCAGACAAGGGTTCGACGGCTGTACTTCCCTCGGGTCCGCCGGCCTTAAGGTTGGCACCGGGAGTGAGAGAGACTTTAGATTTTTTATGGTAGGGTTGGTGGTGCTGGACGCTTCGCCGGCTGGCTGGTGTTGGCCGAAGACTGGCCCTGACCTGGCTTATTATGGCCGCGTCCTCTCTGACCTGAAAACCTACTCTGTCTATGCCTGTACTGACCTTGGGTGGAGTGGGAGGACTTAGGCGGAAGAAATGGCTTAGATCCCCCCGGCTGAGCTTTAGCGGTTGGCCTGGGTTTGGGGAAGTTAAAGGCAGGTTTCTTAGAAGGGGTGGGACTGTGTTTAAAGGCCTGCGCCATATTAAACACCGTTCGCCACACTTCAGGGGACATTAAAGAGGGAGTAAGCACTGGTGACATGACCACCTGATTCGCAATGCGATCAGGCAGTTTGCGAACTAAAGACATTCTGAGATCTTGTCTTGCTCGTACCGCCTCAAGCAAGGCGGTGCGTATGTCACCCAGAGATTGGATTGACGACTGGAGAAGCAGTCGCCGGGATAATTCAACCGATCTTCTGGCATCCGCGTCTGCGATTGCCTGAGTGGACCGAAGTAAAGACTTAGCTACCTGTTGAGACACTATGTATTGAGAGAACAGGCGAAAAGCTTTCCCCCTTAGCCTAAATTCTCGGTCTAGGTGAGTTGGGGTAGGGGTAGTGAAAGGGTCTTTTAGCTCACAAAGATTAAGTTTAGGGGCAGCTAGGAAAGAAAACAAAGCTGACGGGACTCCGCCGGCAGAACCTACCGGCATGGAGAACCACGAATGAGTATCTTGAGGGATCTGGTGGGAAGATTTGGAAGTAAATGTGGTTGCAAAGTTTTGAGCCTCTGTCTCCCAATCTACCCAAGGTCCTGGACCCAACTGCCCCACCTTCAAGACTGGATTAGCTGCTTCGTCTGTGACGGTTTGTAAATCAAGTTCAGGAGTGAGAGCTGACAGAGTCTTAATGTCATTAAACCCATCCAGCTTAGACCAGTCTGAAAACAATTTTGAAGCTGAGGCAGGGGGTAAAGCTGGCTTAGTAGCATACACAAAATAGTCTTGGTGATAATAACTAGGTATAGCCTTTATAATGACGTCTAGTACATTTCCCAAAATATCCAAGGCCCTTAATTTCTTTGATTTATTGCCCTGGATGACCCACTCACGCGGTACTGGGAGTTCCCCTGACAAGGTAGGTTGGGCGAGCTCTGGTTTAGTGGGGGTCAAAAGGACCCATGACTCGTCTGGTCCATAAAGTAAGGGCATAGCTACCTTTCTGAGAGGCGCCTTGTCTAGAGGGGGTAGATTGACATCCGTTATAACCCTTACATTGGAAGTGGTCAATGCCGCCGTAGCCGGCCTAGTAACCACTGATGGTGACAGAGTGGGGGGGTTAGGGATCTTAGATAAAGCAAGAGAAGTCATCAGAGGCCGTACCGTAGAACTTGTCGTGGGAGCCCCCAAGTCCACTGTGGGAGTTTCCTGTTGTTGGCCAAATTTTTTAGATAAAGCATTACTAACTAGCCCATCAATTTCCTGCGCAGTGACAAATTGAGTTGATGATGAACTTCCTGGTGAAGCATTAATATCCTGCGCGGCGTCTAAGCCTGAACCTGACTCTTGCCCTTCCATCTCCGAAATTACTGAAACCTCGTCTTTCTCCTCCTGATCCTCCTGAGAAGATCCCGCCGAAGCTGGGGTACCTTGCTGCCAAGATAAGTCAGGAATAGAGGATGGGATAAACGCGTCCCTGTGGACGTCAGCTACTGTGTGACTAGTTTGAGTCGGAAGTGGGTGGTCTGACCCTGGCCGAGAAAATCGCCAAACACCGAGGCCCTGGCCTACACTCTCTTGAGAGTCTGAAACATTCTCAATCACTGAACCCCCTGAACTCTCCAATTCCAGGGTTAAAATATTAATAGGTAAATCCTGTTGAGGGACAGGCACCGCACTGGACCCTTGAGACCTAACACAAACTCTGTCTGGGGTAGAGGTACGATGAGAAGCACTAGAAGCTGGCGAATGTAGGGAGGTCTTTCGTTTATGGGAATCCTTTTTGGAAGATTTATGGCTACGGTGTGACCGTGAACTACTCTTTGATTTGGAGGATTCATCGCCGTGACCACTGGTGGAACTTTCCGTCCTACTCTTCTTACTCGACGGTGAAGAGGCACGACTAGATGACTGGCGTCTGAGAGGTGACCTAGACCGAGATCTCGCCCGAGACGAGGAGGCGGACGCCGGGGGTGTAGGCTCTCGTGGACGTTTCGGAGTAGCAGCAGAAGACACAGAACCCTGACCAGTCTCCGCCGGCTTATGACTAGTGACTCGAGAGGAACGTTTAGGGGGAGGGTGTTCAAAAAGCAGTCTATCCCAAAGAGGGACGTTGTCACATTGAAGTGACTTATGAGCTACAACCGTAGTGTATGCTGACATCTGTTGCCTAACTTCTCTTAACGCGACCGCTGCGGTCTTATCATTGTCGCATAGGACCTTAACAGCTAATTGGGAGCAAAAGGAACAATTACGCATAACCCACAGACCCCTTGAAGGGTCTAGACATTTAGCACACTTTATGCAAAGAGTATGCGCAAAAATAGGGATACCGGCACAGGTGGGGGTAGTGCATAAAGCAAAGACTGGGGCTAAGGAAGCCATGACAGAGACTGGTGGGTAAAACTACTGCCGGGTCTGTATTGGTCCGCCGGAGCCCAGCTCTGGAAAAAAGAAAATTTCCAGGAATGAATGCTCATAAGGTTAACCCAACATGTTCGCACACAAGTGTTAAAAACCAACCGGGTAACGAGATGTAATGACACAATGATCACAGCTCGCTACGCGGCGGGGCTCGGAATATCTAAACATATCTGTTTAAGAAAGTGAAGAATACCCTCTGACATAATATAACGGTCCAGCATGGCGTTTATAGTCTTTCTGGTGGTGACTGTCTCAAGATTCAAATTTGGAACAAAACCCCCCCCCAAAAAGACACCGGCCCTTGAAATATTTTCGTTAAATAACACAGGGCAGGCTGATACGAGATCTGATTTCTAACGAATTGTCACACAAAGATCGCCGTAAGTAAGAAGGCGGCGATACCTAAACGTATCACTTAATTAAGTGGTTAAATCGAAATTGAATTGTAAATTCGTTATTTCCTCCACCCAGGAGCACCCACCGGGTGTAAAAACGATGTTAACCCTAATTGAACCTTCAATCGCCGTAAGTGTAAAGGCGGCGATACAAAAAGTATCACTTAAAATGGATCGGTTAACTAACTGAATGACTTAGTTGTTCATCCCACCCTACCAAGGTACACCCGCCGGGTGAGATGTCAAAACGTTAACCCCATAAGTTCCTGTCCCCACTTCTTTGTAAAAGATCGCCAGGGAGGAAAGCCCTTAACAACAGCTAGGTTTTTCCTGTGGTTCGTAAAACCGGGTGGAAAACACTACATAACATATGTTCGCATGAACAATGTTATTAGATGGGTACAGCCATTCCGCCGGGAATCAAAGGGAGCCTGAAACCAGGCACCAACACAGAGACGCAGTCCTGGAGAGCCACAGACACCTCATCGCCGGGGACACAAGCCTGTGTTGAAACCACGTGTGGCCCAACACGGCTCTCGGCCGGGTTTTTTTCATGGTGAAACCGAGAAAAAACCTGCCGGAAGGAAACCCACCACGATCAGACACCATCTGAACGTACAACGGACACGAAGGAAAGCCACGCACGACTAGCCTAAGTCCACACAATAATCCGTGGAATTAGCCAATACACAACTAAACCAGGAAACAAACATAGTCCGAGGAATTAGCCAATTCACAACTAAAACCCGGATACACATGACACAGTAGGGCATATTTATAAAAATAAACAATAACACTTGTACATGTGGCAAAGCTACGAGCGGCTGGCTAGGCCTAAGTAGACGGCATAAGAAATGTTGAAATATACATAAAACACTGGAAATATCACAACAGGAACCACCACCAACACACCACTGTAGCAAATACTTCCAGCAAAGGGAAGACTGACTCGGGACCCAGAAAAAACTTCACTAAGTGAAGAAAAATACGCTGGGAACGTCAGTAAGCAAAGCTTACCTCATCAGAAAGATAAAAGGCAGCAATAATAAACGCGTAATGAAAGCCGCCTGCATCACAAGCTAACTCAACTGTGAAAAGATCACAAGTCCACAACAGGACCACGAGGGTACATCCGAAATAGATGCCCCAAACACACGACCCAAAATACACTGCACTGCGGGCAACCAGCCCAGGACACTCCTGCTACGCCTATCCTAACCTTACTCGATACATCCCGGAGTAAACAAATGAGAAAAAACTCACTAGGGATGCAACAAATGCGGAACCAGCGGAGCGTGGGGAGACACGTCCGGGCAGGCTGAGCGCAGAGCAGAGAAGAAGGAAGAATGACGCCTGAATCAGCGTCTGGTCAAAGATCCACACAAGTACATCCACGATATGATGGAAAGCTTATTAGATAGTTATTCTTATTTTCTTTTTCTTTTTATTTTTTACGAAGTTTTTTCGTAGTGAGAACCCAATTCATAATGACTGAAGCCATGAGTGAGGTCGCGTGTGCTCATGATGAAGGCTCCTCAGTTTTTAAATGCTCTGCGCGGTAGATTCAAACTACGGCGGATTAGTGTTTGAAGAGGATGCCTTATGTAATAGGCATGTTCGTCAATGATGGAGGGGCCACTAATAAATACTCTATATTAACCCATACTCTGCCGTCTTTTATATTTTGTTCTAGCTATATTTAGACAATGTGTATGCCGTTTAAGGGGAGGCAGACCGTTTTTCCGGACCCCCTTCTCCCTAATGTTTAGCCCCACTAGTTTTTATATTATAAGACGTTCGGCCCATTAGTTTGCCGATTTGAACACCTTTCGCCCCATTTTATTGTCAACTTTAAGACCTTTCGTGCCATTTAAGTGTCGATTTTTGCCTTGCGAGCGATAGCGACCCTGCTATTTTAAGAGGGATGGGCCTTCGGCCGGGACATTTTTCTACCGAAAAATTTACAAATTTATCTTGAATGGGGGTCTATGGGTTGTTTGTCTAAGCTTGATGGAGGTCTCGGGAGGAAACAACATATATATGAATAAATGAATTAATAGACCAAACAAACGGCCAGTCTCCCCTTAAGAAGAATGATGGTAGTAAGAGGGGTTAAGTGAGATAGATCGAAGCCTGTTAATTGCTGGAGACTCTTTTCAAACTAAACAAAATCATCTAATAGTAGATATAATGAAGTTAAAAGGACAGCACCGGTACTGAATGGGTTAAGGGGAGATGGTTCACTTTTTGGGCGATTTTTGCATGTATTAATTATTTTTCTAGTTTCCTCCCTAGATCTCCATCAAATTAAACAAAAAACATCCATTAGAACCCCCTTCTAGATTAACTTGTACATTTTTCGGTAGAAAAATTTCCCGGCCGAAGGCCGGTTATTCCAACATTACAGGCTCATTATCGTTCGCCAGGGAAAAAATCGACACCTATATAGCACGAAAGGTCTAAATATTGACGAAGAATGGAGCGAAAGGTCTTAAAATCGACTAATTAATGGGGCAAACATCTTAACATCTGAAAACTAATGGGGTTAAACAAGAGGGAGAAAGTAGTCCAGAAAAGCGGCCCATGTCCCCTTAAGAAAGTTTATGGAGATCGTATATACCCAGTTGAGTCGTACAGATCGTATATACCCAGTTGAGTCGCACAGATCGTATATACCCAGTTGAGTCGTACAGATCGTATATACCCTGTTGAGTCGTACAGATCGTATATACCCAGTTGAGTCGTACAGATCGTATATACCCAGTTGAGTCGTACAGATCGTATATACCCAGTTGAGTCGTACAGATCGTATATACCCCGTTGAGTCGTACAGATCGTATATACCCATTTGAGTCGTACAGATCGTATATACCCAGTTGAGTCGTACCTATCGTATATACCCAGTTGAGTCATACTGATCGTACATACCCAGTTGAGTCTTACAGATCGTATATACCCAGTTGAGTCGTACAGATCGTATATACCCAGTTGAGTCGTACAGATCGTATATACCCAGTTGAGTCGTACAGATCGTATATACCCAGTTGAGTCGTACAGATCGTATATACCCAGTTGAGTCGTACAGATCGTATATAACCAGTTGAGTCGTACAGATCGTATATACCCAGTTGAGTCGTACAGATCATATATCATACCCAGTTGAGTCGCACAGATCGTATATACCCAGTTGAGTCGTACAGATCGTATATACCCAGTTGAGTCGTACAGATCGTATATAACCAGTTGAGTCGTACAGATCGTATATACCCAATTGAGTCGTTCAGATCGTATATACCCAGTTGAGTCGTACAGATCGTATATACCCAGTTGAGTCGTACAGATCGTATATAACCAGTTGAGTCGTACAGATCGTATATACCCAGTTGAGTCGTACAGATCGTTTATACCCAGTTGAGTCGTACAGATCGTATATACCCAGTTGAGTCGTACAGATTGTATATTCCCAGTTGAGTCGTACAGATCGTATATACCCAGTTGAGTCGTACAGATCGTATATAACCAGTTGAGTCGTACAGATCGTATATACCCCGTTGAGTCGTACAGATCGTCTATACCCCGTTGAGTCGCACAGATCGTATATACCCAGTTGAGTCGCACAGATCGTATAAACCCAGTTGAGTCGCACAGATCGTATATACCTAGTTGAGTCGTACAGATCGTATATACCCAGTTGAGTCGTACAGATCGTATATAACCAGTTGAGTCGTACAGATCGTATATAACCAGTTGAGTCGTACAGATCGTATATACCCAGTTGAGTCGTACAGATCGTTTATACCCAGTTGAGTCGTACAGATCGTATATACCCAGTTGAGTCGTACAGATTGTATATTCCCAGTTGAGTCGTACAGATCGTATATACCCAGTTGAGTCGTACAGATCGTATATACCCAGTTGAGTCGTACAGATTGTATATACCCCGTTGAGTCATACAGATCGTATATACCCCGTTGAGTCGCACAGATCGTATATACCCAGTTGAGTCGCACAGATCGTATATACCCAGTTGAGTCGTACAGATCGTATATACCCAGTTGAGTCGTACAGATCGTATATACCCAGTTGAGTCGTACAGATCGTATATACCCAGTTGAGTCGTACAGATCGTATATACCCAGTTGAGTCGCACCTATCGTATATACCCAGTTGAGTCGTACAGATTGTATATTCCCAGTTGAGTCGTACAGATCGTATATACCCAGTTGAGTCGTACAGATCGTATATACCCAGTTGAGTCGTACAGATCGTATATAACCAGTTGAGTCGTACAGATCGTATATACCCAGTTGAGTCGTACAGATCGTTTATACCTAGTTGAGTCGTACAGATCGTATATACCCAGTTGAGTCGTACAGATTGTATATTCCCAGTTGAGTCGTACAGATCGTATATACCCAGTTGAGTCGTACAGATCGTATATAACCAGTTGAGTCGTACAGATCGTATATACCCCGTTGAGTCGTACAGATCGTCTATACCCCGTTGAGTCGCACAGATCGTATATACCCAGTTGAGTCGCACAGATCGTATAAACCCCGTTGAGTCGCACAGATCGTATATACCCAGTTGAGTCGTACAGATCGTATATACCCAGTTGAGTCGTACAGATCGTATATACCCAGTTGAGTCGTACAGATCGTATATACCCAGTTGAGTCGTACCTATCGTATATACCCAGTTGAGTCGTACTGATCGTACATACCCAGTTGAGTCTTATAGATCGTATATACCCAGTTGAGTCGTACAGATCGTATATACCCAGTTGAGTCGTACAGATCGTATATACCCAGTTGAGTCGTACAGATCATATATTATACCCAGTTGAGTCGCACAGATCGTATATACCCAGTTGAGTCGTACAGATCGTATATACCCAGTTGAGTCGTACAGATCGTATATACCCAGTTGAGTCGTACAGATCGTATATACCCAGTTGAGTCGTACAGATCGTATATTCCCAGTTGAGTCGTACAGATCGTATATACCCAGTTGAGTCGTACAGATCGTATATACCCAGTTGAGTCGCACAGATCGTATATACCCAGTTGAGTCGTACAGATCGTATATACCCAGTTGAGTCGTACAGATCGTATATACCCCGTTGAGTCGTACAGATCGTATATACCCAGTTGAGTCGTACAGATCGTATATTCCCAGTTGAGTCGTACAGATCGTATATACCCAGTTGAGTCGTACAGATCGTATATACCCAGTTGAGTCGTACAGAAAGAATATAAACTGAAGAAAATGTTCTAATGTTAACTAGAATATGATGACAATAACGTAATGGTGGTTATGGGGAGGTGTTTAGTTTGTTCCCTAGCCCTCTCTCTATCAAGCTTTACAAAACTTTCCCCTAGACCCCCATTCGAGATGAATGTGTACTCTTTTCGGTAGAAAATGTCCCAGCCGAAGGCCGGCTCCTTCTAAATGTCAGGCTCGCTATCGCTCTCCAGGAAAAAGTCGACACCTAAATGGCAGGAAAGGTCTTAACATTGACAGAAATGGGGCGAAATGTCTTAATATCGCCAACTAATGTGACAAATGTCTGAAAGTGTCCTAGTGGGGCTAAACATGACGGAGAAGGGGGGGTCCAGAACAAAAAAACTAAAGTTAAAATCTGCCCTTAACCCGGGAACTGCAGGGAGACTCTTAAGAGTTCCCCCGGCGGACTGCGGTGAGACTCTTAAGAGTCAGAGAAAAAAAAAATCAACTTTTGACATCGATTTTTTTTTTTTTTTTTTTTTTTATTTTTTTATTTTTTTTTTTGGGCCCCTGGGCCATGCAAAATCTCAGTCCTCTACCTCCCCTCCTTCCCCACTTTCCTCCTCTCCTTCAGTTATCACCTATTTTCCCTGTTATTCCCTTATTCTGAGGTATATTTTCGTGCTAACATTAGAAATCCGGTTGCAAGGTGTGGCCATCACTGATAGCAAGCGAATGCAAGAGAGAGAGAGAGAGTATCGATCGACTGTGTCTCAGTGGCCTTGGGGGAAATTGGCGGGAAAGCAGCTTGCCTCACCCATACATTATACAACTCGCGGGCTATATCTCCGATTTTGACCATCCAAACGCTGTTTTCACTCGTTTTATTGTTGTTTCAGGTTAATACCTTTATAATCAACCCATAATAGGCGCATATGGATAAGTATTAATGCTAGTAATGGTACAATGAATATTTTAGTGACGGAAACACCTCAAATACATGCGCACATGGAGAGGTGTCTAATTACCCCCATGCGCACTTCAGAGGTTAAGTGTGATTATTGTAGCAGAGTGCATGTGGCAGATGAATAGAGGAACACCCATTATACAAAGGAAATTTTTGTTTAAACAAATATATACCCAGGAAGTTGTTTTCAGAGCAAAATTCAAACTAATACAAACAATACAACAGTGTACAAACATAAAATACAACCACTTGCTGATAAAATATAATAGGTGAAGAGAGCAGGAAGGATGTATAATTACCCTTTCTGTAACGGTGACCTCCTTTTCATTATATTCTGGCAATGATTAGACGATTTTATTCAGCTTAGGAAGGACCTCTAGCGATAATAAGGCTCCCAAACTATCTCAACCAACCCTTTTATGTACCACAGATCTTTCTTAAGCTGCATATTATCGCATAAATATTGCTAGAATAGAACATTACACACGTCGCTGGTAGTCAAAGGGATAAACGGAATAGGTTGTATTGTCTAGGTACAGTCGGCCAATTAAGTGATGTCGCTGCACTAAGTATATTTTGATCAATATTTGGTATCAGCAATATTTAAACTTTATTTCATCGTTTCAAGTGAGATATACACACATGTTTCTACCTTTACATTTTTATTTTGTATTATATATATTTTGTTTTCTTCTATATTCCAACTACTCCCTCTCGGGCATAGGCTGAGACCCTGTACTGTACATTAAACCGTACATACAACGGTGAAGCCCGCGAGATCTCGATATAGTCTAGGGCGTGAAACATGTGAAACATGTTGAGAAGCAACCAGCCCCGCTATCTTGCCTTCACAGGATGCACAGGGGCCGATTGACCACCAACGATTCGAAGCAGCCCCAGTGCTTCACTGTCTCTTCCCTTAGACTCGGACCCTCACTCTCAGAACACCACCTATTGAGCAATTAGCTCACTAGGCTTTGCTCCCCTGTAGCATATTTTGAATATGGGAATACTCATACAGTTCTATTTAATCAGGGAACAATCAGGGTACTTTCTTGGCGCTTCGATGAGTTTTGTGGTAATGCACTGATACAAGGTACAGTACAGCACAAATTCTATCCCCATAATATCTTCCCATTAAAACATCGGGATTCAAACCCGGGACCATTGGATTACCAGTACAGTGGCATGACCACTCAACCACACCTCCCCTACCTCCATACCCTAATCAACATCTGACAGACATTAATACAACACACAGCGAGCAAAACGCAATGGCATCGGAGAAGCAACTTATTTGGCCGACTGTACCGTCGATGAAGTGGAGGATAAGAATGGAAAATATATTCATGAATTTGGTAGGCCTAGTGGACGTGTTGAATTTATGCAGTATTTATGCAGCATAATTTTGGAGGAAGGCTGGGACATTGTTCTACTGACAAATTGACAAATTTATCTGGAAGGGGGAACTTGAGGATAATGTATTAAGCTTGATAGAAGTATAGGGAGGAATCTATAACAATAATAAATAAATAAATAAATAATAAACTAATAAATAAACCTTACCTTATTCGTACATGTTTACAAGAATACTTGAACTAATGTGAAGGTAAGTGATAAGCGGAGTGATTGTTGTGAGAATCCCAGGGCACTGAAGAATAGCCGAGTCATCATATTAACTCATTCAGTACCAGGGATATTATTTTAATTATATTCTGGCAACTATTAGAAGATATTTTTCAGTTTAGGAAGGACCTCTACCCTTTGAAAGACTATAGTATATCTCAAATAATGCTGTTAGCTACCATACATCCTCCCTAAGCTTCATGGAATCGTCTAAATGTAACTGAAATCAAATCAAATATTCATCGCTGGTACAGAAAGGGTTAAATGATATACTGCATTAGTGTTCACTTACGAGCAACAGCAGCATACCGGTACTTTTAAGGGGGGATGGACCGGTTTTCTGGACCACTTTTTCCCTCATGTTTAGCCCCATTAGTTTTCAGATGATAAGATGTTTGCCCCATTAGTTAGTCGATTTTAAGACCTTTTGCCCCATTTTGTCGTCAATATTTAGACCTTTCGTGCTATTTAAGTGTCGATTTTTTCCCCTGCCGAACGATAGTGAGCCTGTAATGTTGGAAGAACCGGCCATCGGCCGGGACATTTGTGTACCGAAAAATGTACAATTTAATCTAGAAGATGGATCTAATGGATGTTTTTTTTTTTTTTAATTTGATGGAGGTCTAGGGAGGAAACTAGAAAAATAACGAATACATGCACAAAATCGCCCAACAAGTGAACCATCCCCCCTTAAAAGGTGAAGGCTTAGGTTTTCACTTGTTTGTTATGAAATATGAACACAAAGGGGGAAGGGTTTATTTATCGGTCGATCACTTATATATTCATGATTTTTGTAGTTTCCTCCTTAGACCTCATCAAGCTTAAATCAACATTCCAAAGGTCCCCTTTCTAGATTAATTTTTATATATTTTGGGTAGAAATTGTCTCGGCAAAAGACCGGTTCCTCCTAAATGACAGGCGTGCTATCGCACGCAAGGAACAACCATGACACCTCCATGGCACGAAAGATCTTAATATTGACAAAGAAATGGGGCGACATTTTTTTTTTAAATAGCCAGTCTGATGGGCCGAACGTCTTAAAATCTGAAGGGATAAGGGGGGCAGAAAAAACAATCCCCCCCCCCCCTTAATGATAAGCAAGACTTCAAGCCAGGCAGGGCCCCCCCCCCCCCTTAATGATGAGCAAGACTTCAAGCCAGGCAGGGCCCCCCCCCCCCTCTTAATGATAAGCAAGCCTCCAAGCGAGGCAGGGCCCCCCCCCCCCTTAATGATAAGCAAGACTTCAAGCCAGGCAGGGCCCCCCCTTAATGATAAGCAAGACTTCAAGCCAGGCAGGGCCCCCCCCCCCCTTAATGATGAGCAAGACTTCAAGCCAGGCAGGGGCCCCCCCCCCCCCTCTTAATGATAAGCAAGACTTCAAGCCAGGCAGGGCCCCCCCCCCCTTTATGATAAGCAAGACTACAAGCCAGGCAGGGCCCCCCCCCCCCCCTTAATGATAAGCAAGTCTCCAAGCCAGGCAGGGCCCCCCCCCCCCTTAATGATGAGCAAGACTTCAAGCCAGGCAGGGCCCCCCCCCCCCTTAATGATAAGCAAGACTTCAAGCCAGGCAGGGCCCCCCCCCCCCTTAATGATAAGCAAGACTTCAAGCCAGGCAGGGCCCCCCCCCCCTCTTAATGATAAGCAAGACTTCAAGCCAGGCAGGGCCCCCCCCCCCCCCCTTAATGATAAGCAAGACTTCAAGCCAGGCAGGGCCCCCCCCCCCTTAATGATAAGCAAGACTTCAAGCCAGGCAGGGCCCCCCCCCTTAATGATAAGCAAGACTTCAAGCCAGGCAGGGGCCCCCCCCCCCTCTTAATGATAAGCAAGACTTCAAATACTTCCTCTTAACAGTGAAGGTGCTGCTGACAAGATACCTACGGGAGAACGACCGCCCTGCAGCTACCCCTTATCCGACGCCCATACCCATCATCCCCCCACCCTCCCCTCCCATGGAGCTGAGATTAGAAGCTCCCAACCTACCCCAGCATCAATCCGGGGAAATGCCCACATCCAGGATCAGAGGAGCCATGACCCCTGATTGTCTAGTCAAAGCAGCCTGATTACCCCCCAGTCAAAGCATCCAACACAGCAGACTCACATCCTTCACCAGCATTAGTGCGGACAACCTGGATTCAAGAAGAAAGGTGCCAGGAGGGCTTAGGTCTCCCCTCGTCATTGGTCCAGCCCGGTACCATAGGAAGACTCTCCGATCCCGGGCTGGGCCCTATAAGGACCGGATTCGCCCCAAGAAACACACACTCTCCAAGATTATCCAAAAGTCTTTTCCTCCACCCTCTCCACATGGAACTTTCGCTAGCACCTCTCCCCTCCCTAAGAAGCAGTACTGGTGACTATTGAGAAAGAACGACAGACATTAGGCTGACAACCCTTCTTGTGAAAACATTACAGTGGCAGCCCAAGGATTTCCTAGAGCTAAATAAACTACAAACGGTGATGTCACCCAACAAACCTGATGACTATTTCCAACAACTCAGCAGAGATTGGAAGGAAGAGCTGCCCTGAACCTTCCAAACCTGGCAAGAGGTTACATCAAAGTCGGGTGCCGAGTCTCAGTTCGAGCTCTGGTAGTGGCCACGCCCATTCCTGAATCAGCAGTAATTCTTGCAGTAGAAGTTGATGCTGAGTTGCCATGACTTCGACCATTTCCCCCCGTCCCTGTGGCACTATTATGGCACTCCCTTAGTATGCATGCCAAGTATGGGCTCTCTATTTTGAAAACTGAGGGAGTCGTTTAAAACCTATTCTGGCATCCCTTTAGTATGCATGCCAATTATGGGCTCTCCATCTTGAAAATTGAGGGAGTGGGGTGAGGGGTGTGCTCTGCTATCACCCCCCACCCCCACCCACTTAAAACTTATTCCGGCACTCTCTTAGTATGCATGCCAAGTATGGGCTCTCCATCTTTAAAACTGAGGGAGTAGTTCGTGAACAGACAGAAAGTGCCCTTTATATAGTAGATAATAATAATAATAACGGGACTCGCCACAAGACCCCCCAGCCCGCTACCAAAAAAAGACATTGCTGTATATGGTTTTGATATTTTGTTCTGTGTACTGTAATTATTGTAATTATTATTTGTTGTGTTAAGTTCTCAATTGCATAAATAAACTATATCATGTACATCGCTTGTGTTCCTACTTCCCAGTACACCCGAAAAGTGCCTTAATAATATCGGCACTACAATTCTGATTATCTATTTTCCGGAACAATAGTTGTATACGTCACCATAACGAGTTCTTTCAAGGTGTCAAACCAAGATAATTTTGTTTGAAGATATGAATGAACATGAGATGGAATAACAGAAAATTAACAAGTAAAAAGCATGCATATAACCATATAATGTTATTTAGTAATACTAAAAAGACGGGAATAGGTCTCGCCTGACACCCTGAGTTCATTATACATGGATGAATTGGTGATCAGAGAGAATGGAGGCCTGGATCAATAACCATAGATGCTACCGGTATACTGTAGATTGGAGTGGAAGGGAAGGGAAGGTGTTGTCTATATGCAGATGGAGCTGCTCTCTTGACGGTACGTGTATAGGTAGGCCATATTAACCCGTTCAGTGCTGGTGGCATCCTTTTCATTATACTCTGGCAACTATTAAACGTATTTATTTAGCTTAGGAAGGATATAGGTTAGCTAAAAGGATTGATTGAGATATTATGTAGACTTTTAAATAGATAGACATCCTTCCTAAGCTGATTAGTACCGTCTTATAGTTACCAGAATATAAAGTAAAGGACGTCACCGGTATTGCACGGGTTGAGTATATCAATAAACAAGGTTCTCCCCAAGCAGTACTCACCCATGGGCGCCGAACCAAACACTCCTTGACACTCCTTGGGCGGCTCCTGGGTGAGGTGGATCAGACTCGGGGTTCACACAGCCTACCTAAAAGTTAAGGGGGGAAGGGTTTATTTATTGGTCGATTTAATTATTTATATACAATTTTAATTACTAGTCGTATTAATGAACATGTATGTATGTACTGTATATACTCAGGTACATATCCAATAGGTGGAGGTGGCCGACTCGAGACAGAGACCGAATAAAAACAACATTCCATTTCTTAGGGTTCAGACCTCTTTTGCGTTCCCTCGACCCTTTCTCGTCTCGTCTAGTAGGTGAATTTTACAAGTGGAGGAGGATTCCTAGCCTCCTGCCCACAGAAAGAGAAGTAGGACAGTAAAAGAGACAAACAGAAACTGCTAAGGTTGGGTAGAGAATGCCATACCTCACTCTGAATAGGACCAGCCCTCACCCATACATACAGAGCCGAAATGTAGTCTGCAAAACCAACTGTGGGAAATCAGACGCAACTGAATTTGGCTATAATGATTGGTACTGCCTCTAGGAAGGTGCCCTTTCACAGGCTCATGGATAAGAACAAAACCAACAACTCCAAACTAAAAGATAATAGTTACAGTACACTATTTTATATTGCCGTATTGTACTTAGATGTTGTGCGTAGTTGTAGCTCTATACCACCTGCACACACATCTCTGCAAACCCATGTACAAACGAAGCTACATAAAACATCAACATTCCGCACTCACATTGTTCACTAATAATGTTTGCCTACATTACACTGTTGGCCAAGTTCCACCCACATGTTTGGAACAACATAGCTAGCTCCATTTATTGCAGCAAATAATGATGCACCGACACATATCACTCCATAACAATATTATTCGCGCAGGATTTATTCCTTCGGGATAATATAGTCTCTCAACGTGGTTTGCAGTTTGATGCAACCATATACTGTATATAAGAGAAGAGAAGACCCTAATCCATTTGGAAATCCCATTATCTCTTGTTTCGAGACAATGACAACTAATAACAACACAGATTTCGTCCAATAAACTTCTCGAAAGTCTAATACACATACTGTATATTCCAATAAACATACATTAGTTCAATAAACAATCTCGTCCAATAAACAATCTCGTCCAATAACAATCTTGTCCAACAAACAATCTCTTTCAATAAACAATCTCGTCCAATAAACAATCTCGTCCAATAAACAATCTCGTCCAAAAAACAATCTCGTCCGATAAACAATCTCGTCCAATAAACAACCTCGTCCAATAAACAATCTCGTCCAATAAACAATCTCGTCCAATAAACAATCTCGTCCAATAAACAATCTCGTCCAATAAACAATCTCGTCCAATAAACAATCTCGTCCAATAAACAATCTCGTCCAATAAACAATCTCGAGTATAACTCTATTTCAATGTCACAATTTTTGTTGACATATTTGAAGACAGTTATGGAATCTATATGCTCTAATCATCATATTAAAATTAGTTTCAACCCTCGGCAAAACCTATTAAAAAACCGGTAGCAACATGTCTGCCAACAGTATAACGGTTGGCAATACTCTCTTACAGACGGCGCGGCTTTCAACCACGCAATTTTTTCGTCTATCGTTAGCAGTTTTACTCAACCAGCGGGGGTGTGGGGGCGGCAGCCCCTACTCATAATACTAGGATAGCTTAGGTAAATTTGTTAGGTTAGGCTAATGTAACCATAAAAATAACCAATAAAAAAACACCTTGAAAATAGCTGTGATGCATCTCGTTATTATTGACCGTTAGGTTAATGACAAGGGATCAGGTGGTAGGTATGGAAAAAAGTAAGTAGGGCTACTATGAGCATATATTACCTGGTAGGTAAGGGTTCTTGTTGTATCCCACGCACTAGGTACTACGGACACGTAGGTGTTAGGTGAGGGTTAGTCTTGTATCCAATGTAGTATGTCTAGGTTACTGGGTATTAATGATGCATGAGAAAATTTGTGACATTAACACCTTGGGTGCGGCACTTGGCATATGACAATTGCTTGAACACCACTGTACCACACAGGGGTTTTGGACTAAAAGTAACCTTCATTCCCTGCACATTTTCTTGTATAAACAAGAGCTAGAACGTATTTCAATGATATATCCTTGAAAGCAAAGGAATAGACCTTTCTAATGACATCTGAATCATGTCTGTACGACTACTGGTTGCCGTGCAACAATATTGCACACGTAACGCTAAATCGGTAAAAAATAGCGAGTTTGAGTGGTTTCCGCTATTCTCAAGTCTGCCAGGGAGTTGGAGATGTCTCCAACTGCCACTAGTGATGGCTCAGACATGGGGGGCGGTGGATGGGATGGTCCCCTGATGCTTAGACTTGCTCGCCTGTCTCCCAGCCTGTTCAATGCAGAAATTTGGCAATTGTCATATGACAAGTCCTGCAGTGATGACCGTATTTTTTATATAACAGCCCGCAGTCATTGAGTTAAAATGGAGTTTTCCCCAATCTCGTCCAATAAAAAATATCTTCCAATAAACAATATCGTCCAATAAACATCCTAGTCCAATAAACAATCTCTTCTAATAAACAATCTTGTCTAATAAACAATCTCGTCTAATAGCATAAACAATCTAGTCCAATAAACAATTTCGGCAAGGATGTAGTATTCGGGCATACCGCCCGCCTTGTTTACACTACGCACACACTCGCAATCATGTTCCCGTCTATTTGACTGCTGTGGGATGTACAATAATAAGTTGTGGGGCCCCCTTCACCTCCCCATGACTAATTGTCATTAAAATATACAGTATATTGACAGCAAAGGGCAAGTAACAGAAACAATAGCTGTCAAAATAGACTGGATCGTAACCGCGAGCACGCAACATATTATGTAAACATGACGACCGTACGCCCGGATTTCCCACAATTTATTCTAATAAACAATTTCTTCCAATAAATATATATCGTCCAATACACAACATCGTCCAATAAACATTTGTGTCCAATAAACAATATCATCCAATAAACAATCTGCAATTTCGTAGGAACCGGCAATTGGCCGGGGCATTTTTGGGGAAGTATGTAGTATCCGGGCGTATCGCCAGCTTTGTTTATATTACTCGTATGCTCGCGGTAACGTTCACGTCTATTTTAACTTTTTTATTTATATACATATATATTTTTGTTCTACCCCTGCTGGTTATATGTATGATGATGACAATAAGTCATGGGGGTGAGGGGCCAGGGGCAGTCAAAATAGACTGGAACGTGATTGTGAGCATATGAGTAATGTAAAAACAGCCAGCGATACGCCTGAATAATACATCCTTTCTATAAACTATATTTTAAAAACCTCTCCTTAGCTGCACAGAGTCATCAACACAACCCCATTTTCAATCACTTCTGCTTAGGTACACTCGTGATCGTAAATATCGACGTACCCATATGAACTTGTAGCGAACACAAACGATGCTTTATTATACACCAGATGCTGGAAAAGGTTATCTTTTGGACCGACAGTAGTCCCATCGATCTTAATAGGCCTAATAGGTCCATTAGAGCATAATATTACATCATTCCTATTTATGTCATTACGAGCTGAAATGTATAATAAGGGATATATAGAATACGATAATAATAGTCTCCCTATGAACGGCCTGGCCACCATCTTCGCTACAGTCGCATGTCTGGACAGTGTCTACTGACTTGAAAAGTGATGTGAAATAATCAACCAATAGCAATAGAATTCCCTGGACGACGTCACACCCATTTAGTCAATCACCTGTCACGCACAGCTGCGCATATCCCATAATACAATATATCGGAGAAGAATGCGAGGGTGGCTGACTAGTGACTAGTGTGCCCACAATGGCATCTTCAGCTGGATGACTCTCATATGTCTTTCGATTTGATCTGAATGTACCAGATTTTCGTTCATATTCAGTGGATTTATATATTGAGGACTTTCGGAAGTGAGTATTTACCTATTATCCAAGGACCCTCGGAAGTGAGTATTTACCCATTATCCAATAATCGAGTCAGTTGGGGAAAATTAGGAGTTTGTCCCCTGCTGGCCACATAGATGAGGATTTCAAAAAGTCCTGGGGGGGGGGGGGCGGTCTTGCCCACTTTCAACTTATTCTGTATCCCACGGCAAACGGTTATGGCCAAATACAGCATATTTTTCTGCTTTTATCCTCTTTAACCCTTGTTTAGCGGGGCCCGACTTAAGTCCGTATCTAAAAACCTGGACTATGTGGCGGGGCCCGACTTTAGTCTGTGTGCAATTTTTGAGCAAGAATGGCTCTGAGAGAGAGACGAGCGATGGGAGGAGCGTAGGTTGCCTCATGACCGCTCGGCACGGACCCCGCGCGCCTACTGACATCTACTCCACACAACTCCACCCTCCCTACCTCGCCACACAGGGAATTATATATGGAAATTACCGTATTTTAGGGTTTTTGCACTCGTGTTGCACGATTGTTGCAAGAGAACGCGTGGTCGTAGAAGGATGGTTCTGGTGTCATTGGAAAGCTCAATTTATGCCCTTTCAGGGATACATAATTGTATTACGCTCTGGCTCTTGTTTATGCATGAAAAAGAGCACGGAAACAAGGCCATTTAGGGTATAAAAAAAAACGCTGGGCGCGTAGTGGAAAAAAACTGACGGGCCCGCTCGTAAGGTGTTAACCCATCACTTTCCCTGATATCCATAGCCCTCCCCACTAGTGGGGGTCGTATTTTCAGATTGTTGGATAATGGGTAAATACTCATTTCAGCTCTTCTTCAATATATGAGAACTCCATCTGAAAGAAAAACGCAAACAATATAAACAATAGTTGCTGATATCACTGTCCGTCCTAAAAGTAACCTCTACCCAGATGCTTCAGAACTCTGCTAAAAAAAGTTCAACATTAAATTAAACCACCATGGCTTTAAGGGGTGATGGGAGTATTTATATGTTTATTTTGTTGTTATATTTATTATTTATTATTAATGTTATTGTTTTTGTGTAGTTTCTCCCCTAGACCTCCATCGAGATGAATTTATACATAGTTCAGTAGAAAAGATGGCCGGTTCTTCTAAAATTACAGGCTCGCCAAGAAAAAATTCGATACCTAAAAGGCAGGAAAGATCTTGATATTGATAAATAAATGGGACGAAAGGTCTTTTAATTTGTCAAACTAATGGGGCGAACGTCTTAAAATTTGAAAACTAATGGGGTTAAGCATGAGGGAAAAGGGAGACCATCTCCTCTTAACCCCGACGTAGTAATAGTACAGTCGCGGTCACAAATTCAGTTACCGTCGAACTGATTAAACGAAACTCCGAAATTTAAATTATTGTTAACATCGTTCATAACACCAAACAAATATATATATATATATATATATATAAAATAATGAAAGCATGTGATTCTCCCAGGATTTAAATCTTGGATGTCTCATACAGAACTTACACGCTCTAACCATTACACCATCAAGACAGGTTTACAGATAATGAACAAATAAGGAATTCCGATAGATTTAGAGATAGTTTCGATTGTTTTCAGACAGCATCAGCCAAAGACATTATGTGTTTAGATACACCCAGTAAATTAAAACATTTAAGGGGGGATGTTTTTTTTCTTTCTGGACCACCTTCTCCCTCCTGTTTAGCCCCATAAGTTTTTAGATTTTAAGAAGTTCGGTTCATTAGCATTGCGAATCTAACATCTTTCGACCTATTTCGTTGTTAGTTTTCAAACCCTTCGTGCAATTTAGGTGTCGATTTTTACCTGGCGAGTGATAGCTAACCTTTGATTTTGTTTTCCAATTTTGTTTTTACAAATACTGTACACCTTGACACCTTGTTGTTGTCTTAGTGGTAATTTGTGTAAGTTTGATGGACGTCTAGTAAGGAAAATAATAATAATGAAAAGATGAATAAATAATAAAATAAATACGCCTATCCCCCCTTAAAATCGTGAACCCACTGCACAACCGTCTGTCATGATATACACAACCAGGTGCAAGCAGGAAAGGTTAGGCAAGGTGATTTGGCTTATACAGAAAGATAACAGAAAATAATTAATAATACAATAGTAAATCTATAAATAAGAAAATACAAAACAAAATATAAAAAAAGCATACAATATGTTCACGCCATTTGTATATACTTCAGTAAGATACCGTAAGTAGGCTACTGTATATTATTAGTATTTATTGTTAGAGTATTTGGACCGAAAATTGTGAGTAGGGTAATAATTCCGAGAAAGTGTCACAGAATAGTACCAAAATATTAGTGCACTGTACAATTTATCTTTGTAAACAAATTAGTATCTGCTTACCTGTGTTAAGCTTAAAATTCCCTCGGCTCAAATGAAAAAGTAAGTTATAGAAAATGTATGAACAGACACAGGCGAACAAAACTTAAACATTCGATGAAGAAGCAAACAACAGGTCTGCTGCAGGCAGTCACATTGATCTTACCTGATGCAGCGTCCGCGTGTACCCCTCCCGACACTCGTGAAACCACTGACGCGAGAATCGAGATCAACACCTAGCCTAGGTTCCCTCCCCTCCAGCCTGTCCTCCACCTCCTCCTCCCCTCCACCTCCTCCTCCCCTCCACTTCTCCATCTTGCCCTCTCACCACGCGTCATAACAATCCGCGCGTGTCTTCACCTTGGAATTTCTCTCACTGGTTTTACGATTTGCTACCTTTTAACCCTTTCAGTACCGATGCCGTCCTGTTAACTTTATTTTGGCTGCTCTTATACGATTTTATTCAGTTTATAAAGGGTCTCCAGTAGTTAACAGGCATCGAACTATCTCACTTACCCCTTTTTACTACCACCGATCATTCTTAAACTGAACAAAATCATCTAAGTGTAGCTGTAATAAAATTAAAAAGACGTCACCGGTACACAACGGGTTAAAGTTTTCCGGTATCCAGGAAGCACTCCTGTGCCTGTCACTTGTACCACGGACGCTTGGGAATTAGTGTACACACATTTAATTTTTATTAGGGTACAGTATAAGAATTCGAGAGTAAACAAAGTCTAAATTACCTGAACACTTATAAATGTTCATTTACTTTAGATGTTGATAGCGATGTATAGCTCAAGGATAGAGTTAGGAATAGGTAGAAGCTATAGTGGCCACTAAGTGTTAAAAATTAGAATGACTTAGCATGAATAACGTGGTTGTAGTGGGAGCGCCAAGAAGGCGTTGTTGTTGTTGCTGAGATGGTCGTCAGAGCGAGTCTAATAAGGTTCCTTTGCGAGGGACCCCCAGTTTCCAAAATAAAGCATGAGCAGTGAATATATCTTATTCATCAACGTGTCATTTAACTAACTACAAGATATACCGGATTAATTATAATGATAACCCGATATAATTATGGATAATAAACCCATGGAGACTTTAATACGAAAGAGTACATATCTTTTATAAAGATATATAGTTTAGTCTAATACTGGCGCCTAATTCTCACTTCCTAATATCTACTTAACTTAAATTTTCGAGGTGCTTACGAGTCTCGACAACAGTAGATTTAAGATGTTTGTATTTACTGGAATTTTTGCCTTCCAAATGCATTACAAAAAATACATTATATTGTAATTATTTTAAAGCTTGCTTTTTTTTCTTCTCCACATTAAGTCTTCAGGTTAAGATATATTTTGTGGTTTTCTAAAGATGCCGTTTTCGGCTCTACAATGTTCCGCATGTTCGACTCAAAAGATTGGTAATAGTAGCCTTTTTTTGTCTTCTATATTCCAACTACTCCCTCTCGGGCATAGGCTGAGAGCCTTTACACTACACCGCTGAACACGGTGAGGCCCGTGAGGTCTTGTGCCAGTCTAGGAAGTGAGACATGCGAAGCACCCCGGCTCGAAGCAACTCCATCTCTGAAGCTGCTCCGCCTCTGCGCTTCACAGTCTCATTCCCCACGCTCGGACCCTCACTCTCAGAACGCCACCTATTGAGCAATTAACAAAATTTAGCCTAGTTAACTGTTGGTGCAGATTTATCACCACCATATTTTCTCCGAAAACGCAATTTCCGGTAGGTTATATACTCCTACCCTTAATACAATATGTACATCCTTGGTAGGCCTAGGTACTAGTTTATCACCTACCAATATGTGCACAATGCTTCGCGAGTGAAGTCCGTGATATTTCCGCCACTCACTCCTGTATTATAAACATATATAGAGAAACGAAATGAAAACAATTGAGGAGGATGCTACCAACCCTGTATCGAAGACAAATAAAATAACCGAGTGTTAATTTGTGATGAAAGCTGAAATTCCATCCAATTTCTGAACCAATAACAATGACTTTCTTTCTGCTTATGTAGGGCCTCACGGAAGTGAGGTTTAATCATATATGGCTGTTAATGTTTTCACGGAAGTGAGGTTTAATCATATATGGCTGGTAATGTTTTCACGGAAGTGAGGTTTAATCGTATATGGCTGTTAATGTTTTCACGGAAGTGAGGTTTAATCATATATGGCTGTTAATGTTTTCACGGAAGTGAGGTTTAATCATATATGGCTGGTAATGTTTTCACGGAAGTGAGGTTTAATCGTATATGGCTGTTAATGTTTTCACGGAAGTGAGGTTTAATCATATATGGCTGTTAATGTTTTCATCTCAAGGGTTGTTGTCTAACTGGCTAGTTCGTTTGTATGGATTCGCGCAAGGGATGGATAATAATTGATTATCATATCTTGCCCTTGGTAATGTGGGAGTCCTTAACCCATACTGTACTGGTGAGGTCCTTTTAACTTTATTCTGGCTAATATTAGATGATTTTATTAAGTTTAGGCAGTATCTCTAACCATCAATTAATCCTCTTAGCTAACACAGATCCTTGCAAAGCTGAATAAAATCGTCTAATAGTTGCCATAATATAATGAAAAGGACGTCACCTGTACAGAGTTGGTTAAGATAGTGGGGAGGGCTATGAATATCAATAGAATTGTGGGTTAAAACCCTAATTAGGCTCCCTACTGGCCTAAGCATACGAAAACCCGAGCCAAGTTTTACCTCGATTTTGTGCGGGTTTGCTTACTTTTGGGTCTAACTGGTCATTCAATTATTACCCTTCGTTATGTTTGGGTAGTTTTGGGTATATCTAGTGGTCGTGTATTATCGCTGTAACACGGGTGCCAGTCGACCTGCTTCACCCAACTCCATTCATCGTACTTTGTTATTTATTTGTATTTCGTAAGTACAAAACTTGGCTCAGATTTCCATATTTATGTATGTACATTATCTGTAATGCCTTGGATTATTATTATTCTCTTTTACCTATATCCACTGTTTTGGCCATCATAACCTCTCGTTTTCCCTGAGCTTCAGAGCCCTCCCCACTTGTTTTTTCCTAGGGTTTTACTGCATTATAGGCGCTTACTATTATACTATTTTAAAAACTAATGAAACACCACTATTCTGTAGCTTGTGAACACAAATTTCCTCTCAAACGTCCTAAGGTGTGATTTACTTTTACCGATTAGTTAGTATAATCCAGTGTAGCGGGTGGACCTGCACATATATCTCAATAATTTGCTAATGTTACAATATTTGTTTACATCTTACATTAATAAATAGTCCACTAATATACTAGGTTAGGTTTTGGTTAGGTTAGGTTAAAGATATTGTTCAATGTTTCTTAATAAATAGGCATCTGGAAAACAGTTCCACCCGCTACATAGGATCTTACCAATGAGTTTCATTATCTTACGAAATCATTTATAATGTATCCTTTTCTACACCGATTTTATAGCACCAAAATTATGAGTATATATAATTCTGAAACTATGAAATCTTTGTAGAAAAGATGAATGATAATTGATTTTGTAAGAAAATGAAATCAATCGGTAAAAGTAAAGGGTAGCATTCAAGGAGACTACTGCAGGACTCTTCTTCTTCTTCTTCTTACCTCTGACCGGGTATAGGTTATCCTAGTGTTTACTAGCCTATACCCCTTTGAAAGGACATTAGCCTAACCTAACAACCTTACCTAACCTATCCTAGTATTATAGGTGGGGGCTGCCGCCCCCACATCCGCGCTTTTTGGTGAATTTGTCTGTGAAATGGGTATTTTTCAATTTGTTGATAACGTAAATCTATAACGGACTATATGGAGACAAATATGGCGAACCTATTGGTGCCTATGTTCACTAATAAATTGTTTCTCATAACGTCGCACTAGTGTCCTTGAATATTGAAGTAAAGGACACTTTAGGATGTTTGAGATTTGTTTTGGTTCAGAAGGTAAACATGTGGTGTTTCATTATTTTTAGAAGAATATTATGGATGCCAATCAAAGGCACACCCAACACATACCTGTAATATAGTCTCGTACAATATTATCACTCACACTTACATATCCAGGAATCAGCCTGTCAGGTAAGATTAAGGTATTATTGGGGCTGTCACTCATACTCTAAGCAGTAATATTTAGACCGGGTGTTATCCTCCCCGTAGCTCTTTCACTCCTCATTCAAACTATCCGGGGCCAAATGGGAACTGTCTGTCACCATTAGCTCTCGGAAGGCTCGGGGATTCGCCCCGTTAGTTCGAAATCCCAGGCTCATAAATGAAACGGTGGATCTTGAAACGGTTTTAAGGTTTTGCATGCGTCAATATTTAACGATTAGTATAATATATTTGTTCACAATCGTAATTTGTAAGAGTTTCGGGGTGTAGAGTCGCGGTCATTAATGTTATCTATAAATGTTCTAAGTTATCTCTGGTTGTAATGAATCTCCGATAATGTTTCACCTGCTATTTGATTTTTTGAGATTCGATTAAACAGTATGAAGGTTCAGAACAAAGATAATACATATAAGAGAGGATTTTTTTTTTTTTTTTTTTTTTTTTTTTTTTTTTTAAAAGAGACAATGAACGGAGGAAGGAAAAACACAGATAAAACAAAAAGGTCCATGTGCCTAAAGGCATCCTCCATTCATAAAATGTTTGTAACAACTGGATTTAAACATTTGTTGATTGTAAGTTTGTGGAAAGCAATTCGAGGGAAGTGAATTCCAAAGAGTAGTAGCTCTGGGGATAAATGAATTCTGATAAGCAGAAGTTCTGCATTGTGGAGGAGAAAGTGTAAATTCATGGGCGCTCTCAGCTGCCCTAGTTCTACGGGGAAAGATGTGGAGAGGCGGCACAATTGAAGCAAGTTCCTCGGAACAATTGCTGTGAAAATATCTGTAGAATAATGCAAGGGATGCAACGTTTCTTCGTATGGCTAATGTAGGAAGGTCCTGTGTGATTGCAGGGTTATTGATTAATCTAATAGCTTTATTTTGAATTTTGTCCAACTGCCTCAATGCAACCACTCCACTTCCACCCCACAGAGGTGAACAGTAATCCATCTGAGAGCGCACATGACTTTTATATATTACGGCCAACTGCTCGTCAGTGAAGAATTCTCGAACTCTGTACAGGAGTCCCAGTTTTTTAGAGGCATTCTTAGCAATGCTTCTAACATAATGTGTCCAGCTCAAGTTAGTAGTTAATGTTACACCGAGAATGTCAATACTAGGGGAAGTGGGAATATTTACATCATTAAAAAATATATGGGAGTCAGTGAGATTCTGTCGGTTAGAAAATTGAATGTACTTGGTTTTCTGTGCATTAAAGGAAACTAGATTCTCTTGTCCCCATTCATTAATTCTAGAAAGGTCCCGGTTCAGAGAAATTGCAGTGTTTATTTTTGAATTTATAAGATCGGGTTGGGTGAAAGAATTGGTAAATGTGAAGGAACTGTGGAGTGTTGAGTCATCTGCGTAGGAATGTATTGGATTATGAGTGGTAGATATGAGATCATTGATATGAATGAGGAACAGAGTTGGGGCCAAAACTGATCCCTGGGGAACACCAGCATTTATTGAGTGAAATTGAGAATAAAGGCCATCTACCATTACACGTATTTTTCTGTTATGAAGATAAGAAGAAATTAGTGGAACTAATGATGCAAGGCCGTAGTGTGACATCTTCGACAATAAGGATTGATGCCAGACTCTATCAAATGCCTTTGATATATCCAGTGCTATTGTATGTGTTTCACCATGTTGGTCTGTAGCTTGGTTGATTTGATGCGTAAGAAGGCAAAGAATGTCTGCAGTTGATCGACATCGTCTAAAACCATATTGCCTATCACTGATTAATTTATTATTCTCCAGATGCTTAATTATGTGATTATTTAATATAATTTCAAAAACTTTGCCAAGAGTGGAAGTTATAGCTATTGGTCTGTAGTTTGATGGATCTGAAGAGGCACCTTTTTTAGGAACTGGATGGATGTTTGCTTCTTTCCAGGGTACTTGGAAGCATGAGGTATGAGTACACAGACGGAAAAATTTTGCCAATACAGGAGCGAGCACCAAGGAGCAATTCTTAAGTACTATTGGAGGAATTTCATCTGGACCAGGAGCCTTATCTACTGAGAGATTCTGCAAAATAGTTTTGACATGTCTGGTGTGGATCTTAAGTGAGGGAATTTCAGGTGAATTAAAATTAAGTACAGGGACATCTTGATTTATTTCATCTAAGGTTGAGTTGGTGGAGAAAATATCTGCAAGAAGGTTAACTTTACCTTTATTTGGTGCGTCACGCGATCACATTGTTCCGCGCTCATCCTAGGGATCTGGTCTGGTGGTTCTGGGGTTGTTTGGCCTGGATGTCTAGCTACACTGCGTGCCTGGCTTGTCTACAGTATTAGTGTTTACTTAATTACTTGTTTGTTAACTTGTTGAGTAAGGCAATGTTAAGGTAACGTCTCCATAATGAGGGCGCATTACAGTAATGCGAGTAATGCTGAAACTTTGAGTGGAATAATATGGCTAAAACATTTGTGAAGTAAAGAGAAACAAATATATAAGTAAGATGAAAAGAAGTATGTGAAAAGAAGATTGAAAAAGATACTTATATGTGATGCAAGTATATATCCAAGCAACGCAACAAGATTACAAAGGTCATTATGAAATTATATCATTGTGTGTTACATTTGTTCTAGATATGTAATAGAAAAGGTGTATTTAAACTGGTAAATATTACTTTTGAGACCGACAGTGAGTTCAGCAGCAATTGTGTATGTGTGTGTGTTATTCTTGCTTATACAGTGTTTATACAGTGTTTATACAGTGTTTATACAGTGTTTATACAGTGTTTATACAGTGTTTTCATATAATGTGTAACTGAAATGAGCATTTACCCGTTACCCAACAATCTACAAACACGTCCCTCACTAGATTAGGGTTGCCATGGGATACAGGATGGGTTAAGGGGGGTCTTTGCCCCCTCGCCTAACTTATAGAAATCAACATCTATGTTGACAGTAGGGGCTTAATTAAGGTTTTAACCCACAATGTTGACGCCGCCACCGTCTACAGGGAGATACTATGTATACAGTGCTATATAATTATTAGGTCTTATGTAGTACATTTGCGACAGTGTGGGCTACCCGGGCGATCTGGCCGAAAAACGTATAGGCCTAGGCTACCGTATTTTTGTTTAGTTTAACTGCTAGAAATTTCCCACGCATCTATAAATGTAGTGCGGTTTCCAATCTGTAGACTGGCGTTGAGTAGAGCTCTCTATGTCAACTGGTTCAGTTGTGATGACGATTTCAGTGGAGAGCACTTGCAGGCGATGTTAGCAATATGACGATCTTTTCACTACTGAAACAACGACATACAGACATACAATAACAAGCGAGTCTTCTCTTTCTTGTTTTCGGAGGTGCGGTGACGTAACGATCGGCTTTGTTTACATGCGTCGGACGCACGGCGTTCAGACCAAGCTGAATAGGCTTTCAAGCTTACAGATTTAAAAATGACACCCGGGCACCTGCCCTTAATTCGTGGTGTCATTTTAAAATGACAACCAGGCCAGGAGGGTTAATAACATAAACAACACGGAAGCCACACAGTGCTGATGCGCCAGCCCAGAAAGGGTTGTAAAGGAAGTATAAAAAGGTAAGTATGGGCTGCGTCATATGCAGCTATAAAGGAAAAGCAAACGAAGGGCAGAGCAGAAGGAGAAGGGGAGGAGGAGGGCATCGCTGAACGTGTCAACAAAGAGTTATGCTTAGTATTAGGTCCCAGTGCTATACAGGTATATGTCAAGTGTAGTACTGTAAAATATCACACAAATTATTAGATAAAGCAGTCTTAAATGAGTCCAGGCTTGTAATAGACAAAAGGGCTGAGGGCATGGAGTTCCAGAGAGACACACATCTATGACTAAAGAATCTTAACTCGAGGTGACTTTTTGTATGGGCAATTTTGAATTGGTGGCCTCTGATGCCAAGGTTAGTTGGGTGAGCAAAAAGGGTATCTGGGGACAGTGTGTAATTACCATGAAAGATTTTCCAATATTTAATCAGATCATGCCGGAGAAATCTTCCATGAACCGAGTATAGATTAAGATATTTCATCTATTCTCGGGTGGATGGGACTCGTTAGCCTTGGTCGGCAACTCATCTAGGGGAGACGACCTTATACAAATCCGGGTGGATGGGACTCGTCAGCCTTGGTTGGCAACCTGTCTAGGGGAGTAAACCTGATACAAATCCGTACTGCTTTCCTAAGGGTAAGGCAGGTTAGTGGATGGATTAGCCGAACACCACTGTAGAAAAATAGTGCTAACAAGATACACAGAGGGCCTCTGAGTCGGACGGATCCTAAATTGAGTGGTCAATCTTGTAAGTCCTTCACTAAACTGGCTCAGGTTGTCCCTCTCACAGGGAATAGGTCCGCTTGGGGGCATTCTGTGTATGGCCACCCTCGTAAGGGGAGTAAGGCGTCCGGCAATAGATAGATAGATAGATCTATCAGAATAGTCAAGTTCTCCACACCCCTGATGTATTTAGTCCAACGTCTCTGTACATATTAAAGTAGCTTCAAATGTCCTATATAGCCCAGGTTCCACAGAGAAGAGGAGTATTCGAGTAAGGGCCGTATAAGAGTGGTGAACAAGGGGAGCATGAAAAAGAGTTCTCGGTTAACGGTGGATTTAAAAATGCTAGCCGAGAGACCACCTGCCTTATGGACCAGATTATTGATGTGGTTGGGGAATGTAAAAGAAGTATCTATTAGTTTAACCAATTCTGATGAAGAGTCCTTCTGAGGGATAGGTAACCCATCCAAGTAATAGGTACCAGGGTTACCCAGCTCACTCCAATCTATACTGTTCCTGGAAATTTTTAAAAGTACACATTTATTGGTGTTAGACCCCAAGATTTAGATACTTGGTCAAGGGAGATTATATCAGATTGGCATGTAGTCATATATTTAATAATGTTGTACTGGAATCCAGCTTTATCTTCAAATATAATTTGACGTTGTCTGCAAATATTTGTGTATCAGAGGAAATATTATGGGTTAGGAAATAAAGCTTCGCTACGTGTTTGCCTGCTGAGACCGGAACCTCTCTGGGACCTGGAAATCTTTTGCTGGGGACTCCAAATGTGCCTGGGTCTATGGGTCGGCTGCTGGGCAACCTAGATGTGTGTGAATTTGTATTTAGTTGTTGTGTTGTGTGTGTTGTCCCTATTCAGGCTCTGTCTTGAGTTGGCCACTCCCAGGTATGGGGTGTGTGCCTGAGTATATACATAAATAGGAAGTAAACATATATAAGAAAGAGTAGGGGCCCAAGAACGGATCACTGGGGGATGCCGCTGATATCATTTATTGGGGTGGAGGACTGGTGGTTGTCAAAAACTGACATTTTACGATCATATAAGAAATCTTTAATCCAGGAGAGGATCTTACCCCTTGTAGCCAGGTTATACAATTTGGACCCCACAATATCATGACAAACCACATCAAAAGCCTTCGAAACATCAAACAGTATTAAATCTACATTGGAGCCTTGGTCCACCAACGGCTTTCGTAAAAAACGTTCCTGTTTAACAAACCTCTTAGACTTCTTCCACGATATCCTCAACCTCTATGATGAGAGTAAAGCTATAGATATTATATACCTTGATTTTCAAAAGGCCTTTGACAAAGTTCCCCACAAACGTTTACTGCTAAAACTAAAAGCGAATGGAATACAAGACGGTGTGTTGAAATGGATAGAAAATTGGCTCAGCAACAGAAAGCAAAGGGTAGTCATAAACGGTAAGGCATCTAAATGGACCAATGTATGTAGCGGGGTACCCCAGGGATCGGTACTAGGACCAATTCTCTTTCTAATTTACATCAACGACATAGATGAGGGTCTCACCTGTACAATCTCAAAAATTTGCTGACGATACAAAAATTGCAAATAGCGTACTCTCAAAAGAACAAGTTGACGATATGCAACACAATCTAGATAAATTGTCATGTTGGGCCCAAATTTGGCAAATGAGTTTCAATGCGGATAAATGTAAAGTACTACATGTCGGATACCTAAATGAGAAAGCAAACTATTCGATGAATGGCACTCAGCTTAAGAATGTAAACAGAGAAACCGATCTGGGAGTAACAATATCGAGTAACCTAAAACCGAGTCAACAATGTTCAGAAGTTATTAAGAAGGCAAACAAAATAATTGGCTTTATAGGCAGGTCATTTGAGCATATATCCAAAGAAGTTATCCTAACCCTTTACAATTCCTTAGTCTGCCCTCTTCTGGAATACTGCGTTCAATCCTGGTGCCCTTATTACCAAAAAGATATAAACAAGCTAGAACGAGTTCAACATAGAGTTACCAAAGTGATACCTAGCCTAAAGAACAAATCATACGAAGAGCGTCTTAGAAAATTAAATCTATTTCCTTTAACCCAGAGCAGATTAAGAGGTGACTTAATTCAAGTGTTCAAAATCATCAAAGGCATCGACAATATAAACTGTAGTAAGTACTTCACTATCGACCAATCTAATTACACGCGGGGAAACGGTTGCAAGATTATTGGTAAATCTTTTAACTCGCACGAATCTAAGAATTTCTTCTTCAATCGAGTTGTCAACTTGTGGAATGGGCTTCCCCGAAACGCTATAGACTGCATCACCGTTGATTCATTTAAACTCTGCCTAGACAAATATCTCTCATCAAACCCGCGACTGACTGCGTTTGTAAATGAATAACTTTATTTTATCCCCCCCTCAGTTACTAACCCATCTGTCCTCTACTAACTTCCTAATCCTGCCAAGGACATTAGTTCCAGGGCAGTAATTCCCTTTCCAATGTTCCCTTACCCACTCTAAACCACTGTTTGGACACTTGATCCTCAGTGTTTTGGAGGACAAGCAACCTAGAAGGGTCACTATACTGTTGTTGCTTGATTTCCTTTGTACTCCTTTGTACTCCTTTGTACTCCTTTGTACTCCTTTGTACACCCAATAGGTAATATCATTTTAGGCAAAGATGAGTTGGTCCTCAGCCGATCTCATAGGTCTGAATCTATACTGGTCATTATGAAGTAGATACTTGGATTCAACATGGTATATAAGAAACCAAAAGAGCACATACTATGAAAAGAGATGTGCCTGATAACAGGCAAACACTTGACTTACATGGAGTCTTTCTACTTTCTTATAATACATTTCAGCTCTAAATTACATACAGTATATAGCAATGATGTATATGGTATTACAGACCAACTAAGTACATAAAGATCGATGGGACTACTATCGGTCCATAAGATATTACATACCTTAAACCCCCAGTGTGCCAGGTACGTATTGATTAGTGGCCCCTTCATCATTGACGATATGCCTTAAACAGTAATGGCACTCTTTGAACCCCAGAGTCAGCTGTTCAAAACACCCGCCCCTAAGCACCAGAGACCAAACATCGTAAGCATACGCTCATAGTTACTTACGGACTCATCCTTATGATGCGGATGCCTCTTCGAAAACACTAAAATAAAAAATAATACAAAAAAAATATTAGAACTCCTAATCTACTATGCTTCCCATCGTGTGGATGTTGATAGCGTGGGTTTGCCCCAAGACGCTGACGCGCCATTCTTCCTTCTCGCTCCGGGGGTTCGCACCGAGCGGATGTATCTCACGACCTTCCTTAATCTTTCGTTCTTCTGTCTGGATAGTGAGTCTTTTGCTCATTATACTATCTGAGATGTTTTTAGAATAGGTTTAGACTAGTTAGGTCGGGCGTGCTGATTGGCGCAACCCCCAGGAGTGTTTTTTAAGGGTGCTTAGGTATTGGTATCACCTCGGGTCCCCATGAACGAGGCCGCCATTGTTTTCATATTTTCTTGTGTCTCTATTTTTAGCCTAGGTAGTAGGTTTAGAGGCAATTTATTATCAGGGCAGCGCTTTTCGGCCACCTTTCTGGTGGGTTAAGCGTGTGTTTGTAATTTTCTTCGGCAGAACCTTGAGTTTAAGGGTTGCTTTACTTAGTAGAGCGCCTTCTTTTGGTATCTGCTGTCGTCTCCCCTACGTTCCTGTCGTCGAGATGGTGGAAGGTGCTGGTTCTTCCTGGAGGTAAGAATATTCGTTGATTCGTCGTACTGCGTAGGTGATGTTTATGGCTAGGATGTAATTTTAATTATTATTATTACATTAAGTTTATGCCATAAAATGTGACCCTCTTCTTCTGGACGAAATATTAGTCTCAGTAGTTGAGGGTGTCAGGAGACGTCCTGACATGATATATACATGTGTGTTTTTATTAACGTGTAGCAGACAAGTTAGAAAATAAAGTTTAGGATCTGCTTTTCCGGCGGAGGGATTGTCTCGCAACCGCATTTCTACCTCGCCGGAAGCACCGCTAGTGGCGTTCTAGTGTAGCACAAGATCCAAATAACCCATTGGTTGTTTTGAACTAGAATGAACTCCCGGCGGAAGAGGAAGGCTTCCACAGGGATTCCGGCTCAGCCGGAATGACTCACCTATACTATTAATTAATAATTCCTAGCTCAGCGGGGAAGACTACTAATCTGTAATTGCGGCGGAAGAGTCATTGCTAACCACTTTCCGTCCACAGGCGGTATGGTTACTTACTAGACATTTCTAGTTAACACGAATATAAGTCAGTGATAATCGCTATCATGGATAAGTAGTCTTAATTCCTTCATGGACAAAACCACGGTTGGGTTTTCCATATGGATACACAGGAAACATAGAATAGTGGTGATCTCTATGTCTATTTTTCTTGGGTATTTATAAGGTAACGGTTGTGTAAATATCTCAGGTTGTCCTTATGAGCATTGATTCTTGGAAATTTCTTTTCCAGATACACGTCTCCTCGGCGAGGAGCTCCGGACCGTGACCGATCCCGGTGGGGGGGACTTCATTATGGACCTCATAACTTTCTGTGCATCATCTTCTTGTAGCAACCTTCCTGTCACCGGCCACAAACATTGTGTCCATTGTGATACTTTCTTAGACCGGTCTAGAGGCCAGTGGCTCATTAAGAATTGTAACATATGTACGAAACTCCGTGATGGACTTATTAATCACAAGGAGTCTGGGTGTCAAGTTGTCCTTGCGGCGATCAAGTTGTGTTATAATAACTACACTAAAGACATTGGTCCAATGTAACGATCAAGCTCTTTGGGAGCAGTTAATCATTAAATCGCCAAGTGTTAATCCTCTCAAAACGGGCACTCGTTCAGGAACTGTCAAAAATAAAATATCTAAGATTATTTCGAATGCAACCATTAGTTCTGAGGAATCCACTGATGATGACACCACAACACCTAAGAAAGTTAGTCCCCCCCCCACCGGCCGGCGAAGCGGTTTGCGCCAGATTCATCTTATTATCAGCAACGGGAGAGGCGTCGGTCGCGATCGAGGTCACCCCTAAGCTGATCAATTTCTCATCCGCCGGCCCAGGAGGCGGCGAAGAGAAGGAAAGTTACACAAGAAACTACAGTGTCAGCTTCAAGTGTAAGGTCTTCACAATCCCATACGGCGGTGTCGAGTGTCACGCCTAGGCCATCGCCTTCGCCGACGCCCGCACCTACTCTGCCTACCTTGACTGGGCCGAACGTCCAATCCGGGCAGTCGAGGCCGGTCACTAGGGTAGCGGAGACACTACCTAGGGACATAGTGCCAAGTGAACTATTTAGTCAGCGTATCGGTCATGTTTCCCCGTCTGTGAGACAACGACCGTACGTGATTCCCCGTAATACCGCGCCTCAGTGTCGTGTATCCACTCAAGTGTTGGCAGAACAATATCGGGATTACCCACAAGAAACTAGTGAGGTTCCTGTGCAATCTAGTGAAGTTCTTTTGCAATCTTCGATTCCTAATTTAGAGTGGGAAGTTTTTGAGCAAGGTGTACTGGATCCCGCCGTCCGGTATGTTGAGGTTCGATCCCTCTCAGCCCGGTCGCTGGATACGGGGTCAGTTGAGTCCATGGAATGTCAGTCTATTAGGGACGATGTGTCGGAACATCTTGAGTCAGGGCAGAAAGTTGCGTCCTCATGTCACTCGGATATTGAATCGATGGTTTTCACAGAAAACGCAGAAGGGTTTGTCACAAAAGGAGACCTTCAAAATTTATTTGAGAAGCTTATGAGTAGATATGATGAGGTTGCATATGGTTCAGGCTCGGGATATCCCACACCATCGCCAGTTGCACGACCTCTGGGTTCTGTTCAGGTATCAATTAAACAACCTTTTACTCCCTCCCTGGTAACTTCTAATGTGTCAAACTTAACGTCAACCTTGACGACTGCCAATGTACGTGTAGTCACTGACGTAATTCCCCCCCCCTTGGAGAAAACTCCTCTAAAGAAAGGTCCGATGCCTCTTTTGTATGGGCCGGATAGGTCCTGGGTGGACATTGTAGCTCTGAACCCTCAAGTCGCGCAACCGACGGTCTCTGGGGAACCTCTGGTACTTAACCATTGGTGTATACAGGTGAGTGAGGGTAAGAAATTAAGAGAAAAGAACTTGGCAGGTGAGGTGTTGGATGTTACTGTTAGAGTAATTCCTAATTTCTATACTCCTGAATATTTAGTTTATGCACCTTCACCCGCAATGCCACCAGCTTCATCAGTGAAACTATATGCGGACTGGTTTAAGCTGGACGGATTTAATGACATTAAATCACTTTTTAGTCTGATGCCTGAGTTAGACGCCCAGCCGATTAGAGACCAGTCTGGTAATCCAGTTTTACGGATTGGAACGGTAGGCCTTGGCTGGAGGAGCCTTGGCTGGACTGGGAAGGTGAAGCGCAAAATTTTGCATCATCTATTACCAGTATGTGAAATTCATGACCCCTTCTCTAGTCCTACTCTTGCGCAGCTAGATAAGATATTTTAAATTAAGACATAAGTCTGTGAAGGCTTTTGTCTCATGATCTGGTCGGTCGCCAGCTGGCGGAGTCCCTTTTGAAAACGACTGAAGCAGTAACTGATACACAAGCAACTAATTCTCTTAAATCAACGCCTCAGATTCCCCAAGAACAACATAGGTGTTTTTTTCTGCCTGTAGCCATCGCCGGGGGTATACCTATGGATAGATACCTATGTTAGATTTCCTAAGCGCACCTAAATTATCCTTCTCTTACACGTAGACTCCTTTTGCAAAACTCTGTCCAAATTCTTGGCGCCATTCGGGTTGCTGTCTTGGAAGCAGTCCGGGCAAGGCAAGATTTGAGAGTGTTCTTGGGCAAAAAGTTGCCGGAAGATATAGGGCGTTGAGTAGTTCTTTCACCTGTTCTCATCACAACTCTAGTTTCACCTGATACTTCGAGAACAGTGTTTAGCCTCCTAGACTCGACGAGAACAACTGCCTCCACGACTAGGAAGGAGTCAATTAAGTTTCATAAGCCAAAATTTAGTCCTCAGAGTCACACCGGTGGTGCTAAGATTTGTCCGTCCTTTAAGACTTTCCAAACCGGGAAGCAGTGGCTCCAACAGAGGTAAGCCGCAAGGTAAAGGACAAGGGAAGTTGTATAAGGGTCAGTCAAGGGGTAAGTCTGGTCAGGAGTCATGGCCTTCTACCTCCAGCCAGCCTTCTCAGCCATCCACATCCCAGTAAAAAAACTAGTTCATCACAAAGATCTCGCACTCCCGGGACCCCTGAAGGGTGAGTTGGATATGAGTGTTGTTCTGCCGGACAAGTCCAGTTGCATGACGAGAATTCTGGACGTGTTACCGGGCTTGGCCCCGGCAAACTTGAGCACGGACAGTTGTACGCAAGGGCATCAATTGGCGGTGGCTCCGTCGACCTTGTTTACGTCAACCTTTAGAATTCAACCATGTTTCTTTCACTAGTCCAAGAAATGATAACCAAGTGTATCATTGTCCCGGTCAATCCAACTAGCCCTGTTTACACGTCCAGATTTGTTCTCATGCCAAAGAGGGAGAGTTCTCAGATTAGGCCAGTCGTAGACTTGTCTCAACTGAATCGTCAAATTTACAGCCCATCGTTCAGGATGCTCACTGTGAATCCGATCAGGCTAACTCTTCCGCCTCAAGGCTGGATGTGCTCGTTAGACCTGACAGAAGCCTATTGGCATGTCCCAGTAAACAAAAGGTTCCAAAAATTCCTGGCACTGAGAATGAGGCATCAGAATTATGTTTTTCAAAGAATGCCTTTCGGTTTGAACCTGGCACTGAGAGTATTCACCAAATTAGTCCGACGGGCTCTGTTACCACTCTTATGGCTGGCAAGGGATCACGATCATGTGGTACTTAGACGACTAGTTGATGGTAGCAGAATCCGAGATAACATGCCTCAACATATCAATATCATTCTACGCCATGTCAAATCCCTGGGGTTCAATGTCAACTTGGCAAAGTTGATTATTGTCCCGACGAGGGTAATTCAGTGGGTAGGGCTGCTGTGGGACACATCGCACCTAACTCTTAGTCAGAGTGTGGACAATCGCAACAGGTTTCACAGGAACCTTTTTCGCTTTCTCCACAGTCTGACTACCACGAGGAAGGTGTGGGAGTCCTTTGTCGGCTCTAACGGTAAAGTTGAGCCGGTTGAAAGTAAAGAGGTTAATCTTGGAGGGATTTTCCGCTTTTGACGGCGGACAAGTCATGGCATATCCCAAAATTAATCCACAATTTACTAGCAGTATGGGCAAGCCTAGAAACATGGCATTCAATTATGAAATGGACATCTCCTCCGCCTACGGTGTGGGTCGACACCGACGCTTCGGGTACACTGGGTTGGGGGCATCAGTCAAACCTCGGTCACCAAGGTCAGGATCTTTGGTCCCGGTTCAAGGAGTTTCACATAAATGCAAAAGAGTTACTAGTTCCCCTATTTTTCCTTCAGGCACAAGGTTCAACTCTAGTGGGAAAATCAATAGCCTTTCGAATGGACAATCTGAATGCAGTCACATGCATTCAGAAGCAGGGGTGAACGAGGTTTCAAGTGTTGCTAGAGTTGTCGGAAAAGATCTTTGTGTTGGCGGAATAGCTAAACATTTATCTTCACGGATCATATTTGCTGGGCATAGCCAATGTGTGGGCAGACGCTCTGTCACGGAGACAGAGCACACAAGTAGAATGGGCGCTCAAGCAAACCGTCTTTCAATGGATGATCGCAGAGCCATACCGTATTGAGGCTGGTCCCTGCTAATACAATATATGTCATCCATGTCGGATCCCGGTCGGAAGATTTGCTTTTAAAGTACCAGCAGCTGATAAAATCGGTTAAGGAGAAGTCATCAAGGATCATCATGTCAGGAATCGTCCCCCGGCTCGGTGTAGAGAGCCGATGATTTTACAACATAGCCACCAGCACAAATCGTTGTCTAGCAAACCTCTGCAGGATGGAGAACGTGGGATTCGTAGACACCTGGGACAATTTCTACTATGATGACTATTTGTTTTTGGACGATGGAGCTCATCTGAACCAGGTGGGAGCAGCACGTTTTGGGCGTCTTCTTAACGATGCGGTGAAGGATTTTCGGAGAAGAAATTGACTCGGCACAGGACAACCAGGAAGGAGGACCGAAGACAACGAGGACGGCGACCTGCGAAGGAATTAAATGCTAATCCGTCAAGAACCACATATTTGGAAAAAGCTCCATCAACAAGACCCAAATTCAAAACTGCCATGGATAACAAACGAGGATAGAGGACAGCCATGAATGTAAATGTAGATCCGACAAGAACCAAAAACTAGAGTAAAGAGCATACTGTGAGTTCTAAAACCGCAACTTTAAAGGTTTTCTATGCAAACGCTCGTAGCATACACAATACATTTTCAGATTTAGAGGAACTAGTGTTTACAGAAAATTATGACGTGATTGGCATAACAGAATCTTGACTCAATACAGAAGACAGAGACTTTTTAGCAGAGTATTCACTTCCCGGTTATGTAATGTTTGAGAAAAGCCGAATAAATAAAAATGGAGGTGGCGTTTTACATTATAACAAAGAAAGTCTTAACCCGACCCTCTTGTCAAAACCTCAAATTGTGAAAGTCAACACATCCTTTGTGTTAATAAAAAATAATAAAGATACAGAAATAATACTTGCATTAATATACAGACCTCCAGCTCAATCAGTGCAAACTGACCAAGAAATTTACGAACAAATTGCAGATGTAAGTAACCCACAAGATATCGTAATTTTTGGCAACTTTAATTTACCTGTGACCAAGTGGGGCCATACTCTTACTTAACACTCCAGAGATGAGTTGTATGAGAACTTGCAAGAGAGTTCACTCTATCAATTTGTTTGATTGCCGACCCGTGGTAATAACAATCTTGACCTTGTACTTGCAACAAAAGAAGAATTAATAGAGAATTTGAATGTTGGTGATTAATTCAGTAACAGCGACCATCGTACAATAACTTTCTGTTTAAAGTTTACTAGTAACGAACCTAATAGCAGCATTGAGAAAGTCCCTAATTTCAAGAAAGCAAACTTTCATAAACTTAGAGCTATGTTTAAAGAAACTAACTAGAGCTTTCTAATTAACAATAACGACATAAATACATCATGTGAATTATTTGCAACAACTTACCTAAAAGTAGTGCAAGACTGCATACCATCGAAAATACGGCGTACAGGCCATAATGATAAGCCCAAATGGTGGAATAATTATATTTCAGACTGTCTGTTTGCTAAATAGTTTGCTAATGATAAAATATAATACTTACAATATGACGAAGAACGGGTGACATTTGTAGAACTTCAAGGTAAAGCCAAAAAGTTAATTTAGCAAAGTAAAATTACCCTGGAGTTACATGTTGCGAATCAGAGTAAAACAACACCGAAAGAATTCTATAGTTATATCAGAAAGAAAAAAGTAGTTACTTCAACTGTTGGACCGCTAGTCGATGAAAATGGAGAATACTCCAAAGACGAAGTACAAATGAGTAATGCCCTCAATACCTTCTTTGCATCAGTTTTTGCAACAGAGGACCTCAGTGATATCCCTGCAGCATCGCCGATTAAGATTGATAATTCTGATGTTCTAAGCAATATCACCATTACAGAGAGAGAAGTATTGAATTGTTTAGATAAACTCAAGGTAAATAAAACACCTGGACCTGATACAATCTCACCTAGAGTCCTAATAGTAGGGTCATTTGCTTGGAATCCGTGACCATTTTGTTCCTACCTTTTTCTCTCGATGGATTTGACAACCTTAACCATTTTAACCCTTATTTAGCGGCGAGCAACATAAGTCGAGTTAAATAAAGCTGGACTATGTGGCGGCGCTCGACATAACTCGAGTGGCAATTTCAGCACGTAATGTGGCTGAGAGAGAGAGACAAGTGGTGGCAGGAGACTAGCGAGCGTATGACTGCTCCAGACCACCGCGGCGAACCTACTGACACAAATCTCAGCTCCCTCCTCCCTCTCTCACTCGCTACATACTCAATTATGTACTGAAAGTACCGAATTACCTGCTTTTTGCACTCGCGTTGCACGGTTATTGCAAGAAAACTATCCATCATACAAGGATCGTTATGGTGTCATTCGAAAGCTCTGTTTATGCCCTTTCAGGGATAGGTACTTGTTTTACGTTCTGGGTCTTATTTAGGCATGAAAATTATCACGTAAACAGCCCTATTTTGGCTAAAAACACCCCGCTGTGCGGTACACATAAATAAACCGCATAGGCCGCTCGTAAGGTGTTAAAGGAAAATTAGCTCCTATGCCCCTCTGAAAAATGACGGCTAACTTTGCTAGAGCCCAATATTCAAAATGGCCACCAACGCCATCTTGAAAAACATGAAATGTAATATCTCTGGCATCAGATGAGCTACAAGGACGAATGAGGTGTCCTTTTTCACTAATTCTGGCATTACAAATCCACTGGAATGGTTATTGTATTGTATTGTATTGTATATTGTATTGTTATTGTATTGTATTATACTAATTGTACATACTAATCTGCCACTTCACTGTCACTACATGATTCACTGTATGAGCCACTATCAGAATCACTGTCCTCACTTTCACTGCTAACATCACTGTTGTTCTATGCCTCCGGATTTGTAGGTAGTGGTATGGATGGGGGAAGTGGGGGCTGGGTTGAATGGACAGGCAGACATAGGCCATTTACAAGATGCCATCCATGGCCGATAGGTGAGGGGTGACTTTGGAGCTGGTAATGCTTTTGCAAATATGCAAGATAGTTTGCACGCTCCAAGTGTGGACGGAGACTGTCCAAGTCAGGTACAAGTCGGATAGTGCTTTTTTTCTTCTTAGCTCTCCACTTCGCTGCCCTCGCATCTCCCAGGGTCTTGCTTTTGGTATCACCATAGACATATCGAATGACAAACCGCTCCAAATCACTGATGACCTGTTCTGTGACTAGGAGCTGTGTACCACATGCTGCTAGCAGGTCGTGTGCCTCTTTAGACTTCTCCAGACGATCTGCGATTAGCTTCTTTCTTGCTCCATAGAAGCCAGAGTTGTGGTCACACCCAGTGAAGACATGAAGTGGTATGATGGATGCAGCCATTGCCTCACTGCACAAACATCGGGCATCGATAAGCTGATGTTTGCGTTTCACACACAGGATTCCTGTTGTCTTCTGAGCAACATATGCCGCTTGCACGTAGTTGTCCGTGTCCTCTGTGTCAAGTACGACAGCTGCTGTGTAGCTGTCTGACCGGAGCACACTATATATGGTGAGCATTGTCGTATCTGCCTCTGCGTGGGAGCATGTGAGCTCTGGCACAAGCTTGCCTGTGGTGAGATTCTTTGCAGTGCTGCCAACTACACAGTAGATGATCTCGGTGCTAGTTGTTGCTGCTGTTCTCTGGAATTCCGTTTGAAGAAATGCCTGAAGGCGGATTTTGTCCTCAGGTTTACCCAGGAGAGCATGGAAAACTTTACTAGAAGGAAATTTATGTTCTGTCTTCATGAAGACATTGCTGATTGGCATTTTTTTTTTGGCGCAGTATTCTCTCACTGTCCTTGATCGTGTAATTCTGATCATATGAATCATTGACGCAAATGATGTGCTCAGCATGCTTGTGTCTCGTTAGAACGAAGTGCACCAACTTCTCTGCAAAATCTCCCCAGGTATACTTGGTACCGTCTCCCTTCTCTCTGTTTTCAATGGTAGGAGTTGTTAGGCGCCAGATGAGGCCCATATCAATAATAGACGTGTATACATCAAGCTCTGGAATGACAGTCATAGTTAGTTTTTGTTGAAGCTTGCTTTTCTGTGCCTTACAGATGGTTCCATTAACGTTGAAGATGGAAAGACACTCGGCTGTAACACGATGCTGCAGGACTTTTTGAAGTTTGAGGGCACCACTCGTTTCAACCAGTCCGAGAACAGAGGCCAAGGCATTACGCTCAATTTCCTCAGTCTTTCCCTTTAGGTTCTCACCATCTGCTTTCTTCAATTCCTGAGTTGAAAAATTCAAACGCTTGCTACGGGGAACTCTGTCGTTGAGAGACTTCGTCTTGGAATCCACTCTCTCATTCAAGAACTGCTTCAGTTGCTTGTGCCATCCTCCTTTGCCGATTTCAAGTCGCCAGCGAGAGCGTCTGAGGCTGGGATTCCTGACTGTAGGGATCGAAGTGTCTTGTTTGTATGGTCAAATGGATCACACTTGAATTCAGTGAGACATGCGCTTATATCCTGTACAGCTTGTTTATCCTTCTTCATTTTACTCAACGAGCAATCAGCATGCTTCCCTTTTCCTTGTTTCTTGCGATTAGCATGGCGATGGACCTTTGTTCTCACCCGATTGATGTTATTCACATTCCGAGTGTTTGAAAGGAGCTGCTTTTCATTGTTCAGAATGGCCAACCAACCAGACTTCAGCTTAGAGCCCTTATTCATTGGTGACTCTATCCATATGTCGAGGGCGACACACGAATATGGTTTTCCTGTCATTGACTGTGCAAACATACCACTCTCCATGAATGCAGCCTGATCGACAGGAAGGGTATCAAGCACTGCGGTGAAATCGGGGAGATGCCGACCATACTTGTCATTATCATAGACTTGCATCAAAGGAAGCATGAGCTTGAGTGAGGACTTTAACTCAGTCCAGTTGCTTGTTCTGATTGCATGGATATTTTGAGTTAAAACCTCAACCATTTACATGAATGACATCCAGTATTCTGCTTGTGGGGCACCCTCAAAGTCCTTGAAGAGAGCATGAACGAGGTCCTTCAGCTCAGCATCTCTCTCTAGCTCTGCATGTTCATCTGCAAGTTCCTGTGCATCAATCGGATGTCGAAGCTTGGCAAGGGATGCCTTTCCTTCTTCAGATAGAGGGGAATCTTCCAAACGTTTGTCTATGACATGGTGGACCAGAGTCTCGTAGAATAGTCGCAAGCAGCGAACCCCACGCTTAACATGTTTTCCACGAAGGGCCTGATCAACAGACCCGTCTGCTATAACACCAGATGCCACCAACACATTAAAATGTAAAACTTGCAAACTAAACAAACCAAAATTGGGACAAGGACAATATAAAGTCAAATTAAATTATCAAAATCGCTATGTGGAAACAACGCTTACTAAAATGAAAATTATTAAATAAATAAAAGAACACAATCCACCACATAGGGTGTACATTACTACATGAGCAAGTTAATCTGTTTCCATCTGAGATTCCAGATCCCTTAAACCTCTTGTATATAGTGTAGATGAACGACATTTGGATGTGGAAGGGTGCCATGAATGGTAAGATTTTGCTGAACAGCTCAGCATTCTCATTTTTCAACTCTAGCATGAGCACGTAGACAGGATGATCACCAACAATTGTAGGTGCACTGGCCTCTGGGGAAGGGTCTTGTTGATCTGATGCTTCATCTCTTTCAAGACGTTCCTCGGATTTATGTTTGCGTTTTTCGGCTTGAGAGAGCTTGCGCTTGCTGGATAATGATGCGTAACAAGTGCTATGCATGTGGTGACCCTTTGGTCCCTTCTCCCAATCCACATTTTCATGTATATGTTGAAACTTATCAAGTTCTTTCCATTGTAAAGACTTTTCCCGGATGGATTCCCACTTCTCAGGTGTAATATTTTCCTAACGATCATCTGCGGTACATCGCTTACCACAGAGTAAAATGGACTCGTATTCATTTAATATCTTGTCTGGTAACTCTTCACTCTCTCTTCTATTATCCATTATTTCGGCCACTTCACAAGTTGGCGATTTTCATCAGATGGGTATGCGATCCATCTGAAACAGTAAAAAAGTAATATTAGATATACACCGCAGGCAGAGAACAACAGTGACGATAGCAGCGAAAGTGAGGACAGTGATTCTGATAGTGGCTCATACAGTGAATCATGTAGTAACAGTGAAGTGGCAGATTAGTATGTACAATTAGTATAATACAATACAATAACAATACAATATACAATACAATACAATACAATAACCATTCCAGTGGATTTGTAATGCCAGAATTAGTGAAAAAGGACACCTCATTCGTCCTTGTAGCTCATCTGATGCCAGAGATATTACATTTCATGTTTTTCAAGATGGCGTTGGTGGCCATTTTGAATATTGGGCTCTAGCAGAGTTAGCCATCATTTTTCAGAGGGGTATAGGAGCTAATTTTCCTTTAAAATAGTTCAGGTTGTCAAATCCATCGAGAGAAAAAGGTAGGAACAAAATGGTCACGGATTCCAAGAAAATTACCCTACTATTAGGACTCTAGGTGAGATTGTATCAGGTCCAGGCGTTTTATTTACCTTGAGTTTATCTAAACAATTCAATACTTCTCTCTCTGTAATGGTGATATTGCTTAGAACATCAGAATTATCAATCTTAATCGGCGATGCTGTAGGGATATCACTGAGGTCCTCTGTTGTAAAAACTGATGCAAAGAAGGTATTGAGGGCATTACTCATTAATTTTGTACTTCGTCTTTGGTGTATTCTCCATATTCATCGACTAGCGGTCCAACAGTTGAAGTAACTACTTTTTTCTTTCTGATATAACTATAGAATTCTTTCGGTGTTGTTTTACTCTGATTCGCAATATGTAACTCCAGGGTAATTTTACTTTGCTAAATTAACTTTTTGGCTTTACCTTGAAGTTCTACAAATGTCACCCGTTCTTCGTCATATTGTAAGGATTTTAATTTATCATTAGCAAACTTTTTAGCAAACAGACAGTCTGATATATAATTATTCCACCATTTGGGCTTATCATTATGGCCTGTACACCGTATTTTCGATGGTATGCAGTCTTGCACTACTTTTAGGTAAGTGGTTGCAAATAATTCACATGATGTATTTATGTCGTTATTGTTAATTAGAAAGCTCTAGTTAGTTTCTTTAAACATAGCACTAAGTTTATGAAAGTTTGCTTTCTTGAAATTAGGGACTTTCTCAATGCTGCTATTAGGTTCGTTACTAGTAAACTTTAAACTGAAAGTTATTGTACGATGGTCGCTGTTACTGAATTAATCACCAACATTCAAATTCTCTATTAATTCTTCTTTTGTTGCAAGTACAAGGTCCAGATTGTTATTACCACGGGTCTGCAATCGAACAAATTGATAGAGTGAACTCTCTTGCAAGTTCTCATACAAGTCATCTCCGGAGTGTTAAGTAAGAGTATGGCCCCACTTGGTCACAGGTAAATTAAAGTTGCCAAAAATTACGATATCTTGTGAGTTACTTACATCTGCAATTTGTTCGTAAATTTCTTGGTCAGTTTGCACTGATTGAGCTGGAGGTCTGTATATTAATGCAAGTATTATTTCTGTACCTTTATTATTTTTTATTAACACAAAGGATGTGTTGACGTTCACAATTTGAGGTTTTGACAAGAGGGTCGGGTTAAGACTTTCTTTGTTATAATGTAAAACGTCACCTCCATTTTTATTTATTCGACTTTTCTCAAACATTACATAACCGGGAAGTGAATACTCTGCTAAAAAGTCTCTGTCTTCTGTATTGAGTCAAGATTCTGTTATGCCAATCACGTCATAATTTTCTGTAAACACTAGTTCCTCTAAATCTGAAAATGTATTGCGTATGCTACGAGCGTTTGCATAGAAAACCTTTAAAGTTGCGGTTTTAGAACTCACAGAATGCTCTTTACTCGAATTTTTGGTTCTTGTCGGATCTACATTTACATTCATGGCTGTCCTCTACCCTCGTTCATTATCCATGGCGGTTTTGAATTTGGGTCTTGTTGATGGAGCTTTATCCAAATTTGTGGTTCTTGACGGATTAGCATTTAATTCCTTCGCAGGTCGCCATCCTCGTTGTCTTCGGTCCTCCTTCCTGGTTGTCCTGTGCCGAGTCAATTTCTTCTCCGAAAATCCTTCACCGCATCGTTAAGAAGACGCCCAAAACGTGCTGCTCCCACCTGGTTCAGATGAGCTCCATCGTCCAAAAACAAATAGTCATCATAGTAGAAATTGTCCCAGGTGTCTACGAATCCCACGTTCTCCATCCTGCAGAGGTTTGCTAGACAACGATTTGTGCTGGTGGCTATGTTGTAAAATCGGCTCTCTACACCGAGCCGGGGGACGATTCCTGACATGATGATCCTTGATGACTTCTCCTTAACCGATTTTATCAGCTGCTGGTACTTTAAAAGCAAATCTTCCGACCGGGTTCGCTGTACATCGTTGGATCCGACATGGATGACGTACATTGTATAAGCAGGAACCAGCGTCGATACGATATGGCTCTGCGATCATCCATTGAAAGACGGTTTGCTTGAGCGCCCATTCTACTTGTGTGCTCTGTCTCTGTGACAGAGCGTCTGCCCACACATTGGCTATGCCCAGAAAATATGATGCGTAAAGATAAATGTTTAGCTTTTCCGCCAACACAAAGATCTTTTCCGACAACTCTAGCAACACTTGAAACCTCGTTCACCCCTGCTTCTGAATGCATGTGACTGCATTCAGATTGTCCATTCGAAAGGCTATTGATTTTCCCACTAGAGTTGAACCTTGTGCCTGAAGGAAAAATAAGGGAACTAGTAACTCTTTTGCATTTATGTGAAACTCCTTGAACCGGGACCAAAGATCCTGACCTTGGTGACCGAGGTTTGACTGATGCCCCCAACCCAGTGTACCCGAAGCGTCGGTGTCGACCCACACCTTAGGCGGAGGAGATGTCCATTTCATAATTGAATGCCATGTTTCTAGGCTTGCCCATACTGCTAGTAAATTGTGGATTAATTTTTGGGATATGCCATGACTTGTCCGCCGTCAAAAGCGGAAAATCCCTCCAAGATTAACCTCTTTACTTTCAACCGGCTCAACTTTACCATTAGAGCCGACAAAGGACTCCCACACCTTCCTCGTGGTAGTCAGATTGTGGAGAAAGCGAAAAAGTCTCCTGTGAAACCTGTTGCGATTGTCCACACTCTGACTGAGAGTTAGGTGCGCTGTGTCCCACAGCAGCCCTACCCTCTGAATTACCCTCGTCGGGACAATAATCAACTTTGCCAAGTTGACATTGAACCCCAGGGATTTGACATGGCGTAGAATGATATTGATATGTTGAGGCATGTTATCTCGGATTCTGCTACCATCAACTAGTCATCTAAGTACCACATGATCGTGATCCCTTGCCAGCCATAGGAGTGGTAACAGAGCCCGTCGGACTAATTTGGTGAATACTCTCAGTGCCAGGTTCAAACCGAAAGGCATTCTTTGAAAAACATAATTCTGATGCCTCATTCTCAGTGCCAGGAATTTTTGGAACCTTTTGTTTACTGTGACATGCCAATAGGCTTCTGTCAGGTCTAACGAGCACATCCAGCCTTGAGGCGGAAGAGTTAGCCTGATCGGATTCACAGTGCGCATCCTGAACGATGGGTTGTAAATGAATAAGGGCTCTAAGCTGAAGTCTGGTTGGTTGGCCATTCTGAACAATGAAAAGCAGCTCCTTTCAAACACTCGGAATGTGAATAACATCAATCGGGTGAGTACAAAGGTCCATCGCCATGCTAATCGCAAGAAACAAGGAAAAGGGAAGCATGCTGATTGCTCGTCGAGTAAAATGAAGAAGGATGAACAAGCTGTACAGGATATAAGCGCATGTCTCACTGAATTCAAGTGTGATCCATTTGACCATACAAACAAGACACTTCGATCCCTACAGTCAGGAATCCCAGCCTCAGACGCTCTCGCTGGCGACTTGAAATCGGCAAAGGAGGATGGCACAAGCAACTGAAGCAGTTCTTGAATGAGAGAGTGTATTCCAAGACCAAGTCTCTCAACGACAGAGTTCCCCGTAGCAAGCGTTTGAACTTTTCAACTCAGGAATTGAAGAAAGCAGATGGTGAGAACCTGAAGGGAAAGACTGAGGAAATGGAGCGTAATGCCTTGGCCTCTGTTCTCGGACTGGTTGAAACGAGTGGTGCCCTCAAACTTCAAGAAGTCCTGCAGCATCGTGTTACAGCCGAGTGCCTTTCCATCTTCAACGTCAATGGAACCATCCGTAAGGCACAGAAAAACAAGCTTCAACAAAAACTAACTATGACTGTCATTCCAGAGCCTGATGTATACACGTCTATTATTGATATGGGCCTCATCTGGCGCCTAGCAACTCCTACCATTGAAGACAGAGAGAAGGGAGACGGTACCAAGTATACCTGGGGAGATTATGCAGAGAAGTTGGTGCACTTCGTTCTAATGAGACACAAGCATGCTGAGCACATCATTTGCGTCAATGATCCATATGATCAGAATTACACGATCAAGGACAGCGAAAGAATACTGCGCCAAAAAAAACTGCCAATCAGCAATGTCTTCATGAAGAGAGAAGATCAATTTCCTTCTAGTAAAGTTTTCCATGCTCTCCTGGGTAAACCTGAGATCAAAATCCGCCTTCAGGTATTTCTTCAAACGGAATTCCAGAGAACAGCAGCAACAACTAACACCGAGATCATCTACTGTGTAGTTGGCAGCACTGCAAAGAATCTCACCACAGGCAAGCTTGTGCCAGAGCTCACATGCTCCCATGCAGAGGCAGACACGGCAATGCTCACCATATATAGTGTGCTCCGGTCAGAAAGCTACACAGCAGCTGTCGTACTTGACACAGAGGACACAGACAACTACGTGCAAGTGGCATATGTTGCTCAGAAGACAACAGGAATCCTGTGTGTGAAACGCAAACATCAGCTTATCGATGCTCGATGTTTGTGCAGTGAGGCAATGGCTGCATCCATCATACCACTTCATGTCCTCACTGGGTGTGACCACAAATCTGGCTTCTATGGAGCAAGAAAGAAGCTCATCGCAGATCGTCTGGAGAAGTCTAAAGAGGCACACAACCTGCTAGCAGCATGTGGTACACAGCTCCTAGTCACAGAACAGGTCATCAGTGATTTGGAGCGGTTTGTCATTCGATATGTCTATGGTGATACCAAAGCAAGACCCTGGGAGATGCGAGGGCAGCGAAGTGGAGAGCTCAGAAGAAAAAAAGCACTATCCGACTTGTGCCTGACTTGGACAGTCTCCGTCCACACTTGGAGCGTGCAAACTATCTTGCATATTTGCAAAAGCATTACCAGCTCCAAAGTCACCCCTCACCGATCGGCCATGGATGGCATCTTGTAAATGGCCTATGTCTGTCTGTCCGTTCAACCCAGCCCACACTTCCCCCATCCATACCACTACCTACAAATCCGCAGGCAGAGAACAACAGTGATGACAGCAGCGAAAGTTAGGACAGTGATTCTGATAGTGGCTCATACAGTGAATCATGTAGTGACAGTGAAGTGGCAGATTAGTATGTACAATTAGTATAATACAATACAATAACAATACAATATACAATACAATACAATACAATAACCATTCCAGTGGATTTGTAATGCCAGAATTAGTGAAAAAGGACACCTCATTCGTCCTTGTAGCTCATCTGATGCCAAAGATATTACATTTCTTGTTTTTCAAGATGGCGTTGGTGGCCATTTTAAATATTGGGCTCTAGCAGAGTTAGCCGTCATTTTTCAAAGGGGCATAGGAGCTAATTTTCCTTTAAAATGGTTCAGGTTGTCAAATCCATTGAGAGAAAAAGGTAGGAACAAAATGGTCACGGATTCCAAGCAAATGATCCTACTATAAAGGAAGCTAAGGATGGGCTCTCTAAACCACTGACATTGCTATTCAATAAATCCTTGCAGTCTGGAACTATGCCTGATCAGTGGAAGCTAGCCAATGTAACACCGATACTAAAAATAGGCAGCAAATCGCTACCCAGTAACTATCGTCCAATTAGCTTAACCTCAGTTGTATGTTAAATGCTAGAAACACTCATAAGAGGCAGACTCGTAAATCACCTGGAGGAAAATGGCATACTTAACCCGTGGAGCCCCGGCTAGTTTTGTAATGTTTGCGCACCAGAACCCGGCCGGTTTTCAAAAAATGGTTTTATTCCAGAAACAATAGCGAATGGGTTAGGAATGAAGGAAAAACCATGAAAAACCGCTCAAAAAGCTTAAAAAATGGTCCTACAGAGACCCCGAAAACGGATTTTATAAGAGTAAAAAATTGAAGGCAATTATCCCAAAAAAACAAGTTATTGCGCGCTCGCGCGCACGCACGTGGACTTTGAGAGTTTTCAACCATCGGCACGGTTGCGTGGGATACGTACACAGTTCCCATACAAATCTGAGCCCTCTTGAGTGGCTACACCTGAGGTTACGGTCGGCGCAATTAGGGTGACGCGCCAGGCGCGTCTCTGGGGCTGTGCGTTACATACATCGCCGACGCGTCAGGCGCGTCGCTGTGGCTGTACGGGTTAAAGATAATCAGCATGGCTTTCGTAACAAACGTTCCTGCTTAACAAATCTCTTAGACCTCTTCCACGATATCCTCAACCTCTATGATGAGAGTAAAGCTGTAGATATTATATACCTTGATTTTTAAAACGCCTTTGACAAAGTTCCCCACTAACGTTTACTGCTAAAACAAATAGCGCATGGAATACAAGACGGTATGTTGAAATGGATAGAAAATTGGCTCAGCGACAGAAAGCAAAGAGTAGTCATAAACGGTAAGGCATCTAAATGGACCAATGTAACTAGCGGGGTACCCCAGAGATCAGTACTAGGACCAATTAATTCTCTTTCTAATTTACATCAACGACATATATGTGGGTCTCACCTGTACAATCTCAAAGTTTGCTGACGATACAAAAATTGCAAATAGTGTAATCTCAAAAGAACAAGTTGACGATATGCAACACAATCTAGATAAGTTGTCATGTTGGGTCCAAATTTGGCAAATGAGTTTCAATGCGGAAAAATGTAAAGTACTACATTTCGAATACCAAAATGAGAAAGACAACTATTCGATGAATGGCACTCACCTTAAGAGTGTAGACAGAGAAACCGCTTTGGGAGTAACAATATCGAGTAACCTAAAACCGAGTCAAGAATGTTCAGAAGTTGTTAAGAAGGCAAACAAAATAATTAGCTTTATAGGCAGGTGTGTGGGGAAATGTTGAGGTATGGTGGTGAGATAGTGATAGAATGGGTATGGAAAATGTGCAAACTAGCATGGGAGAAGGGGAGTGCACCCGATGACTGGCAGACTGGCATAATAGTCCCCCTATATAAGGGCAAAGGGGAAAGAGGAGTGTGTGGTAACCACCGAGGAATATGTCTTCTAAGCGTAGTAGGGAAGGTATACAGTAGGGTAGTGATTGAGAGAGTGAGTGTGAGAACGGAGAAATGGATAGGCGACGAGCAGGGAGGTTTTAGGAAGGGAAGAGGATGTGTAGATCAGATTTTTACCCTGAATTGTGTTGTGGAGAAGTATCTGGAGAAGAAACAAAAGGTGTATGTTGCCTTTATGGACTTGGAGAAGGCCTATGACAGAGTGGATAGAGAAGGTTTGTGGAAAGTACTTAGAATATACGGAGTAGAGGGCAAGTTGCTGAAAGCAGTGAAGAGCATGTATGAAGGTGCAAAGGCGGCAGTACATGTGGAGAGTGAGCAGAGCGAGTTCTTTGACCTAAATGTTGGTTTGAAACAGGGGTGTGTGATGTCCCTGTGGTTGTTTACTGTATATATGGATGGAGTTATGAAAGAAATACTATCAAGAGCAGTGGATGTTGGTGTATCGCTGAAAAGGGAGGGAATTGAGTGGAAGCTACCTATACTGCTGTTTGCGGATGATACAGTTCTGATGAGTGATAATGAATGGGAGTTGCAGGGTCTGGTAAATGAGTTTGGAACAGTGTGCGAAAAACGGAATTTGAAGGTAAATACGGGGAAGAGCAAGGTTATGGTCTTCGAAAGGGGTGAAGTCACAGAGTGTGAGGTGAAGCTGAACGGTCAGGCTATGGAGATCGTCAACTCTTTTAAGTATCTGGGCAGTGTGTTGAGTAAAGATGGGACTATGGATGAAGAGGTGCGGGAGAGGGTACAACAGGGGAAGAGGGTTGTAGGAATGCTAAAAGCAGTAACAAGAAATAGGGTGGTCAGTATGGAAGTGAAGAAGTCCTTGCATGACAGTGTGGTAATCCCGACACTGACTTACGGAAGCGAAGCATGGACGTTGGTTGAGAGACTCAGACCAAGAGTGAGAGCAGTGGAAATGAATTACTTAAGGAGTGCGTGCGGAGTTACATGGAGGGATAGACAGACTAATGAGGAAGTAAGAAGGAGGTGTGGTGTGGAGGTAGATGTGCTGGAAAGTGTGAAAAGGAACAACTTGAGATGGTTCGGCCATATGGAACGTATGGAAAGCGAGAGAATGACTAAGAGGGTGTACGAGAGCGAGGTGGAGGGACAGAGGATGAGAGGTAGACCGAATATGAGGTGGAAGGATGGAGTGAGGAACTACATGAACGAAGGCGGTGCTGGTTGGGGGGAGGGGCGTCGACTGACTTGGGACAGAGGTGCATGGGGCGGTTCGTTCGTGGTCACCCCTTCGGGGATCACGGCGTCAGGCAATAGATAGATAGATAGATAGGCAGGTCATTTGAACATAAATCCGAAGAAGTTATCGTAACTCTTCACAATTCCTTAGTCCGCCCTCCACTGGAATACTGCGTTCAATCCTGGTGCCCTTATTACCAAAAAGATATATACAAGCTAGAAGGAGTTCAACGTAGAGTTACCAAAATGATACCTAGCCGAAAAGAAGAAAAAAACATAAGAGGAGCGTCTTAGAGAATTTAATCTATTTCCTTTAACCCAGCGCAGATTAAGAGGCGACTTAATTCAAGTGTTCAAAATCATCAAAGGCTTCGACAATATGAATTGTAGTAAGTACTTCACTATCGACCAATCTAATTACACGCGGGGAAACGGTTGCAAAATTATTGGTAAATCTTTTTACTCTCATGAATCTAAGAATGTCTTCTTCAATCGAGTTGTCAACTTGTGGAATGGACTTCCCCGAAACGTTATAGACTGCAGCACCATTGATTCTTTTATACTTCGCCTACACAAATATCTTGCATCAAACCCGCGACTGAGTGCGTTTGTAAATGAATAACTTTATTATATTCCTCCCTCAGATTCATCAAGGATTATTGCGTATATACTGTATATTACTAAGACATTACTCTTTTTTTCCCAAATATACGAAAGATTACTTATAACAGTGTTATGTTACAAACCCATCTGTCCCCTACTAACTTCCTAATCCTGCCACGGACATTAGTTCCAGGGCAGTAGTTCCCTTTCCAATTTTCCCTTACCCACTCTAAACCACTGTTTGGACACTTGACCCTCAGTGTTTTGGAGGACAAGCAGCCTAGAGGGGTCAGTAGATATGTTGTTGCTTGATTTCCTTTGTACTCCTTTGTACAAGTGTACTTATTTGTGTCCGAGGAGAACCACAGACTTCCTCTCTTCCTCACGCGCCGGGCGCAAACCCCGGCGGGAGGACCAGACGCACTGCTGATGGACTGGAACAAATGGAATTCCATTTATCTATTTCCAGAACCAGATGCCTCACTCATGTGTCAAGTAGTTCACAAACTGTGGGATTATCAGGGATTAGTCTCGATAATCGCGCCCCTGTGGGCGACTCAGGTGTGGTACTCGTGGTGCGAGAACCCGGTGTCGCTCCCGATCTCTTTTTTTTTTTTTCCTATATTCTAACTACTCCCTCTCGGGCATAGGCTGAGAGCCTGTACATTCCACCCCTCAACACGGTTAAGCCTGTGAGGTCTTGTTCCAGTTTGGGGAGTGAGACATGTGAAGCATCCATCATGGCTCGAAGCAGCTCCATCTCTGAAGCGTCCGGTTGCTTCGCTCAAGTGCTTCACCGTCTCACCCTCAAGACTCAGACCCTCACTCTCAGGACGCCACCTATTGAGCAGTGAACTCACTAGGCATTGTCCCCCTGTAACATATTTTGAATATGGGAATATTCATTCAGTGTTATTTAATCAGGGAACAATGAGGGTATTTTTTTGGCATTTTGGTGGGCTTTGTGGTAATGCACTGATACTAGGTACAGCACAAATTCAATCCCAATAATATCTTCCCATTGACATATCGGGGATTTGAACCCGGGTCCATTGGATTACCAATCCAGTGGCATGACCACTCGACCATACCTCCCCTGACATCTTATTTCCACTTAGAGACAATTAGCAACCTAAAGACCTCGGTGACTTTTGCCTTGTGGACATTCAGAAGGCCAAATGGTTAGCCCACTATGGCGACAATGTAATCAATAAATTGATTAATCAATATACTCTCTCTACTCAACCTCAGTACCAATCACACTGGAAAGCCTTACTAATTGGAACGTCGAAACTGACCAGACCGTGGCCTCGGTGTCCTTAATTTTCAAATACCTAGACGCCATCAGAGTTCCATTTTTTTATTTAACAGGGCTCTCAGTGCCGCATGCAGAGGAGAAGGCAATCATGCGTGCAATCTTCAAGCTTCGCCCACCACCACGCCAGCTCATGCCTACCTGGTCACTTGACAAAGCCTTGTCATTGCTTCATTCTCAGAAATATAGTCACAAACCTACTTTTGATTCAATCTTAAAGAAGGCTGTGTTCCTTATGGCCTTGGCTACAGGAAACCGGGTATCTGAGCTGGCGGCGATGAGCAACGAACTCAATTATCTTAGGTTCGCACGGCGTAATATCAATGTTCAAATTGCGCCGTCCCCTACTTTCATAGACAAAAACGAGCACAATGAACATGTGTTTACTGAATTTGAGGTTCCGGCGCTCAAAAGAGGAGAAGCTCACCACAAGCTATGTCCGGTGAAATCATTTATGTCCTATATTGGAGTCTCCCGTCCTAACCAATCGGGAGCTCTTTGGATTAATCAGACAGGTAAACGTCTTACTAAGCGGCAAATGGCAGCTCTGTAGATGTGATCGGGGAAAGTAATCCGGGAGCCGTTGGGGGAGCTCATGATATAAGAAAGTGGGCAGTATTACTTAGATTCTTTAAGAATTATTTAGTCACTGATATTCAGCAAACGCATTTACTGGCGTCAAATCACACCTTCTTAACACGTTACCTGTCTGTTACTCTAGATAAACCACGAATGACCTGTGTCTCATTGAGACAGCGGGTCTGATGGTTCGGTGCTTTTTTATTATTTGCTAGTTATAAGAAGAGAGTTTGGGAGGGGGGGGGGGGGGGGGGGGGGAGTGTGATAGCTAAAGACCCTTAGCCCCGCCGGACGTGGTTTGTGCATGTGTGGTTTGTGCATGTGCATGTGTACATGTGATACTCATTATCCTAAGGTTACTCGAGGACTTGAAACATAGTCAAGAGTGGGGGAAAAGAATTATAGTATGTTTGCATAGACAAAATATTTTATGTGATGCTCATTATCATAAGGTTACTCAGGTACTTGAAATATAGTCATGAGTTGGAGAATATTTTGTATATGGTATCATAGAATATAAATAGACAAATATTGTATTTCTTATAACAGTTACTTATGTTGTATACATGTAAGTAATCTGTTTGTACATAATCGATAAGTTTATAATTATGCAGTGCAATTTTTCTGCAATCTTTATCCTAAGATTTAAGAATTGTCGTACACAGGTATATTTTTAAGTACGCTACTCGTACCTCTTTAAAAGTGTTTTACTGTATTCTGTCACAAAATAAAGAAAGTTAGAGCTCTATGAACTGGGTTTATTGTCATCCTATTGTTGTTTTATTAGTGGTTTGATATTTATCACGAATATCCCCCTCCAGACTTGTGATATCAGGCATATCGTCAATGATGAAGGGGCCACTAATAAGTTATGGGTTTGAGTCCCGAAGGGAAGAAGGAAAACCTAATATTTAGTAGTGGTCCCGGAATCCGGTTCTCCCTTCCCATTCGTTCTGATGTTTCTAGGTTATCTTGATATGTCCGTGAAGGAAGAATGGCGCGTCAGCATCTCGGGGCAAACCCATGCTATCAACATCCACACGATGGGAAACATAGCAGATTAGGAGTTCTAATCTTTTTCTTTTATTATTTTTTATTTTAGTTTTTTCGTAGTGGCATCCGCATCATAAAAACGAGTCCGTAAGTAATTATGAGCGTACGCTTACGATGTTTGGTCTCTGGCGTTCCGGGGTGGGTGTTTTGAACAGATGACTCTGGGGTACAAAGAGTGCCATTATTGTTTAAGGCATATCGTCAATAATTCCGGGGCCACTACTAAATATTAGGTTTTCCTTCTTCCCTTCGGGGCTCACACCTATAAGATAATTATACGGAGTTGCAGAACAAAAATGGGTAGCGCCATAACTAGGTCACCCACGCTCTCCATATTCATACGACAAGTACCCTACCATTCGACCTTCTCGACCTTCTCGTAACCACCACCCCCAACCTCCTCCGACCTCTCAAGCTCCAAATAAATGACATGTAATTTTTTGTGTATAAGAATATGAGATTAAATAGTTATTGTAGGGAACAGGCTCACAACTTGATTTCTCATGTTTAGACCTCCAGATGTTTGTTAACCCGGGAACGGCGAAGGTCCTCAATTAAGTCTGTATTGATTTTTTTTTTTTTTTTTTCGAAACTTTAGGAATCCTTGCCATATGTCTCTCTAGGCCTATTATATTCTGTTTTATTCATCAAATATACTTTGCATATTGGGCAATGTACTGAATAGAATTTGAGAGTAATATGTCTGTAACATTAATGAATATAGAAATGAGTGATATTTTTATGACTTCAATCTATATATTTCGATTCACTGGATGGAAACTGATTACTATTGGGTGTAAGAGAAAGAGCAGCAGACAACGTTTTATTTTCCCTCATTGTGCATCGAAAAAGCAATTCATACTCAGTGCTGATATACTCCAAATAATTCCAAAGTGTGTTTGCAAAGAAAAGAATGAACTCAAAAATATGTTTTACCAAATGCATATTTGTCATACTTTGTAACCATGGTGCCTCTCGTGCGCGTACATACATCACAGCAGCCAGCTGTTATTTGCCCCCTGCCGGTAATATATATGATGATGACATCAAGTCTTGGGGGGTAAGGGAGCCAAAGCCCCACTCACCCTATTATTGTATCCTACGGCCAGCTGTTGAGTAAATTGTTTTGTTACCGGCCGTGGGATACAAAAATAAGTTCCTCACCCCCATGAATAATTGTCATCATCATATAAATTACCAGCAGGGGGCAAATAACAGCTGGCCCTGGAATAATTTTGTAAAAAAACACCAGTCAAATTAAATGCGAACCTAACTACGAGCGTACGGTTTATGTAAACATCACTAAATGTACGCCCGCTAACATAACTCTTACCGCTCATTTTGCTGAAAAAGTTGATATATTTTGTATTTCCATATCACTATGATGGCACTCAGAGCCATCTTTGACCCTTAGGCCACTTATCTATTCTCTAATATTTCTTTACCCTCATCTTCATCGTATTGAGTTTGTCTACCTTTTTCTTTCTGTGTGTGGGAAAAGGCAATGCTGTCTGTAATGAGTGTTCTCCTCCACCCCCCCCCCCCCTCCCCCAATTGAAAGAGTGACAGTCAGACATACTTTGGACATACATTGGAATCTAAATATCGTGACAAATGAAGGTTGAAGCAGTTTAATTGTGTGGTGAGGGAGAGACTTCCGGAGTTTATTTGTCGAGTGGAAGAAAGACTAAGAAAAAACATTTCCCTCTTGGGTTTGAGAGTTGAACAGAATAGGAATGTGTTGAAAGGCAAGTGCCATCTACTTTCTGTAATGGAGGAAGTATACAATGAAGAAGCTCTGCAGAACACTGATTATATTAATAGCAGTAGAAGAGACAGATGCAGCATTTCAGTGTGTAGAGAGAGATTGTAGAGAATTAATGAAGAAGTGTGGGAGAGGGTGCAACAGGGAAAGAAGGATGTTGGAACGCTGAAAGCAGTAACAAGAAGTAGGGTGGTCAGCATGGAAGTAAAGAAGTCCTTGCATGATAGTGTGGTAATCCCGACATTGACATACAGGAGTGAAGCATGGACATTGATGGAGAGACACAAACCAAGAGTGAGAGGGGTGGAAATGAGTTACTTGAGAAGTGTGTTCGGAGTTACATGGAGGGATAGACAGACGAATGAGGAAGTAAGAGGGAGGTGTGGTGTTGATGTAGATGTGCTGGAAAGTGTGACAAGGAACACCTTGAGATGGTTCGGCCATGTGGAACATATGGGAAGCGAGAGAATGACTAAGATAAGAGAGTGTACGAGAGTGAAGAGGAAGGACAAAGAGGGAGATATAAACAGAAAGAGAGGTGGAAGGATGGAGTTAACCCTCAACTCACGGCAACCGTCATATGACGAGAGATGGGTGCCATTTTTAGCCAATTATGAGCGATGAGAGAGAGACCGAGCATTGCAGGGACAACAGGCAGCCTAGGACTGCTCGCCACGGCTGCGTGGCGGGCACTAGGATCTACTGTATTCCTCCCTCACCTCTCTCAACCAAAGATAAAACCTTAAAAATACCTAATCTTCTGCGATTTTCCCTTTCAGTTGCACGATCGTTGCAAGATAACCCAAGGTCTAACAAGAATGATTCAGGTGTCATTAGAAAGCTCTATCATCGTCCTTTCAAGGATATATAATTGTATTATGCTCTGGTTCTTGCTTATGCATGACAAAAGAGCATGAAATGTAGCTCATTTTCTGTAAATATACCTGCCAGGTGATGTAAACAAGACAGCCCGGTCTATGAGAGTTAAGAAGTATATGCGTGAAAGCGGTGCTGGAAGGAGCGTCAACTGAATGGGGACAGAGGTGCATGGGGGCGATTCGGAAATAGATAGATAAAATAAGAGGATGTAAATTGATAAGACAAAATGCTGTTGACTCTCACCTATTCGAGAAGTATGGTATAGGTAGAACCTCCTCTTACTTATGAACAATACCCAATACATGGGGGGCAGGTGCACAGTACTCCTGTATAGAGCAAGAAACTGAGCAGGGATTATAACCCACAGAGACAGTTGAGCATACCTAACTTAATAGAAATTGTTTTATCAAAAGTAATAATATGGCCTATCCAAGTAAGTTCAGAGGAAAAGGAGACACAAAGAATGTATAGAGAGGACAAAGGGTTGATTTGTGTGTTGTTGAACAGCATGGGATAGTCATGTGGAAGATTGTGATGGATAGCTAGATGGAGAAATTGGGTTTGGGAATATTGGCAAGCAAGTAGGTTATCTCTGCCTCAATTAGAAATAGTTGATAGTTCAGAAGAAAGCCGTACAATGGCCTCATCACTTGAGTTTTAAAATGACAACAGTTAGAAAGTTGAGAGCAGTCACCCTTCTTCAGGCCAGGTTGAATGAGAGCCAATTCCAGCAAGAAAGGAAGATATATTGAGGAAAGACAGACGGAAAAGTTTGCCAAGGCAGGGAGTGAGCATGAAAGATTTGTTTTTGAGTACAACACGAGGAACACTATCTAGTCAGCAGCCCTTCCTATTAAGCCCACAAAACGCAGAATATACATCCTTAGAAGAGATTATATATTAGGCATAAGTACGAGAGAGAAAGGGGGTGGGGCGGGGGGGGAGCAATAGCACCAGAAACATCCAAGGTAGAGGTTTTAGCAAAAGTCTGAACGAAGAGTTCAGCTGTGGCAGAGGAAGTTCAATACATTTGTTATTGAAGAAAGAGTTTTTAGCAAATCAATGAAATGATTTGGCCTGATTCTGAGCAAAAATAATATAAAGTGTACACAATTATTGATTTTGAAGGCGATTGTAGTTTCAATGCTTCCTCCTTCTTGCAGACAAAAGTAGAACAAGGGTGAACGCACGAAGTTTTTTGCTACATTGGGTTGGGAGAAAGAAAGTGGAATACATTCCTCCATGCGTTATGTACAAGCCGAGGGTCACTGAATACGAAAGGAAAAACATTCCAAGACAAATCAAAGAAGTCTTGCCCAAGACCCTCCCAGTCGGTAGTATCAAAATGCCACAACCGCATGACAAAAGGCTCCCCTAAATATTCTAGTCATATGATGGTTCCACACTGTTAATATTTCGTCTGGTTTTCTGTCAACCTCTCTCTATATATAGCTCCATCTCTAGGCTCATAGTTTGTCTAGGTTTCTACTCTGTCATTATTTTAGCCCATCTATTATTAATCTCTTTTAGTTGCTTAGTTAGTTAAAATAAGTTAAAATAGGACTTAGAGGCTATCAACCCTTCTGGATTATTTATCCAGGACACTGTAAGTCAAGAATAGCGTCAGGACTAGAGCCCCTTTTCGAGAACTCCAGTCCCTTGTGCGTACAGTCGCGGTCATTATTCCTGATACATTTTGAAGCCTCGAACTGATTAATCAAGTTTTAAAATATTAATAGCTGGTTAAATAAGTTGGAGATTCAATTCGGCCTGAGACAGTCCGAAATTGTATGTATCAGAATTAATACCTGTTGAAGTGAAGGCTGGTCCTCTCCAGAGAAGGGACTGGAATTCTAGAAATGCGGCTCCAGTCATGACGCTATTCTTGACTTACAGTGTGCTGGCTAAATAATCCAGCAGGGTAGATAACATCTGAAGTCCTATTTTAACAAACTCACCTGTCCAGAGTGAGGTTTGGCATCCTCTACCCAACCTTAGCCATTTATGTCTGTCTCTTTTCCTACTTCGGTGGCTTGGGATAGGAATCCTCCTCCCATTGTAAAGTTCACTTACTAGACGAGATAGAGAAAGGGGCGAGGGAACGTGAAAGTGGTCCCTGACCCTAAGAATTGGAACTTTACATGTTGTTTCTGTTCGAGCTCTGTCTCGAGTTGGCCACCCCCAGCTATGGGGTATGTGTCTGAGTATATACCGGTACATACATTCACATGATAATAATTTGAGAACATAATGGCGAAAATAGTAATTAATCGTAAACATAAGGTAAAGCCAACTAAATTACAGCACTGATTCTGCCTTCACCGAGCAATGCACTATAAAGCAATCAGCAGGTAAACTGCAATAAGTCAGATAATTGAGTAGTCTCGTAAGGTAAATGCATTACCAGTCGAAAGCGGCGAGTAAGTGAGAGAGAGATATAGAGTGTGTGAGAGTGAGAGAGAGAAGAGGGGAGTAGGGAGGAGAAAGTACAGAATATAAAAAAAGGAGAGGAAAAGTCAGAGGAAGAAAGTGGAGAAGAAAGATGAGGGATAGGAAGAAGAGAAGTAGACAGGAAGAGAAGAAGAAAAAAGAAATGGGAGAAAGAGGAAGACAAGAGATGAGGGTAGAATTCATAGATCGGATAGTATGTACCATAATATCAACATTTATTCCAGTGATCTTAACACGACAAGCGTGATAAGCCTCATGGAAGTATCTGTATAGCATACACAATCGACCTCACGGAAGCAAGACCATGAACAAAAACTTCCAAAATGCCCCACGGGCTCTCAAAACAAAGCAATATGAGATTAAGTGAAATCATTCCCCTCTAGTACCACTCATCCACATGTGTCCCAACCCCTCTTTCCCCCTCCTCAATTATCAGCTATTTTGTCTCTTATTTCCCTCATTTATCGTTTATTTCTGCGCTAATTATCTTCAGGTGGGTTTGGAGACAGAGGTGAGCCATGATTGTTTGCAGTTTAAGAAGGATCTGTGGTATTAAAACAGCTTCAGAGATATATACGGTTAACTGTTGGAGGCCCTTTTTTAACTGAATATAATCGTCTAATAGTTGACAGAATATAATGAAAAAGACGGCACTGTTACTGAAAGGGTTAAAGGTTCAGCCAGGTGGCCAAAATCAATATTATTATCTGGCCAGCTAAACGTTCTGATTATAGTTCGGCCAGACAAATTAATATGAGGTAAAAGTGTACTGTGACATATTTTGTGATCCGAGAATATAAAGATGAAAGATGATTGAGCTGAAAGAAAAGCAAGACATTAATGTATGGAGAATAATGAGCTAAGAGATGTGCTAGTTGAAACTCAGCGGAGTTTTATAATGAGTGAAAAGAGACGAGTGGCCTACACTTTGAAACACAAGAGCATATGCACGTAGACTTGGAGTCTCTGCTGGGTTACGGTGGCGGTTGGATGTCCGTGGGAGTCGTCTGCCGTTTCGGTTGTTCGGCGGCCTCTCCCCCCGGCTTCACCCCCTTGTAACATTCTACACTGCTCTGCCTTCATCATTTTCTGATCATCTGCCTCTTCCGACTTCACTCTGCATTTGCTTGCATCCTCGCTGTTTTGTGGTGGCCATCGCTCCCTGGACCTGTGACGCGTAGCTCTACACGGTTGAGGGACGCTGTACCCGCGTGGCCGGTTCTGGGTTCGGGGTTCCTATGTGTGGGCCCCCTCCGTCGGTGCCGGGGCCGCCTTCGGTTTCTGGGGTTGGTGTTGGCCACTCCGTCCTCGCTTCTTCACTTCTCCACGTGTCTGCCGGGTGTCATCGTACATCACTTCATCATCCCTTCCATCCTCGTGTCCTGGGAGTCTTGTTGCCCTTTTGCAGCCCCTCCTGGGCCCCTGCCGTTTGAGCCTCCTTCCAGGGAGGCCACTGTGGATTCATCTTCCCCGAGATCACTTCCACCATGGTAGGGTGACATAAGCTGTATTGCTTTACTGCCCTTCAACGTTAAAAAGAAGAAGAAGATATGCACGTATAAGGTGAACCAAACTAAATTGTATTATAATAAGTTTATATTAGATATAAGACAAAAAATATATATTTTGGCAGCTGGCAGGTGGACAAATTAATGCTGTCAGTCCTTGACGCAATTTTGAGCCTATTAGGGATACTTTAAAGACTTTGTTACCGTTAGGGGTATTTATAAACCTTTAGTTTATTTACTTCAACCTCTGCAGTTGTCTTTGAGTTAGCTGTGGGCAGAAAACTAATTTTGGAGAGGTAATTATAAGAGTAATTATAATTATTATTGTTTTATGTTGTTTTTGTGTTTTCCCTGTTCTTGCTCTGTCTTGAGTCGGCTACCCCCAAAATGGGGATTGGGCCTGAGCATATAGATAGATAGATAGAGAATTATAAGAGTGAGAGTAATCTATTTCTTATTGCTAATCTGGCAACCTCTGCATCATAAGGATGTGAGAGGGTTAACTTAGCGTTAGGTGACAGACCAGTATTCGGTGGGAAGAGTGAATTTTGAGAAAAATTAGCAAATACTGAATGAGACTAGAGACGAGTGAGTTTGGGAAGTGAATGAAGTGAGACAAATGAGATTAGAGACTAGCGAGTCCAGAGATGGGTGAGCTCAGAGACGAATGAGAGACAAGTACAAAAATCAACCCTTCATCTTCTCTCAATATTCTTGGTGTCTCTTTTTCTTCTGCTCTCATTTGGAAGGACCATATTACCAGTCTTGCTAAGGCAGCCTCCCAGAAGCTGGGTGTGCTCAACCGCCTTAGGGGGTTCTTTTCCCCTGCACAGTGTCTTGCTCTGTACAGGGGCATAGTGCGCCCTTGTATTGAGTATTGTTCACATGTGTGGGGAGGTTCCTCTCACACCGCTCTCCTAGACAAAGTTGAAAGGAAGGCCTTTCGTATCATTAACTCCCGTCCACTCACCAACTCTCTGCAATCTCTCTCTCTCTCCGCCGCAATGTTGCATCTCTCTCGCTATTCTATCGCTACTATAATAATCAGTGTTCCTCAGAGCTATCCCAGTGCATACCACCTCCGTTACGTAGGGCACGTGGTACCCGTCTTGCAACTCAATCCCACCCCTACTCTGTGCAACTCTCCAACCCAAGAGTGAAACTTTACTCTCAAACTTTCTTCTACTCAACAGCTGAGCTCTGGAACTCTCTCCCAGAATCAGTCTGTCCCTCTTCCTATGACTTAAATTGCTTCAAACTCCGTGTGTCCAGGCATTTTGGCTCGAACGTCCCTTGATTTTGGCCCTGTCACTCTTTCAACTATGGGGGAGGCACTCGCTATAGGCAGTTATGCCTTTTGCCTCCCTCAATCACAAAAAAAAAAAAAGTGAGCTTGTAAACGAATGATCTTAGAAACGAGCAAGTTTAAGATACATAAGAACGTAACAAAGGAAAAAATGGGAATCTGCAGAATTGGCCTATTGGTCCATACGAGCAGACCCCTTCTGCCCTTCATCCCTCTTAGTTGTTTCCCTACACTAAACACAAAATTATAAGAGATAAATTAGTTCAATATTAGTGAGCCTAGAAATAGTTGAGCTTAATAAGATGAGTGAAATGAGAGTAAATTGGCTTAGAGACGAGTAATCATAGACGTGTTTGCTGATCTGTGTGTGTACTGTATATAGGCGAGAGAGGGAGGGTCGTACAAGACACCCCCTAGTAGCAGAAATCGGTCAACCTCTGCCATTTCAGTGCCACTACCGTCTCTTTGCACTCAGATATGTCTAAACCAGTAATAAACATTAGCCAATATTGGTGTAGTATATAAAGTTTGGTCTTTAGATCTAAATTCTGCATGATCAATAATAATATATCACCTGGTTGCTTGACCCACTCACTGCGGCCGACGTACTCATTCGTTCTATGTAAAAATGGGTTATACTGCGGGCAACGTACATATGCAGTACATTTTGATAGCATTGGCTGAGTTGGTTGTACTAACTTGTCCGCTTGTTGCTAGACGCTTCCAGGAGGTTCTAAGCTTGCCACTCATAGCCTACTTATATTAGTGTGCTTAGTGCATTGATTGAAGAAGGGTGTGTGTACAAAGAAGAGTGGTTTTAGAAGCTGAACATCAAAGAATACAGGACCACTTCTCTATGTAATTGTGACAGCTACGTACCAGGTAAGAATATGAGGTTCATTTCATCTTCTTTTCAACAATTCATATTGTCTTGTAAACACAAAACATGATAGAATAACAGTAAATATCATAGAGTTATGGCAAGTGGATATGAATAAGAAAATAGTATGTCTTCGTTCGCGAACGTAATGCTCTGGGTCCGATATCAGCAATGAAACCAGCAAACTATTGATCAATTTTCTCGGTAGTGTGTGAGGAGGTAGGGAACACATGATGACTGTTATTGGGAGAGTCCAACCCAATATTTTAATTGGAGCTTGCAACTTGTTCTAATTCACTCAGGGCTACGGATAAGGCACTAGGGCAATGTATATTGAGCAGAAATAGTGGGAAATTAGCCGGTATAAGGTGTATTCTTAGCAACAGAATCCGCCACACTGAAAGGGTTAATAATTGCAGCTCCCAAAATGGTATCCAATAATAAGATGGCCGCTCTCTCTTACTACATGATCTCTAAACCAGCCTATTGATTCTTACATAACGACAAAATAATATGTTGTCCTCTGCAGGTGTTGGGCTATTATGCTGTGTGGCCCCGTCTGACTTTACCTGACACTATTATTATTATTATTATTGGTAATAGTAGTAGCAGTAGTAGTAGTAGAAGTAGTTGTTGTTGTTGTTGTTGATGTAGTACAGTCATGAGCCATAATACCTGCACACCTATTTGAATCTGTATATAACCCAAACGAGACCATCCTATGTTTTGTTATATCTCAGAAGCTTCACAACTTGGCTATGAAAAATCAATGATTCAAATGGATGTGCAAGTATAATGGCTTGTGAGTGTACTTCTGATATCATAAAATGTTTTACATGACTGAGTTGGTAGAACCGTGGGATATTATTATGAATGAGAGTGATTCGATGTTTTGCGGGGTTAAAACTTTGATGCATATGTAACTTCCGTGCATTTATAAAATGTAGGCTATATTAGTAATAGTAGTCCAAACAGTGGAATGCCGAAGGTCTATGAATAATCGACTTCGTTGTTGTTTGCTGTTCTGTTTGTTCTATACCCTGATCCAAGGAAGCAGTCCAAAACTCTTGAACATTAATCTTTAAAACCCACACACGACTTGAGTAGCCTAATCGAGCTAATATTTCTATCATTTGGGAAGGGTCAGCCGGGGAATAGGTGTGGACATTTAAAGCCCATTTGCTCTAGCCCTTTTGAGTTACAGAGGTTAGGAGTCGCGATTTCCGGACTACCTATTTGGAACAGGGTATAGTTGAGGATCAGAGGTGGCTGATGGATAAGACAATTTAGATTCGTCGCTGTATGTTTTTTAATACTTTGCTGAAATTTAGTGAGCATCTAGATATTCCCCAGCACATGTCCTAAGCTGCTACGTGAGATCCCATACTGTGAATCACACGTGGACACAACAAGTTATATATTGTCCTCATTCTACTGTATATAAACCTATTCTGTACAGGTGACATCCTACTTATCATACTCTGACAACTAGTATACGATTATATTTAGCTTAGGAAGGACGTTTAAATATGAATAGGCTACAGACCATCTCAATTAATCCTATTAGCTACCATATCTCCTTCCTAAGCATCGTACAATCGTATAAATGTACCTGAAATAAAATAAGAAATAACTGAGAGCTATAGTTTTCCTGCATTCGATATATAATAGCTCCTCCTCCTATTCATTCGATGTATAATAGTTCCTCCTCCTATTCATTCGATGTATAATAGCTCCTCCTCCTATTCATTCGATGTATAATAGTTCCTCCTCCTATTCATTCGATGTATAATAGCTCCTCCTCCTATTCATTCGATGTATAATAGCTCCTCCTCCTATTCATTCGATGTATAATAGCTCCTCCTCCTATTCATTCGATTTATAATAGCTCCTCCTCCTATTCATTCGATGTATAATAGCTCCTCCTATTTATTCGATGTATAATAGCTCCTCCTCCTATTCATTCGATGTATAATAGCTCCTCCTCCTATTCATTCGATGTATAATAGCTCCTCCTCCTATTCATTCGATGTATACTAGCTCCTCCTCCTATTCATTCGATGTATAATAGCTCCTCCTCCTATTCATTCGATGTATAATAGCTCCTCCTCCTATTAATTCGATGTATAATAGCTCCTCCTATTTATTCGATGTATAATAGCTCCTCCTCCTATTCATTCGATGTATAATAGCTCCTCCTCCTATTCATTCGATGTATAATAGCTCCTCCTATTTATTCGATGTATAATAGCTCCTCCTCCTATTCATTCGATGTATAATAGCTCCTCCTCCTATTCATTCGATGTATAATAGCTCCTCCTCCTATTCATTCGATGTATAATAGCTCCTCCTCCTATTCATTCGATGTATAATAGCTCCTCCTCCTATTCATTCGATTTATAATAGCTCCTCCTACTATTCATTCGATGTATAATAGCTCCTCCTATTTATTCGATGTATAATAGCTCCTCCTCCTATTCATTCGATGTATAATAGCTCCTCCTCCTATTCATTCGATGTATAATAGCTCCTCCTCCTATTCATTCGATGTATACTAGCTCCTCCTCCTATTCATTCGATGTATAATAGCTCCTCCTCCTATTCATTCGATGTATAATAGCTCCTCCTCCTATTCATTCGATGTATACTAGCTCCTCCTCCTATTCATTCGATGTATAATAGCTCCTCCTCCTATTCATTCGATGTATAATAGCTCCTCCTCCTATTTATTCGATGTATAATAGCTCCTCCTCCTATTCATTCGATGTATAATAGCTCCTCCTCCTATTCATTCGATGTATAATAGCTCCTCCTCCTATTCATTCGATGTATACTAGCTCCTCCTCCTATTCATTCGATGTATAATAGCTCCTCCTCCTATTCATTCGATGTATAATAGCTCCTCCTATTTATTCGATGTATAATAGCTCCTCCTCCTATTCATTCGATGTATAATATCTCCTCCTCCTATTCATTCGATGTATAATAGCTCCTCCTCCTATTCATTCGATGTATAATAGCTCCTCCTCCTATTCATTCGATGTATAATAGCTCCCCCTCCTATTCATTTAACTAAACAAGCAAACCACACTTCTTTCCAATACTAAAAAAGAAAATATTTAAATACAATAAAATACAATATAATGATATATTTTAAAGTAGCCTCTCACTCTACTCTGGGGGAACACTTGTTACAGGTGGTTTTACTATTTGTTTCCTTCATACACATAGAAAATGGAAGTCACTGAGCCTTTCTCCTATTATACTATCTCTTTTCCGTGCATCCCTTCCTTGTTATTACCGCTGCCTCCCACTTTAGCCATCTGATTGCCTTTCTCATTTCCTTAGTGATTCATTTATCTCCCCTCTGACCTCTCTTTATGCTAGAAAGAAAGAAGTAGGAAGCTGGTCATATTTCTTGATTTAGGGGAATTAAAATGAACGGTTTGGAGTGGTATGTGAGAGGAGGAAGCCGAGGGTGAACGTCAATAAAAGTAAAGTGATGGTGTGTAATAGAGGTGCTCGTGGGGTGAATCTACTGTAGATGTGCGGCTGGATGGGGAAATACTGGAACAAATAGAATGTTATAAATATCTGGGAGGAGTGATAAGCAAGGACAGAGGGCTGGATGGGGAATACTGGAACAAATGGAATGTTATAAATATCTGGGAGGAGTGATAAGCAAGGACAGAGGTGTGGAAATGAAGGCCAGACAGAGAGTATGTGAAGGAAGGGCAGTTCTTGGAGCAATGGGAAATATGTGGAAAGTGAGAAATATCGGAATGAAAGCTAAAAGTGTAATGTATCAAGGGATAGTTGTACCAACAGTGATTTAAGAGGCTGAGACGTGGGCTCTGAAGGCACAAGAGAGAAGAAAGTTGAATGTGATGGAGATTAACTGCTTGAGGAGTATATGTAGAGTGACGCATAGAGACAAATTGAGGAATGAACAGTAAGAGTAGGACAGCAGGAACCCTTGTCAACTAGAGTGGACAGAAGGGTGTTGTGCTGGTATGGACATGATGAACGAATGGGAGATGAAACGCTTACAAGGAGAGTATATGAGTCAGATAACAAGGGGAGGAAGAGGGAGAGGGAGACCTCGGTTGAGATGGAGATTATGGTGTAGTACAAGCGTTGGAAGATAGAGGGATGACTGTAGAACAGGCAAGAGAAGTGGTAATGGATAGGAATTAATATAGACTGCTCGTGAATGGATCCGTGTGATAATGCAGTCGTTGGTAGAGGGTGTTGGGCGCCAGTTGGACTAGATTAAGGGTTGTTCCCAACCTGGGCTACATGTACCCCCAGGGGTACATTTACACTTCTCAGGGGGTACATAGGGATCTGAGAGAATAACCATAGTGTACAAAACATGGTGTTCTAATCTACAGGCAGATTGCACAAAGTTGTGTTTTTATCAATTTCCTCATTTCAGTAAGCAAAACTCATATTAAAACCCTACGAGCGGCCTAGGCGGTAACTTCTACTACCTGCCAAGCGGGTAGTTTTACCCTAAACGAGATTATTTCCGTGCTCTTTTTCATGCATCAACAAGAGCCAGAGCGTAATACAATTATGTATCCGTGAAAGGGCGATAATTGAGCTTTCCAATGACACCTGAACCATCTTTCTACGACCACTGGTTGTCTTGCAACAATCGTGCAACACGAAGAAAAAATCCCTAAAATACAGCAATTTCTTCAGTTTTTACCCTGTATGGCGGGACCAGGGATGTGGTGGGATGTGATGTTACCCTCAGTGGCGGGACTGGATCCATGCCGAACGGTCAGAGCCAACCCGCTCTCCTCCCACTGGTCGGCCTCTCTTTCAGAGCCGATAATGTGCTCAACATGGCATGCTACTATAGCCGGGTGCTGCCAATAAGGGGTTAAAATTGGCAAGAATGTAGTTACAGGGTGGACCGCCCACCTTACACTACGCGGACGCTCGCAATCATGTTCCCGTCCCGTCTATTTTGACTGCCATGGCATACAATAATTGGTTGAAGGGGGGCTTTGCCCCCTCACCCCCCACCCCCCCATAACTTTTTGTCATCATCATATATATTGCCAGCAGGAGTAAAAAAACAGAAAACATTTACGGGAACTTAACCGCGAGCGATCGACCTATGTAGACATGACAACCGTTTGGACCATACACCCGGATACTACATCCTTCCCTTAAAATTATATCAGTGAGGTGACTATTCCATTTTGTTTCACTATTATGTGACTTCCTGCGGCCCACAATCTGTATTGGACGTGAAACAATCAGGTATGTATACCAACTCGAGACAGCTGCAGTACCGCCCGATAATGTCCGAGTAGGCTATGTGACAGACCAAAATATTTTATAGTCACCGAGTTAATTTTATTGATAATATCAATACTAAGATCCCTATGCAGTCTACACATACATATTTCATAATAAAATAATATAAAATTTACTTAATTTTATCCATTTATATCCTAAATTGTTAGGGGTACATTGGTACCTATCAGAATGCCCAAGTGGTACAGAGGAACAAAAAGGTTGGGAACCCCTGGACTAGATAATAGACCTTCAGGTGCCTGGCCCAGGGAGCCGGTGTATATAAAGGGTCATGCCTGGATGTGAGGTGGGCGGGTATTGTGGTATAGTTCCGCTGCATGACTGCCTGCTGAAACCGGAACCTCTCCGTGAATTCTGGGTTTGGGGGAGTGCTGGAGGCCCTAAGTAATCCTTGGTCTTTGGGTTTTCTCCTGGGCGACCTAGATGAGTGTGAATTTTGTATATATATTTTGTTTCTGTTTGGGCTTTGTCACGAGTCAGCCACCCCCCACTAAGGGGTATGTGCCGGTGCCTGAGTATATACATATATACAAAATTAACGGTATACCAAACGATACAAATAACTAAATAAATATTTGGGTATGTGAAATATAATCAGTGAATATACATATACATATCATATACAATTGTAATATACTTTGGGATTTGAAAACATAGATATCTATACATGTAAACTAGTATATATATATATATATATATATATATATATATATATATATATATGTATATATATATATATATGACACAATTACACGGTCAACTGGGTGTCTTGCAACCCAAGGCAAATTCTACAGGGGATCTCAGAGCAGCAATGGGCCCCAAAGGTCATGTACGACATGCATGCCCGTCGGTGTTGAGGGCATGCCGTGCTGTATAAATATATATATATACATATATATATATATATATATATATATATATATATATATTATATATATATATATATATATATATATATATATATATATATATATATATATATATATATATATATATATATATATATATATATATATATATATATATATATATATATATATATATATACTGTATATATAACATTGCATACACCTAATTCAAGGTACAGTAAAATGGGTAAATCAATTCGTAATGGCTAACTATTTTTTGACACGAGCAATATGCCTAGTGCCCTGCGTGATTCAAATGATGATAAGAATTTCTATGGTCCTTTGAATTTTTAGTTCTCTAGCTTGAAAAATGTGACCGTGTATAACAGATAAACAGAGACAGACAGATATATCGATATATACAGAGAGAGAGAGAGAGAGAGACCATAATCAGCCCTCCAACTCAAAGTCCATGTTATCTCCTAGAGTCTAGACGGTAATTTGCATCCAATGTTCCGCTGTCAGGAGATATAGGGGAGAGTCGCTCCCCTCCTCTCCCCTTTAACCCCTACCACCTTCACTCCACAAGTCCCCTCCTTTATATGCATTGCTTTCTCCTTCTCCAATTTTGTTCTGTCTTTCAGTTGTAGATCACCATACCGAGACAATGTTTTTCCTCACACTATCACCCTCTCCCTCTTTGGCGACTGACAAGGCTGATTGGTTTGGGTATGTGTGGTTTGTGAGTGTGGGTGTAGGTGTGTGGGTTAGGGGAGCAGGTAAGTGTATGTGGGGGTGTGGGGGGAGGGTGCATTGGGTGAGAATGTATTTGTGTATACACATTAGAAGTGATGGCACAATAACGAGATGTTGATTAGGGTTAAATCTAATAAGTGCAGAAAGAGGTAGACAGCAAACAACAAACCAAATGTATGTATAATAATACAAAGTATAAGAGTTTAGCTTTGATATCCAAAGTAGAAAATCACAGTTGTCTGGAGTCAGCTGGAGCAGTTACTGAAATATTGACTATGAAAGTAACAGCAGCATCTCTTGGTGAGAAACAAACAAAAGCTTTAAACTTGACAGTTAAGACAACACGATATATGACTGAAACCATAAAACTAACAAAGACCATTAACATGATCTGTCTATAAGACTAAAATCGTACAGAAGTATATATTTATAACAAATATGAAATATAAAACATACATGAGGAATTCCACCCTGGATAAAGCATCAACATATGCGGACATTATTTATGGCGATTATTTATTAAAACCAATAATGTACAATGCCTGAAGGAAGGGGAGGTATGGTGAAGTAGTCTTGCTGTTATTGTTTACCTTACATATCGATGGTAGCCTATACGCCTATACGGGATAACAAATGGCTGCCCATTCTTCTAAGTTAGTATTACAAGGACTGTAACGAGCACCTTCAGAGAGGTGGTACACAACAATGAGAAACCAAACCATAACTCCCCCCACAGCTGATTCATGGCACGCTCATCTGTAGGGAGAGTCACACATACCACTAGACACCACACGCCATGTTAGAAACCGTGCGCTGTGTGTTGTTATGGTGTAAATTTTTTCGAAGGCGAGTAATACCGAGCATGCAACGCAGGAGAAATCGGCCTCTGGCTGGGACATATTTCTGCCAAAAAATATACAAACTTAATGTAAAGTGAGGAGATTTTTGGTTTTAGCCTTAAAGGGGTCTCAGGAGGCATGATTTTAGTTCATTGGGCAATCTTAATTAATTAGTTTAGTTTATCATATTTAATTAGGAAAAGGGGATTGCCAGGACTGCAACAATTACCTTGGTATTAGTGTAGATTGCTATGTGAACCAGGCAATGGGTTTGCTTATATTGTATGCAAATTTGAAACTATGTAAAATAGTGTCAGAGCTGAGTAATCTGGTTTCACACCCATGAAGTCAACAAATGACCAGATTCCTGATAGGGCGATATGTGGGGTTAAAAGAAAAGTGAGAGGGGTGAATTGAACAGCATGGTGGATTGAGGAGGTGAAAGTGAAACAAGCAGTCAAAGAGAAAAAGAAAGCATACAGGGAGTGGCTAGTTAGTAGAGGGAATAATTAGGGCCTGGTAAGGTAGAAAAGGGAAATGTATGTGGTAAAATGAAACTGGTGCAGAGGGGAGGCCATGTATGGAGCCCGGAGCTGGTGTGGTGCAGGGTGCCGTGTGGATCTGCGCATGCACAACGACTTTGATTTTTTGTTTCTTTAGAATACATTTTATTATTTGTATTAAACTAATATAACTAACCTAACCTAACCTAACCAAACCTAACCTAACTTAATTTTCTATTATAAAAATACAAGCACACAAACATTATACTGTGCTTAGATCGAACACTAAACCCCTCGGGTGTGAGCCCTAACCGTTACCTCTGAGCTACAAGACGGCTTGTCGGTCTTGTTTTGAAAGGCCTGCTTAAAGAGGAAAAAATCCAAGTCGTCACGCATGCGCAGCTACACCCTGCACCCAGCACGGAGCCAGCATCAGGCTCCTGAAGAGAGTAGGGAGGGAGTGTAGGAGAAGAGTAGATAGATAAGGAGTTTGGAGGGAATTTATGTGTAAAGTGGAGGGAGTGTATGATAATGGTTTGGAAGGAGGTAAAGAAAGTTAGGGAGGACAGAAGGACATACGGTGTATGCTGCCTTCATGGACTTGTAATGAACCTATGACTGAGTAGATACAAAAGGTTTGTAGAAAGTATCAACATTATAATTGCTATTGTAGTTGGTAAGTTGCTGTAAGCGGTGGGTGTAATCCATGTACGATGGTGCAAAAACTGCTGACTGTGTAGAGGAGTAACAGAGCGAGTTATTTGATCAAAATGTTAGGCTAAAGCAAGAGTGTGTGATGTCACCATTATTGTTTAGTATACAAGTATTTTTTTATTTATTTTTTTATTTTTTGGACATAGTCCTGAAAGAAATACGAGGGTGTGAGAGTTGCAGGGTTTGGTTAATGAGGTAGTGGTTATTGTTTGGTCTATTTATTAATCCATATATTTATTTTATAGTTTCCTCGCTAGACCTTCATCAAGCTTAAAAGAACACCCATTGACCCCCTTCAAGATAAAGTTGTAAATTTTTCGGTAGAAAATTGTCCCGGCAGAAGGCCAGTTCCTCCTAGAATTACAGGTTTGCTTTCACTCGCCAGGAAAAAAATGATACCTAAATGGCACAAAGGTTTTTATATTGACAAAGAAATGGGCCGAAAGGTTTTAAAATCGCCAAACTAATGGAACGAACGTCTGGAAATCTCAAAACTAATGAGGGATAAAAATCAAATAGCTCCCACTTAATATGTTTGGAGATGTGTGTGGGAATAGGAACCTGAAGGTCAGTGGGGTGAAGAGTATGGTTATGGTCTTTGAGAGGGATGCATTCACAGCGTGGGAGGTGAGGTGGAATGGTCAGGTAATGGACATTGTCAGCTCTTCTAAGTATCTGGGCAAAGTAATGAGTAAAAATGGTAGTATACAAAATGAAATGTGAGAGAGGTTACATCAGAGGAAGAGGGTTGTAGGAATGTTTAACGCAGTTACATGAAAAAGAGTGGTGAGCGAGGAAGTAAATAAGTTACTGCACGGTAGTGTGGTAATCCTGACATTGATGTACGATTTCAGTGTCATTACGTTTGGCTCGCTTTGTGCTGTATTAATGTCTGTCAGATGTTGAGTAGGGTGGGCAAGTGTAGAAACATGTTTGTATATCTTACTCGAAATGAAGAAATCATTTTTAGATATTACTGATTCTAATTATTAAATGAAATATGCTTGGTGCCGAGACAACAATTATTTGGTCGACTGTACGGGAGTGAAGCATGGATGTTGTTGGAGACACATAAACCAAGAGAGAGAGAGGTTTATATTAGATACTTGGGAAGTGTGTGTGGAGTCAGGTGGTGCGGTGGAGTCCTTCACTTACACTATCCTAAACTTTCTTTTGAAATTGTATGTTCTGTATATTTGCCGGTAGTTTTTGCATGGAATACAGTCTACATCCACGACTCACTCGTGTTCTAACCACTTTTCACTAATTTAGCAAATTACCTAAGCACACTGGACTAAAACTCGGGCAATCACTGATCGGCCGTCTGATATCTATAGGCCTGGGTACTGCCCTATTTCTCTGCTCGGCACTTTGCTGTCTCCCAATATATTTATGCCATCAACTAGATTTTAACTACACAGAACTGGACACTACATTTGGTCATGTGGATGATTTTTTTTAGTTATATCATCAATATCCTGCGGTATGTTAGACAAATTGGGCTGCAACGACACCGGCTTCCCATGTCACCCCTCAGACTATTTACTCTAGTATCGATATGCCGAGCAATTTAGTAACTATGCAGATTTAAATTATAAGCCACCCACATTATTATTTTTTATTATACTGTATATATTTTGTTTTCTACATAGTTATATGACCTTTTTGTACGTTAACCCACAATTCAATTTAGTAACCTGTATCAGGATGTTTGCCTAAAAATATAATAGGCTGTGGACAAAAACAAATTTTCTTTAAGATAAGCACAGAAAATAAATTTCTTGGGGATAACTACATTGTATTCCAATACCAGTGGAAGAGATCTAAACTAAAATTGTGTTGTGGAGAGGTTGTTGCTATAATCGTCTTGGGATACGGGTACACTTGGATGCCATAGTTTCTAGCACACTCATAAATAACCGTGGACTTTACCTATTTCTAATTATGGAAGTATATCTCTAGAAACAGATTGTCAATATTAATAATATATAGGCGACATCAACTACAAAAATAATATATAGCCTACTTTTTATTATACGGGACAAAATTTAATAAATAATCAATCCAGATAGTTATAATTGGATAAAGACAAACATAGGGGGTCCACGACTTGTTATGGGTTTTCTAGCCCTAGAAGGGGAAACCTCCCCGGAGCGGTATACAAAGCTGAAACGGGGGTCTCAATGACCCCCCGCGGGGAAATAAAAGAAACAAATATTTCTGATGCTTTATTGATGCCCAAAATGGTTTAGTTGTATACATACATCTTTATGCTAGCTTATTATCACAGTTTATAGAATATTTCCTGAGTAGTTGCGTGTTGAGGCACTCGTGTTCCAAATTATCCAGGCAAAAAAATGGTGTCCACTAAAAAAATCAAATAAAAATAAATTACCGACCAAATTTTCTGATACTTCGCATCATGAAGGCCTGATGATGGGGTAAGTCCCTCCTACAACCTGGAGGGCGTAGACCCCAGGAACGAGACGATCTGGAAGAAACAAAAGAGAGGTACTTTTTAGTCACACAAAATCACACAATTTTCTATACTTTCACATAAAACCCCAAAAGAGGCCCTGAAACATGGTTTATTGTGCTGAAACTCTGTAATTGTATAGACACATGTATAATAAGTAAATTTGGCAAAAAAAAATGATATTTAGTGACTTTTTAGTAACCTAACTCCCCGCCATTCAACATTTTCTACAAAAGGTCCACTCAAAATGACTGGAAACATGCTTGTTTGGGCTTGAAACATGACCAAATGTGCTGAAATTGTGTTATATTATACTTAGATGTCTAAGAAGTAACCTGGGAACAAAATAATAATATTTACCTAAGCGGCTTGGCAGTCGACGCACAGGATGTGGGAGTGAGCGGGGCACACAGGCCGCCCACAGGAGATGCAGTTGTTGCTGGTCTTCTTGTCGGTGCCCCTGGGACATATGACGCATCTAACTCGTTTCCCAGCACCACGTACATCAACTGGTGAAGGAGGAGGGAGAGTGGTGTAGTGGAAGGCGTCTCTGATCACGTTCTTCACTGACGTATGCTGCCCGGGTAGGCAAAGTCGGTGGGCGGCCCATGGTTCTATCAGTGAAGAGCCCAGCTGCTTCATAAAATCTCGCCTCCCTATCTGCTTCTTCCCTTCCCTCATTAGCCGGCTGTTGTAGATGATGTACGAGTTGATGCAGGCAATGTTGAGCATCCCCAGGAAGATACACACTGGCCACCGTCGAGTCTGCCTGCTGCAATAATAATTTGCACATAGTTGATCAAATGTGTCAACTCCTCCTTTGTGTTTATTATAATATAGAAGTGCAGTGGCCTTGTTCTTCTCCCCGATCTCGATGTTGTGATGGAGTGTGGACAGGAGGGCCACTGTCTTGTCGGCTTTTGGCTTGTACGAGATGGCCGTGATGTAGTCGTGAAACAGAAAGGCGGTTGTTCCGACAGGCCGGATTCTGTGGTCTGCCTTGGGGGCTCCCTTCTTGGGGCCATAGATCAGTTGAGGTACATTTGGCTTCTTTCTTAGGGTGCCCACTGTCGTGAGGCCCTTCTCCTTCAGGTCCTTGGCCATCTCAATCGACGTGAACCAGTTGTCTGTGGTCACAGTCCTGTCACTCCTGTAGCAGTCCTCCAACAACTTGATGGTGAGGTAGTGCCCCTGGTTCATTCCTGGCTGGGCAGGTATGGATTACCCCAGGTAAGGGTAGGCGTTAAACATGTAGTATGTCCGGCAGTCACAGGCGAGGACCAGCTTGAGGCCATACCTGTGAACAAAAAGAAGTTATTAGAAATACATCGAATTCCAATTAAGATAAGTAAATAAATTGTCAAAGGTAAGTCATTGGTGAAGGTAGGTCAGGTAAATCATTAGTGAAGGCAGGTCAGGTACGTAATTAGTGTAGGTGTGTCAGGTAAGTAAATAGTGAAGGTCAGGTAAGTCATCAGGTGGTCAGGTAAGGCTATACATTTGTAAAGGTAAGTCATTGGTGAAGGTAGGTCAGGTAAATCATTAGTGAAGGCAGGTCAGGTACGTAATTAGTGTAGGTGTGTCCGGTAAGTCAATAGTGAAGGTCAGGTAAGTCATTAGGCGAAGGCAGTCATCAGGTGGTCAGGTAAGGCTATACATTTGTAAAGGTAAGTCATTAGTGAAGGTCAGGTCAATCAGTAAATAACATACATCACATAAATATAATACTAAAACATCAATAAAATAAGGTCAATCCTATAATATTATAAGGTAAGTCTTTTATTAACTTTCTCTCTCTTTCCCACCATCTCCAAAAGTGTCCTCACCCACACTTTCCCTTCCCCGTTATCAGTTGTCTCCACTTTCATCCTAAACAAATAAATATTATACTTACTTAGCTGGTTTGTTGGGTATGTAGGTCTTGAACACACATCGCCCACGATAAGCCAGTAGCTGCTCGTCAACAGTGACAGCCTCGCCCGGGGTATAGTTGTGCCTGCAGTGCCTGATTAATTCGTCCCACAACTCCCGGATAGGTGCGAAGCGGTCAGTCAGACGTCGTTGAACCCGAGTTGTGGCGTCATCGAACCGCAGACACCTCATCAAGAGACTGAAGCGGGTCTCCGACATGGCACATCTATACAGGGGACACCCCATATCAGTGCTGAACATCTCCTCGGCCGAGATATGATTGTCCTTCTTGGCCCCGGCCACGATCAGAACCCCCAACAGTGCCTTCAGCTCAAGCAGCCCTATGTCGCTGTAGGTGTTGGTCTTGTTCTTTACCTTATCCCTCAACTTCTTGATGAAGGAGTTGGTGTGAACACAAATGCGGGCTAACATGGTCTCGTCCAAAAACAGCAGGAAGATATTGGGCACAGTGTTTGCTAAGAAGGTGTCCGGTGTTGGCCCCTCCACGTATGCCTGCGAGGACCACTTCCGCTTGGACACTCGTGGTGGTCCTGGCGGTTTCTTGGTCCACACAGTTAGGCTGTCAATGAACAGCACCGTGTCTCCTGGCACAGGAAACATGTATAGAGGGTCAATTGCAGGGGCTGCAGGGATGGCAGGGGCTGCAGGGGCGGCAGGGGCTACAGGAGGGGTGGCAGGGGCTGCAGGAGGGGCGGCAGGGCTACAGGAGGGGTGGCAGGGGCTGCAGGAGGGGCTGTGGGGGCTGTGGGCTCTGGAGATGGTGTGCTAGTACGTGGGGAGTGCGAGGGAGAGTCATAGTCGTTTGGCGAGGGTGGGTTCACGACGGGGGGGGGGGGGGGGGGGGGTCGTTTTCGTCATAGGGGTAGGCAGGTCCCCGTCTATCGGCCTCATCATCCTCGTCTTCTGACTCATAATCAAGTTCATACAGATCTCCCATGGGCTCTAGAATGGGTTCAATGGTCACATCAGAACCACAGTCGACGAATTCGATGTCGCCATCCTCGGTGGTGTCGAGTTGGTCGAGCAGGGACGCTATTTGTTCATCCGACAGGTTCTTGGGGTCAGCCATGGCGGGACTATTCAAAAGCAAGAACATCCAGAATTAGGAAAAATATTCATAAAAAATAGTTCCTGGGGTCAAATGCCTATCAAATTGTTATGGGAAGTTGGGGAATTTATATGTCAATCATATAAGCATAATACACCATAAATCTATCCGTTAACATAGCTTGCACAAGCACGAAACCAAACAAATCGAGAACGAAAATTCTTACCTTATAAGGGGAATGGTCGGGTCAATATGACCCAAACGGGCTGGTAGGGCTGCGAGGGGCGGAGCTTCGGGCTTGTAGGTGTGCACGCGATGAGAGATGGGTGTAGACTGGCGTTCCCTCACCCATACTCGTGGCTAGCGGGCCGCGTCACGCCAGAACACCAAGAAACAAGCCCGCGCACGATATTTTGGGATCGTGGTGACCCCGGTTTCCCCTTCTAGGGCTAGAGACTATGGCATCCGCGTGTATACCTATGGGAGTAAAATTACGTGCCACTATAACTTGGACACCAACATATGTAAACTTTGCTTTGCTCAGGCCTCGTTCATTCTTGTCGCTTCCTTTCCTTAAGGGGAGACTGACCGTTTGTTTGATCTATTAATTCATGTATTCATATATTTGTTTAGTTTCACACGTTACGTTAACACGTTTGTTAGCACGATGACGCCTTTTTACCTTTGACTCTGGGTAAAATTGAATGATTTTATGCAGTTTAAAAAGGACCTGTGTTGTTCAGAGAGATTATTGAGATTGAATTTATCCCTCTGGATCCTAGAGATAGTTTATAAGCTAAAGCAAATCGTCTAATGGTAACCGGAATAGGATGAACATTTCGTCATGTGCTAAAGACCAGTTTACTTACCTATTATCTTGTTCTTTCTTTGCTTCTTGAATCAGTCTCTCTCTCTCTCTCTTTATCTCTCTCTCTCTCTCTCTCTCTCTCTCTCTCTCTCTCTCTCTCTCTCTCTCTCTCTCTCTCTCTCACATATCTTGGCCAGTCCCTTAATATGGCTTAGTTAGGGCCATGTATTCACTTACCTCAATGTGATATGTGTTGTAGCCATCTATTTATCAATTATATCTTCTTATTACACCTAGGTCTTTCATTTCATCTAGGGGAGACAACCTTATACAAATCCGGGTGGATGGGACTCGTCAGTCTTGGTTGGCAACCTGTCTAGGGGAGTAAACCTGATACAAATCCGTACTGCTTACCTAAGGGTAAGGCAGGTTAGTGGATGGATTAGCCGAACACCACTGTAGAAAAATAGTGCTAACAAGATACACAGATGGCCTCGGAGTCGGACGGATCCTAAATTGAGTGGTCAATCCTGTAAGTCCTTTACTAAACTGGCTCGGGTTGTCCCTCTCAGGGAATAGGTCCGCTTGGGGGCATTCTGTGTATGGCCACCCTCGTAAGGGGAGTAAGGCGTCCGGCAATAGATAGATAGATAGATAGTCTTTCATATCAGTTAACCTCTCCGCGGCGCACAGGGGGTTTTCTACAGGGTAAGACTGTGCGCACCTATGATGATTTTGGGACCTATTGCCAATTTCGATAAAAAGTACATCATCGTGTAGGGAATGTTTGCGTGCATCGGCCCATATATATTTGACCCCCCAAAAAATGTCTGGGGGGGGTAGGGGAACGGTCCGTAGTTGAAAAATGTGGAGCGAATGGCACCGCGCGGCTAGATTGTCATCGAGCAACGAGATTTCCCTGCCGAATATTTACGCGCGCAGGGGATAGAAGGAGAGGGAGGAGGGGGTGGGTTACCGCGTATTATCACGTATATCTCCTTTTTCGAGCCCTTTTAGGCTATTTAGAGTATGTATACATGTGTAGGGCACCCATATAACAATGAATATGCCTCATAGTGACCAAAAATTGCAATATATAAGGGAATTATAAGAGAATATTTAGGCGGGAATGAAGATGTGTTGGAGGTTTGGCGGCAATTTATGAGCTGAGAGTGTGGTTTACGCCATACATATCACGTATATCTTGTACGTAGAGCACTGTCACGCTATAATACAGACTTGTACGTATGTATACGTGCCGTATATCAAAATATATACCGCATATAAACCAATTCATGCGATATTTACGCACATTATCAATGAGTTTCTATGCGTGAACCAAGGTGTGAGTGAGTTGTGGTGGGAATGAAAGGGGGAGAGGGTGTGTTACGCCATAAATATCACGTCAATCTTGTATTTAGAGCACTCTCATGCTATAATAAAGACGTGTACATATGTAGGCGTCCCATATAACAAGGAATATACCGCATATAGCCCAATTGATGCGATATTTACGCAAATTGTGAATGTGTTTCTAGCAGACGGAAGCCTGAAAGGGGGGGTTGGGGGTGGGTGGGTGGGAGGGAGGCATGCAGGGGTGCAGTGAGTGAGTGAGTCGTGGAGAGATGGAAGTCAGGCAGATCTCTAGATAGATAACCAGCTTAGTGATAATTGTGGAGGCGCCCCAGGCGTATTGATGTTTGGTATTTTGACCCTTATGTCTACCAGATGGCTGGTGTTCGTTGCCATCAACAGGTCTACAATAACATGAGTCAGGAATGGAGAGAGGAGAGAGAGAGAGAGAGAGAGAGAAACTGAGACATGCGTATGTCGTACATATAAATGGACTTCAGAATTGCATTTTTATGCAAGCAGACATTGCATTTTAGACACATGTGAAGTACCACAGAAACATGTAGGCCATTGACTGTAAATAAAGTACTATATTTATAGACCACCAGCGACGGTGCTGAGTCAACACAGGCAGATTGCCTGTTGTGATAGAGGGCTAAATATAGACTGGTGTCTCCTTACACCTGCGAAAGGGTAGATTGCCACCAGAGAAACGTTTACTTATTTATTTCGAAGTAATATGCAATCTAAATATATATTCGAGACCTACTGCAATTATTTGTATGACAGTCATGACTATGTATAATCCAATATACGCGCGTAGGCGAGACATAAGAAAGCTGGTTGAGCAATTTTCGACACCCACACAGTTATTATTCATTTTTATTTACAATATTATACAATACAAATGTATTTGTGAAGAGTATTTTATCCATTATTGTATTTATACCAATTTTGTTCCCAGACAGAGCTGCTGTAGCTGGAGAATCAAGGAGCGGCAAGGGTCACCTCGTGACCGCCTGACCGTGTGAAAATGAGTGGAGTCACACTGAGAGGGGCAATTTTGCTGAGTGTTTGGGCAATTTTTGACAGAATAAAGTTATATAATTACTAATTCTTGACAGAGACAAACTATTATAAACCTTGGCATGATATAATTGATAATCCCATCAATTTACAAACGTAAATTGGTGGGATAATTCATTTTTTTTGTATATTGTCATTTCGATTGTAGACACGAAGTTTTGAGTGATATTTGGTATGAGCTCCTGTGGCATGGTTGGTAAGGTCGCGGACTGGAAAACTCAAAGTGTCGTAGGGTAGTGGGATCGAATCCAGGAGGGGGTTATGGGGAAGGTTTTATATTGTCTAGAAAAAAAATTATAAATTTTTTTTTTTACAAGATCATGCCATTGTATTCAAACAATATGAAATATTCATAGAATATATCATATTGTAAGAATACAATGACATGACTTTGTTTTCTTTTTTTCTTTTTTTATTGTTTTATTTTATTATCATAGTAGGTTTGACATGATTTATTGAAACATATTTATTTTTGTACAATTCATTTGAGGTAAGAAAATAATTATATACACATTACTTAGGCTAATAACAAACATATATATTGATATACTAAAAAAATAAGGCATATTACATGTAAATCTTTGAAACTTATAAACTAAATAATGAAACATACAATTATATAATGTAAAAGCTATATCACAGGGACATCTTTGGAACTTATACATTATATAATAATATATATGTTACATTATGAGGTAGCGTGATCAATTAGGTCAGGTCAGGTAAGGTAGGGCGCGAGTCCAGGGCAGGGCAGGGCAGGAGGCGAGTCCAGGGCAGGGCACGGGGCGAGTCCAGGGCAGGGCAGGGCAGGGCAGGGGCCGACACTCAGTAGTTCTTGAAGGTGTGGTAGTCCCTGAAGCAGTCACCCAGGCAGAGTGCAACTTTGCACTCGGCGCACATTGAGGTGACTCTTTTGGTCACATGGGGTTTCCTCACACTGGAGCTGCAGACGGTGCACTGCACCTGCCTGTGACGAGTGCCAATCAGCTCGGTGTTGGTTGTGTAGTGTCTTTCGACACCCAGCTGAATGCGGTCAGGAACGTGATCCCCACGCCATGCCGTACGTCTGTGAGTGGTGGTGCCATACTTCTCCAGGAGTTGGTAGGAGACGTTGTACACGAACTCCCGGAATTTCAGCTTCTGGTTTGGGGCCATATCCTTCTTCACCAACCACAAGTTGTAGGCGTTCAGCATCGTTATGTCAACTAGGTGGAGGAAGAGCTTGTGATACCACTTCACAGTCTTCCTCAGACACTCAACACCTGACAGCTGACAGTCAGACTTGTCCACCAGGCGCATGTTTTTGGTGTAGTCCACTACCATGTCGGGCTTGTAGATTGTCTTCCTGGTTCGGTAGGGGATTTTGCCAGAATCCACCTGGGCACCTGTGTGGACGGTGGAAAGCAGGTGGACGTCTCGCTTATCCTTCCACTTCAGGGCTATCAGTTTCCCACACTTCTCGAGCTGCTTGTATTTCTGCCCCTTTCGTCGCCTTCTTCGCACATGCCTCTCGCGGTGTTCCTGGGCCAGGTCGTCTTCTGAAGGTGTGTCACTGGAGGAGGCATCTGTGAGAGGAATGACATCACCTGTGAACTTTGGCATAAACTTTCTTGTCTTTCTGACAGTCCCACATGACCCCGTTTGGTTGTCATAAAGAAACTGGCAGAGAGCAGGAGAAGTATACCAGTTGTCAGTGTAGATGATGTGGCCTTTGCCCAGGTAAGGTGCCAACATTTTCCTGACGATGGCACCTGACATGCCCATGGGGTCATTGGCAGCGGCTTTCGGTACGTCAATGTCAGTTCCTGTATACACGATCATGTCAAGCACTATTCCAGTTTCACAGTCGCACAACACGAAGAGCTTGATTCCGAACCTATGCCTCTTCAAGGGGATATACTGCTTGAAAACAAGACGTCCTTTGAAGAGCACGAGCGACTCATCAATCACCAAATTGAGGAAGGGGTAAAAGTATTTCCTATACCTCTCCAACAACATGGTGAACACATCCCGAACTTTCCATATCCTGTCAATCCTGTTAGGATTTTCGTTGTCTGCAAAGTGCATAAATCTTAGCAGCAACAAAAATCTGTCACGAGTCATGAACTTATTGAAAGTTGGGGTGGCGATGAGAGGGTCGTGCTTCCAGTAGTGTTGCAACACATGCTTCTTGATCAGAGGCATGAGGAACAACAAGGCAAAGAACGTCAGAAATTCTGCCACAGTCGTATCCACCCAGCCTCGTATTCTCGCTTTTGGAGAAAGGACGTCCAATCTGCCAAACACCCACCTGTAGTAGGCGTTTGTTTGGGCAACGATGTACGTCATTACCTCCATGTCGAAAAAAGCGAGGAAGAAGTCGCTTTCGTTCGCTTGATCATCACAGGGCCAGTCGTCAGTTGTTCCTGACGTCCCAGGATTGAACTGGGGCACGTCAGGTACAAAATTGACCCCGTCAGACCAATCGAACGAAGGCATGCCAGGGATCGGAATGTCGTCTGCGTCTGCTTCTGCGTCTGAAATATCGCTTCCATGGTCGCGATACAGCACTTCATCATCATTACCCTCCTCTTCACTCGACAGACGATGCCCTTCCTCGTTTTCGTCACCGACGTCGGACTCACTCCCACTGTCCACTCCCAAATCCCCCCACCCTTGGTCCCGTGCTAGGGCTTCGTCGTCGAAACCCGGGCTGCCAATGTCCTGCGAATCACCATCAAACAGCAGGGCGGCATACTTAGATGGTGTCAGAGTTTTCCGGGTCACTTTGGCACGTGCGGGAGTCTTATGGACAGGGACAGCAGAGGTGGTGGCAGGGGCGGCGGCAGGGGCGGCGGCGGCAGGGGCGGCGGCGGCGGCGGCGGCAGGGGCAGCAGTGGTGCGTGGCCTTGATGGCAAGATGATGGTGGTGCCTGTCGCCCATCTCTCTGTTCCTTGGGCAGGGGCGGCAGGGGCGGCGGCAGCGGCGGCGGCAGGAGCAGGGCAGCAGGGCCGGCAGGGACACCAGGGCCAGCAGTCGCTTTCCCAGTCGCTTTCCCTCTCCCTTCCCCTTCCCTGTTCCTTGGGCAGGGGCGGCAGGGGCGGCAGGGGCGCAGGGGCGGCAGGGGCGGCAGGGGCAGGCAGGGACACCAGGGCCAGCAGTCGCTTTCCCAGTCGCTGTCCCTCTCCCTCTCCCCTTCCCCTTCCCTGTTCCTTGGGCAGGGCAGGGGCGGCAGGGGCAGCACGGGCGGCAGGGGCGGCAGGGGCAGCAGGCGCGGCAGGGCCAGCAGGGGTGGCAGGGGCAGCCGGGCCAGGGGCGGCTGGTGGTGTTGGTGGTGGTAGGGGCACTGTGGCTGGCGTACGGGTTCTTTTCCCTACGCCCGTGCCTTTCATTTTTCCTGCCCCCGCAGGTAATGCAGCCCTAGGGCGGCCTCCTGCGTCGCTGGTACCGGTGGCAGGGGTGGCAGGGGTGGCAGTGGTGGCAGTGGTGGTGGTAGTGGTTGTTGCAGTGGCCTGGGTCGTGGTGGCAGTGTCCCGAAAGACCAATGACCTCTGTGCCATTGCCCTGCTTGCACGTGTTTTACGTGCTTTTGGTGCTGGTGATTCGTCCTCTGAGCTGTAGGGCGTGTCGTACTGGTAGCTAGGGTCTTTGGCAGCCACCCTCTGCCTTCCACGGCGGCTAACACCACCAGAAGGAGGGCTGGTTGTGTCATCAGGGAGCGAGCGTGAGGGACGTGTAGGCTCCATGACTAGTGCGTGGTTACTGGCGCGGTGGTGCTTGCACGAGTGCGGGGCGAGCGTTTGGCGGGGTGGTATCGAGAGTTGACATGTAGTACTATACCCACACCAATTTTCAGCCGCCTGGCTATAAACGCGCGGTTTTGGTACGTGTTCAAAGTCTCTGCTCTTAAGAGTCTACCCGCAGTGCGCCGGGGGAACTCTTAAGAGTCTCCCCGCAGCTCCCGGGTTAAGGGGACAGTGTCTGTTTGTTTGGTCTATTAATTAAAGTATTCATATATTTGTTTAGTTATCTCCCTAGACCTCCATCAAGCTTAGAAAAACACCCCCTAGACCACCCTTCAAGATAGATTTGTACATTTTTCGGTATAAAAATGTTCCGGCCAAAGGCCGATTCCTCCTGAAATTATAAGCTTGCTATCGCACGCCAGGAAAAAATCGACACCTAAATGGCACAAAGGGTCCTAATATTGACAAAGAAATTGGGTGAAAGGTCATAAAATCCCCAAACTAATGGAACCAACGTCTTAAATTCTCAAAACTAGTGGGGCTAAACATTAGGGAGAAGGGGGCCAGAAAAAGGTCTGTCTCCCCTTAAGTGCATCTTCTTCCCACATCTTTATTGTTGGGACGTTCACAAACTATTTTAATACACACATACTGTACTTCTCAAACATTTACTTTCCCAAGACTTGCATATGTCCACATAATGATATTTATAAGTTATTTTGTCTTTGTATTGTGCGTTTCCTGTTTTGGTTTGTTTGTGTTTATAAGTTTTACATTTCAATTTTAATTCCTCCACTGCTGGGGAAAGTTCAGAGCTCTTGCGTCTTCAACCAAGAAGATTTCTCACTTTACTCAAATTTATAGGAAAAGGTTTATACTATGTATAACCGAATTGCAAGTATTTATGTTTAAGAAACATGGTCTGTGTAATATGTACAGCCACCATGTGATATGTAACATTCATGGATGTCACTATATAACTTAGTAGATTTCTTCTGGTAGCCACTAGTAACCTTATACTTGTAATAACGGTAGCGGTTATCGCTTGCCACCAGCCAATTATTATTTAATGACCTAATGGGAAGTCAGAATAAATACACAAATAAATCATCCTGGTATTATTTATTGATATAAGTAGGTGTAGAATCAGCAGCAACAGGACAGGAACAAACAGCAACAGGTGGGTAATGGTTATATCTTGAGTTATACAGGAACAATTGGTATCAGCGTCAGTAGTAATTCTTCAATAGGTGTATTATGGTGAGTGGTGATAATTCTATCTAAGTCCCAATATGTGGACTGGATTGTAGTAGGTCAAGTGCCCCAGGATTGAATGAGGGACACCTCTTGTTGCGTGAGAGGTGTGTCGGAGAGACTCTGGTGTTCTCCAGTAATTTGGAATAACCGCACCCTATTCTGGCGACCGGTAAGACCAGCGGCCGAATATCGCCGGAACTTCTATACTTCCGTGGCTGTTTTAGCTCGAGTGTGAAATATGCATAACCTGCATTTAAGAGGTGGTGGTGTGATGTATATATCAAATCAGCATACAGTAATCGATAGCATATACCGATATGTCAGCTCAGCGTAGAACTTCCTGTTCACCACAGCTAGCCACTCTTACTACCAAGTGTACAGTCACATGCTAATAATCATGGTACCTATCTGAACTAAGATATATCTGTATATTATAAAGTAAATGAGATAACTATTATCATCATACAAATATACTGTATGACATCTGTTTAAATAGCATATATTAACAGAATGGAATGGAAATAAATAGGAATATTGATATAGATATACCGATGTAGGAAAATATAAGGTAACTATAGTGAGTCTATTATTGATAGTAAATTGTTATCGTAAAATCTTGGCTACTCATCAATTCCCTTTTGCAGCGGAATGTGTAGTTAATAATGAGAACTTGGCAGTAATACGACACCGAGACATGGTAGATTCAAAATTGTCCATTAACCCGTGGAGCCCCGGCTAGTTTTGTATTGTTTGTTCACCAGAACCCGGCCGGTTTTCAAAAAATGGTTTTATTCCAGAAACAATAGCCAATGGGTTAGGAATGAAGGAAAAACCGCGAAAAACCGCTCAAAAAGCTTAAAGAATGGTCCTACAGAGCCCCCGAAAACGTATTTTACAAGAGTAAAAAAATTGAAGGCAATTACCCCAAAAACACAGGTTATTGCACGCTCACGCGCACGCACGTGGACTTTGAGAGTTTTCAACCATCGGCACGGTTGCGTGGGATACGTACACAGTTCCCATACAAATCGGAGCCCTCTCGAGTGGCTACACCTGAGGTTACGGTCGGAGCAATTAGGGTGACTCATCAGACACGTCGCTGGGGCTTGTGCGTTACATACATCGCCGACGCGCCAGACGCGTCGCTGGTGCTGGACGGGTTAAGTATCGAAAAATCAGTTGTTAAGGGATTCAATTTACTATGAGCTGAAAACCCCCAGACTAATATAGTTAATAACAAAGGAGGCAGCTGGGTAGTAGGAGCATCAGCAAAGACATGAGTACGAACCGGTGTGGTTGGTTTGGGTAAGTGGAGAGAAGGTATTAACCCATTCAGTACCAGTGACGTCCCCTTTATTTATTCAGGCAACTATTAGACGATTTTACTCAGCACAGGAAGGACCTCTAGCAATAATAAGGCTTCAAACTACCTCAACCAACCCTTTTAACTACCACAGATCCTTTCTAAGCTGCATAATATCGTCTAAATATAGCTAGAATACAATAAAACACATGTCGCTGGTACTCAAAGGGTTATCAAAATTGAGTGAAGTCTGCAAATGTGCAAACACTTAAACCTAGAAGGATGTGGGATTTAGTACTTCAATTTGATCTACAATATTTAAACTTAACAAGTGAGGCAATTGCAGAATATGCCTGCCTGGAATGCCGCCATTAGGATGTGAGAATCCAACCGTACTTCTTTTGTATCACTGATGTCCTTAAGTTGTATGTGTGCATGTAAGACACATTCCTAATTATCGGGCTACACTATCAGCATGAAAATATAAAGACACTTTGATACTCATCTCTTTGTGAGGTGAAGGCCCGAAATTGTGGCAATAGCCTAAAAAGATGGGGGCTGAGGAGAGAACAAAGAGGAGAGAGGGAAGAAAGAAGAAAGGAAGTGAAGTGAAGAGAAAAAGAGAGGGAGAAGAGCGAGTAAAACGTGGGAGTATATTGCATTACATAACATAGAGAATATTGAACAATGGATCAAATTGTTACTTTAGCACCAATATTTTTAAAATATTGGGTTGAAATAAAGATGCCGACTTGATATGTGGTCATATTTACATGACCTATAAATATATATATATACCGGCATATAATATACTGTATATATTTGTTGTTCTATGGGAGTGAGGGAGACAAAAGGCAGAACAGCCTATAGCGAGTGCCTCCCCCATATATGAAAGAGTAACAGGGCCAAAATCAAGGGACGTTCGAGCCAAAAATGCCTGGACACACGGAGTTTGAAGTAATTTAAGTCATAGGAGGAGGGAAAGACTGATTCTGGGAGAGAGTTCCAGAACTCAGCTGTTGAATAGAAGAAAGATTGGAGAAACGTTTCACTATTGAGTTGGAGAGTTGCACAGAGTAGGGATGGGATTGTGTTGCAAGACGGGTACTACGTACCCTGCTGGGAGAGCTCTGAGGAGCACTGATTATTGTAGTAGCGATAGAATAGCGAGAGAGATGCAACATTGCGGCGAAGAGAGAGAGTTTGCAGGGAGTTGGTGAGTGGGTGGGAATTAATGATACATAAGGCTTTCCTTTCTCCTTTGTCTAGAAGTGCGGTGTGAGAGCATCCTCCCCGCACATGTGAGCAATACTCAATAAAAGGATGGACTGTGCCGCTGTACAGAGCAAGAAGCTGTGCAGGGGTAAAGAACCCCTTGAGGCGGTTGAGCACATCCAGCTTCTGGGAGGCTGCCTTAGCAAGATTGGTAATATGGTCCTTCCAAGTGAGAGCAGAAGAAAAGAGACACCAAGAATATTGAGAGAAGATGAAGGATTGACTTTTGAATTGTTGAAGAATAAGGGTTAGTCCTCTGGGAGTTCCGGATGGGTAGATAGATGGAGAAATTAAATCAAATGGAAGCATTAAAGGTAACAAGGTTTTCTCTGCCCCAATTGGCAATAGTAGTTAACATAACATAAGAACATAAGAAAATGGGAGTCTGCAGAAAGCCGATTGGCCTAAGCAAGGCAGATCCCTGTCCCACACAACCCCAATTACAAAGCCCAATTATAGGCTCAACACTCTAATACCCTGAGGATCATCTTACCAAAACGGTTAGAGATTAGAGATTAACGCAGGATTACGGGGGTCTGCAGAGCGCTGATTGGCCCAACCCTGCTGATCCCCCTTCACACCCAACCCTTCTCGTCCATATGCTTATCCAATTTTATCTTAAAGCTCCCTATCGTTTTTAATCCCACTATAGCACTTGGTAGTCCATTCCACCCATCTACAACTCTGTTACCAAACCAATATTTGCCTATATCTTTTCTGAAACGGAATTTATATAATTTGAAACCATTGGTACGAGTTCTTTCGCTATCACTGAGCTTTAGTACATTTGTCATGTCCCCTTTGTTAATCCCACTAACCCACTTGAACACCTCTATCATATCCCCTCTAACTCTGCGTCTCTCTAATGAATGTAAGCCTAATTTCTTCAACCTTTCTTTATACGGAAGATTTCTAATATGGATAATTTTTGTCATTCTACGTTGTACTCTCTCCAATGAATCTATGTCCATTCTGTAATAAGGACACCAAAATTGAACAGCATAATCCATATGGGGTGTCACTAATGACAAGTAAAGTTTTAAGATAACATCAGCAGTTCTGTTACTCACACTCCTAGAGATGAATCCGAGAATCCTGTTTGCCTTGTTTCGAACGCTTATACACTGTTGTCTAGGCTTCAAGTCATTGCTAACAAACACACCTAGATCTTTCTCACAATTCGAGTTTTCTAATTCCACATTAGCTAGTTTATATTTAACATTTGTATGCATCTTCCCTATCTTTAATACCTTGCATTTGTCAATGTTAAACTTCATCTGCCAATTTACTGACCATTCGTGTAAGGTATCTAGATCCCTTTGGAGGCACTCTATATCTCTATCTGAATCAATTGTTCTCCCCATTTTGGTATCGTCTGCAAATTTACTTATCCTACTAGTTATACCTAAATCAAGGTCATTTATGTATATAATAAACAACAGAGGACCTAATACAGATCCCTGGGGGACACCACTTTTGACTGCTCCCCATTCTGACTTCGTGCCATTTATGCTGACTCTCTGCTTCCTACCAATTAGCCATGACCTAATCCATCCCAACAACGCCCCACCTATTCCATGCACCTCAACCTTTCTCATCAATCTCTCATGGGGGACTCTGTCGAAAGCTTTACTGAAATCTAAATATATTATATCATATGACTTGTCATTATCTACTGCTTCATATACCTTTGAGAAAAAACTAAGCAAATTAGTAAGGCAAGAACGTCCCTGAGTGAATCCATGCTGAGAAGAATTTATAAAATTAAATGTATGTAAGTGGTTTCTAATTTTACTAGCAATAATTGACTCTAGTAGCTTTCCTATGATTGATGTAAGACTAATGGGACGGTAATTGGATGCTATTGATTTGTCACCTTTTTTTAAGATCGGAACTACGTTTGCAAGCTTCCAAGCTTCTGGAACATACCTGTCTCCAATGACTTGTTAAATAAAAATGTTAATGGGTAACTTAACTCATCCCTACATTCTTTTAATACTCTAGCATATACCTCATCAGGACCAGGCGATTTATGAGGTTTTAGTCTGTCAATTTCCTTAAGCACATCATTTCTACTTATAGTAACCGTACTTAACCTATTTTCTATACTATCGCTATATACCTTACGGACTTCTGGAGACTGTGCCAAATTTTCATTAGTGAAAACGGAAAGAAATTGACTATTTAACCCTTAATTAGCGGCGAGCAACATAAGTCGAGTTAAATAAAGTTGGACTATGTGGCGGTGCTCGACATAGGTCGAGTGGCAATTTCAGCACGTAATGTTGCTGAGAGAGAGAGACAAGTGGTGGCAGGTAGCAGCGTATGACTGCTCCAGCCCACGGCGGCGAACATACTGCCACGAATCTCACCTCCCTCCTACCTCTCTCACTCGCTATATAAGGAATTGTATGGGGAAAGTGCCTAATTACATGCTTTTTGCACTCGCGTTGCACGGTTATTGCAAGAAAACTAGCCATCATAAAAGGATCGTTATGGTGTCATTCGAAAGCTCTGTTTATGCCCTTTCAGGGATAGATACTTGTTTTACGTTCTGGGTCTTATTTAGGCATGAAAATGATCACGTAAACAGCCCTATTTTGGCTAAAAACACCCCGCTGGGTGGTACATATAAATAAACCGCATAGGCCGCTCTTAAGGTGTTAATGTACTGCACATTTCTAAATCATTTTCTGTCATTTCTCCTATCGAAGTTTTAAGGGGACCAATTACATCTCTAACCTTGGATTTATATAGTTGGTAAAAAGCTTTAGGATTATTTTTTGAGTCATTGGCAACCTTAATTTCATAATTTCTTTTTTCTTTCCTAATATCCTTTTTTACCTGTCTTGATAGATTCTGATAGTAAGCAAGTAGGTGAATTTCGCCTTTCCTAATTTTTCTATATATTCATCTCTTTTGTCCTAGAAGATCTAATAGTCTATTATTCATCCATTTGGGTTGGTTCTGTGTTGATCTAAATTTTCTTTTGGGGATGTATTTATTTTGTGCATTGAATACTGACTTGATAAAATTATCGTATGTATCTACCAAGGTTGACGTCTCTTCCTGACTTAAGATGACAGGTGCCTGAGAAGGGGTACACTCATTTGGACACCTGGATCGACTTAATTTTTTTACCATAGGGTCAGCTAATAGGGCTCTTCTTAACCCACCATAATTGGCTTTTCTAAAGTCAGGTATTAATGTTGTATTCTCTCTGGTATTACCTTTCCATTGTATATTAAAATACACAGAATTGTGGTCACTATTTCCTAGGTGGTCCCCTATCTCTACATTATTTACCATATGTTCATTGTTACTGAAAACTAAATCGAGAATATTATTACCTCTAGTCGGCGTATCTATGAATTGAAATAAAAAACTATCTTGTACTACCTCTATAAACTCCTCAGAATCAGAGTCTCCTATTTGATGCTGCCAATCTATATTCGGAAAATTAAAATCCCCCATAATGCACACATTGCTAAACCTTGATGCCATTTTAATTTCCTCCCATAATGACGTTCCGTCATTTCTACTCATATTTGGCGGTCTATACATAACTCCAATAACTATGGTCTCACTACCTTCGTTAACCTCTACCCAAACACTTTCATTATCGTTATTTAGTCTAATACCTGATTTAATACAGCTTTGTAATGTACTCCTGACAAACACTGCTATACCGCCACCCCTCTTACTTGTTCGGTCATATTTAAACAAACTATATCCTGGTATATCAAATTCTGCTAAAAAATGCCTGGTTTCTGTATTAATCCACGTTTCAGTTAGCGCTATTATGTCTATATTTTCTTTGCTAACAAGGGCTCTAAGTTCGTTCATTTTGTTACATAGACTCCTACAGTTTGTGTAATATACTCTCAATTTTCTTCTTTTCTTTATACCTAATTTACCTTTATTTCTAACGACATTTCCATCTTCCGTTGCACCATCACTACTATCATTTGCATTACAGTCATCATTTTTAGCATGAGACTGAATATCCTTATCGCTTTCGCCTGACGCTAAAATTGTTCCATTTAACCTCTCATTTACACTCTCAATATTTCTGTTCAAAACCCCACAACCACCCTATCTAAAGAACTAGCTAATGTAGAAACCCCTAACCGTGAAAGATGAACCCCATCCCTTGCGTACATCCCATCTCTCCCATAGAAACTATCCCAGTTATCAATGAATGGTATTGCTTTTTCTTTGCAATATTTCTCCAAACGGCAATTGACACCAATCGCCCTGGATGTCCATTCCTTGGGAACTCCTCTTCTGGGTAGGATACAATGTACTACAGGGATCCCTCCCTTCATCCTAACTTTATCTAACACATCCCGATACTGCTGCAGCAGTTCCTCACTTCTACCCTTACCAACATCGTTACTCCCGGCACTGAGACAGATAATGGGGTTATCTCCACTATCTTCCAAGATGTGGCCCATCTTCTCTAAAACCCTCCCAACTCCATGGCCAGGCAGACACACAACCTTCCTAAGTTTAGTGCGGGTAGCCCTAACTAAATGTCTTACCATGGAGTCGCCCACAATCGACATAGACTTACCTTCCCGGGACACAGACTTACCTTTCCCTCGGGAGGATCCAGCAGCTGCAGTTGGAGAACCCCTGGTGGTGGCAGAAGCTCCCTTGGTGGTGGTGGTGGTGGGGGTAGTGGTGGTGGTAGGTAGCACAGCGTCAGAGGTTGGAGCTGAGTCTGCGGCAGGCAATTCGGTTTTCCCTCCCTTATCCTGACTATCTTTTCCCTCACATTCGTCTCGCAAAGGAGAAAATGTATTTGTCACTCTCATACCTATTCTACTATCCTGCTTCTTGAGTGTGACTTTCCCACCCGTATTTTTAACAACCTGCCATGAATACAATTTTTCATCAACTTCCTCCCTTTTCCCCTTACTTGACTTTATTTCCTCTTGGCTAAGCTTGAAAGCTAGATTTTCGTCTTTAATCAAATCCACTTCCCTCTGAATTTTAACATTAACCTCCCTTAGAGCCAAGACCTCTTCCTTCACCACAACCATCTCCTCTCTTACCTGGAGAATAAGATGATGCAGATCAGTTAGAGACTCGCACTCCATACCTGCCATGATCCCAATAAGCTTAGCGAGGAGCAAGAAACTAATTACCGAAAAACAAAAACAAGTAAACTAACAGCTAAAAACTGAGCTATAACACTTTTATATAACACGAGTGCACTGCCCCCAAACACAGGTAGGTGTAATGGTCACTAAAGGTCACTGGTAAGTGGTCCGGGCAGGAGCTAGATCAGAAGATAAGCTCTGGAACGACCGGAAAGGAAATTAGAGACAAAGGCACAGATAGAGGGATAGAAACCGAAGGAGGGTAGTTTAGAAATTAAAGATTTGTGCCAGACTCTATTGAAGGCCTTCGATATGTCTAGTGCAATAGAAAAAAGTCTCACAAAGTCCCGAAGGAGGATGACCAAGAGTTAGTAAGATATGAAAGAAGATCGCCACTAGAGCCACCCCTAAGGAAGCCATACTGGCGATCGGAGAGCAAATTATGAGAAGAGAAATGCTTAAGACATTTGGAAGCAAGAACAGTTTCAAAATCTTTAGATATACAAGAGATGAAAGTAATTGGACGATAGTTGGAGGGTTGAGAGCGGTCGCCCTTCTTTGGGACAGGTTGAATGAGAGCAAACTTCCAGCAAGAAGGGAAGACGTTAGAGGAGAGACAAAGACGAAAGAGTTTGCCTAGGCAGGGAGTCAGCACGGAAGCACAGTTTTGAGTACAACAGGAGGAACACCGTCCGGACCGTATGCCTTCTTAGTATCAAGCCGGAGAGGGTAGAAAGTACATCCTTAGAGAGATTTGATGTTAGGCATAAGTAGGAGAGAGGGGGCTGGAGAGGGAGGAACAACACCTGAATCATCCAAAGTGGAGTTTTTAGCGAAAGTGTTAGAGAAGAGTTTAAGCTTTGTCGGAGGAAGAAGTGACAGTAGTGCCATCAGGGACACCAGGACTTAACGCAATATTCCAGAAGTGGACGTACTAACTAATTGTAAAGAGTGAGAATTACATCTTTGGATTTATTCTCAAAAGATCTACCTATAAAACCTATATTTAGATACTACGTAGAGTTACCAAAATGATACCGTGTTTGAGGAGCAAACCATATGAGGAGCGTCTTGAGGAATTGCATCTTTTTCCCTTACCACATTCTTCTTCCTGATGTAACTGTAGAATTCTTTCTTAGCATGGAATAGCAAAATGTTAGCCCTTTTATCACTTCCAATGACAAAAATAGAACACTATAAACCACAATTTTAGCTCCACATATAACAAAATAATTACTAAAAATTAAAGGACTCGGTTTTCGAATTGAGACTGCGCTAATTGTAATTGCAAAAAAGTACTGGAACTGAAACCCCGTCTCTTGATCCTTAGCTTAGTGTTCTACTATTACGTTATCCTGATAATAAACACATTCCACATTATTATACAGTAATTCATTCGGGTACACCTTTATCCTCTTCAGCATCAGTTAGGCGATTTTATGCCGATTAAGAAGGACATATGTTGTGCAGAGGGTTTATTAAGGTCGTATTTACCTTTTTGAGTCCTACAGATAGATTGAAAGTCAAAGCAAATCATCTAATGATAATCAGAATATGATGAAAGTTTCGTCTTAATAGTAGAATTATCCATAAAATATTGTTCAAAGAAAATGTAAGCTGTGGAAGCGTATACGTTTTCTCTTTATAATGGCGAATGGTTAACTGATGTAGTTTTTTACAGAGCATCATATTTTCCTATAATGAGAACGCCGGAAGTTTGCAATTATACCTTAGAACACCCCTCACATTCTTAGTATTATATGATGCTGTTAACACACACACACACACTCTCATACTCTCTCTCTCTCTCTGTCCCTCTCTCTCTCTCTCTCTCTCTGTTTTAACAAATTTGCATGGGCTCGTATTGTTAAAGGACATTTGTATGATTCCTGTTATTTAAGCCTCACTTCTGTTTTGTTTTCATTTCAAAATCTAATTGTGCTAAATCGTTATCTCCACATAGTGATTTTTACAAGTTTTGTTGTCTTTATATTGTGCCATTCCTGTTTTTTATTTGTTTGTTTTGTAAATTATATACTTTAATAAACGTTTTATTTTATTTTTCTTCCTAGTTACCACAATCCAACAACATCGATCGGCGACCACCTCTACAATGAATTTTATCGTCAGACTTCAGAGTTGGGTACCGCAAGACGATGACGACCTCTCAGCAACACGGTAGCCTATATGTTATTATTATTATTATTTTATAATTATGATTATTATGTAATTATTGAAGTAAGAATCCTGCCAATGTATCAGAATGCTGGATTAGACCATCCTTTTAAACCAGCTGTGCCTGACATTCCTGGCTTGTATTACAACATTGCCACACCCTCTGGCTCGACCAATCACAAGCTCCCATTGACGCTTCAAACCAAGACGGAGCTAGCCGCACTTACACGTCCACCCTTTAAATCCCTCTCACTCCATCCACTAACCGTTTCTCCTGGTTGCAATAAGTCTATTACACCGGTGCAATCCTCATACTCCCGTAAGCCACTACAAGACATTTGCAACATGCTACCAGGGATATATTAAAACGATATAAGCAAGGAGGAGAGAGAGAGAAATATTCAAGATGCGAGGCTGGACGTAGCTCTGTCCGGGAGACGGGCTCGACCAATCACAGTGCGCCAATTCGTGAGGCGGGACTGTAAAGGGAGGTGGGCGGGGCCCCAGACGACACAACTGTCACTGACGCCACTGGGCTTACCTGCTAGCAGCCACCTCTCTCTCCCTCACCTGGACAGTGATGGGAATTTGGGCAAGCCTGTTCCAGCCTACCAGCTCGCTTGCCGTGATCCAGTAAAGTCCACCTCTGGCCCAACACAGCCTTCGTCTGCCGACCAGATACACCTCAAGTATCCTGGTGCTTATCGTCGCTGGCTTAGATGGGACTGAAGATTTCCAGAAGAGATATTGGCCGGCCTTAGGGTGGTGAAGATAGTTCCAGACAAGATACCCAATATTTTGTATAGGAGCCTAATGGGCCCGCAACGGACTGACCAAATAGAGATAAATGCTAGACAAACCCAGTGGTTCCAACCATTAAAATAGATGTGTTCTTGTAGAACAAAATAAAGAGGAATTGATTAGACTCATGATAAAATAAATTGATTAAGTGTTTAAAGAATATAGCTGTTATTGTTAAAGAAGGCTCCATGCCATATACTTAGGATACTTAGAATTGGAAAATAAGTACTACAATTATTATTTTTATTATTATAATAATTATAATAATTATTATTATTATTATTATCATTATTATTATTATTATAGTTAACCCTATTAGTATTATGGCAGCTTATTAACCTTTAAAGGGAGATTAATATGAATTTATTTGATAGGTTTGATTCCCGAAGGGAAGTAGAGAAAACCTAATATTTAGTAGGGGCCCCGGAATCATTGAGGATGTTGCCTATTAGTATAATAGTCTCCATTCAACACCACGTCAGTCGTTTGAATCAACCGCCACGAGGAAGAAAAAGAGTCATCTTCATAAGTGCAACGCTACTTCTCTTATGGTGTCGTCACAGATCGGGTACCCACTACGAAAAAACCTTCGTAAAAAATAAGAGAGTAAAAAAGGAAAATTTTCAATACTTAAAACACTGTTATCAACAAGCTTCCCACATTCGGTGGATTTTCTTGGGTTGTGGCTTCTTACCACCTCTCGCCAAGCGCACAATTCGTCCTTCACTGATATATCAAGATAAAAACCTCAAAAATATCAGCGAATGGGAAGGGGATGGCTGGGAGGGCCCTCATCGTCAATGATTCCGGAGCCCCCACTAAATATTAGGTTTTCTCTACTTCCCTTCGGAAATCAAACCTATAATTTAATAGTGGCCCCTCCATCATTGACGATGTTGCCTGAATTCCAAGACTGGAGGTGGACATTCGCATTAATATCGCATCCTCAATAACCGTAGGTCGTAAGTCAAGAATCTTCATAACAGGAAAAGTATGGTATTGTAGTATGCATACAATATAACTGATAAAAATATGAAAGAGTGTGAGCAGTGCATTGGTTCAAAGAAGCCTGCTCCTACAACTTAGTCCTCATCCATGAGGTGTTTGCTGTAAAGCGCAATACCTAGAGTTAATACAAAAACCCTTCATCACTTAGTCCTAGTACATGAGGTATTCGGTGTAAAGCGTGATACCTAGAGTTCATACAAAAACTCTTCATCACTAAATCCTCGTACATGAGGTGTAGTAAAGCGTGATACTTAGAGTGAATACAAAAACTCCTTATCACTTGAAATTTGGAACCCGGACTGAGCTCAGCTTGTTCCGTATGTCCATTTATTGTGTCACTTTGACCAATCTTCATATGAATTTTTCCTAATCTAGTGCAGCCTAGCATGGAAATATAAATACAATGAGTGTAAACAATATTTAGTATGTACAAACAGAAACATGAGCTTTTAATTAAGCTTATCCAAAACATAAATGTGTAAACTAGTTCTAGTAACTAAAAATGTTTTTCCTTTGAGCTTCCTAGCTCATAAACATATATGTGGGCTTGGCTTTGGCGTAAGCCATGCTTAACTTGCCCTGTGTGAACTTGTATCCTGCGGGAGTGGTGTTCTGGGATCTACCTGTCCCCCCCCCCCCCTTTTTCCGAAGCCCAAATGGGCGTAAACATCACAGTACTAGTGCCGACCGGCTGGAATACAAGTCACGAAGAGAGAGCCCCCCCCCCCCCCCAAACAAAAAAGAGAGGGCCTATATGCGGAGCCTCAGAAAACAGGACGGGAAGAACAAAAAACCGGACTCTTTTTAAAAGAGATAACCAAAGTAACTGATGTCCGCAGAAAAGGCAGGGGGGTGCCCTTTGCTGATCACTACAACGCTAGCCGCTAGTTACAAAGTAACTATAAAGATTAAAACCGCATAGCACCAAAAACTCAGCCGGTTATGCCAGGTTGTCCGCCGGGGGAGAGGAATCCGCAAAGTGTTCCAAACTTAAGAGAATCATGCAAGATTCCTGTAACCACTTGGCCGGGACAAAGGGTGGCTTGGCCATTTTCCCTCCGCCGGCATGTGAGACTGGACATGTAAAAATATTTGTAATACAACCTGCACTACTTAAACAGAACATACTGAACTTAACCTGGTAAAGTTAAATAAACCGTTTATTGCCACTCCGAGGTCAGAGACAGGTCAGGGTCAGCGTAGCTGCCTAAACTCTTGCTTAAGGATGAGAAGCCACTCGTCTAAACAGTTAACTGCAAAGGAGTGACTCCAGGGGCATGTCATGACCGAGGGTGTTGGAGTTACAAAGAAAGCAGGAGGGGGAGCAGACATGTGAGGCAAGTCGTTGGCAAAAAACTGACATCAGGTCAGGTCAGAGAGGGATTTATACCATCCGAGAATTGCCAGCAACGCCAAGATGATGGGGGAGTTCTACTTTAGTATGAAAAATCCCTTTGAACGGCCAAAAACTCGAGCCCAGGGCAACTTGTACTAGAATGTCAAGGTGCACCAATAAGAGGGGAACGAGGTAGTAACAAGGGGAAAACAAATTATGTAAATAGAATGAAGTGAAAGCAAAGGGGAGGTGGGCCTGCATGATGGTCGCAACCCCTCCTCGAGATACGGAAGGGAGAATGAGTAACACATTATCCCAGAGCGGAGGGGAGGGGAAGTAGAAGGCTTGATCCGACCCCAAGAATTAAGAGCATGGGCCTGCTGCTGAGCTGTCCCTAACTCGCGTAAATGGGTTATCATAAAAAGCATACCGTTATGTGGTCACAACGTGTGTGAGTATGGGGAGAGGTAAAAACTCTTGAATACTAATGTGAACCTGCCCACCGGGACAGAAATCACCCCCTGACGGCGGGAAGTCAAACTAAATGACTAGACCCGGCATAGCTTAAGCTGTCCTTGACCCGCATGGGAGCTTAATGTGACCTCAAAAGAAAATTGAAATAGAGAAAGCCAGTACTTGTTCGCGTTGTGTCACACATATCGTATATCGGGGCCACCCTGGTTATTTGCCTGGTGAAACTGAGAAAACAGTCCCCGAGGGAGCCCCGCCCCAACATGAGTCTACATAGACGTGGAACGGAAATACCCCTTACCAAGGTTCGTGGTAGTCGCCTGCCGGTGGATGGGCGTATTTCCTAATTTATCTGAGATGAAGTTAAAGTTAGCGAGGAGCCAGTTTCCTTTTCGTGTCCTTCCCAGGGCTAGTGGGGTGTGCTTATCACCCCCGAGCTGGTGAGCACGTGCCTACTAGGTTTCGTTGTGTCCCATTCCTTATCCAGAAGGTGGTATAGTGTCCGTGCGTCGCCGGGGGAAGGGAGAGCTTCGAGACTCATTTCCTGGCATGCGCTGGCCTGGGCCGGAGCAGTCTGGTCGGGCGGACGACCTAAGGAGGCGCAGCCACCGCTTGGGAACAATCCTTAAGTCCAGCCTCGGAAACCTGTTGCACTAGCATGGCCGAAGGGGAGAGGAGGATGTAGGGAGGAAGAAAGACTGACTATTAGTCCTCGAAAAACATATCTGTCTAGTATTGGCGCATTGGCCCGTTGTCCGCCGGAAGCTGCACCACCTAGGGGGAGGCCTTCATTGCGGGGTTACCCCTTAACATGTACCTTATTGCAGAGTCTTCCCTTGCAATCTACACATTACCTTTACATCTCTCTCTGTCTGGTCACCAAACAGTTTGGGGGTTAAGACCGGAGAGAACAAAATCCTATAATAAGCATTCATAGGTAATCCCTGAGCCATACCAAGTCTGAGTAGCTGCCGTGATTGTACTGCCTCAAATAAGGCCGTTCTGATTTCGGTGATAGTACGAGCCGGGGAAGGGAGGAGATATTGTTGAAAGGCTTTAACTAATTCCTCCCTCCGCCGAGGGGGGTCCGGTACGGGTTTAGCAATAGCGAGGGCCGTATCCCTAGTTAAAAGGAAACTAATAAACTTGCGATGGGCATTATCTCTAACCTGAAATTCCCGTTGGAGTTCAATAGGCTCTGGAGCAATGAAGGGCAGGGGAAAATCCCCTACCGTTAGTTGAGGTGCTATAAGGAAATCAAAAATACGCAGCGGGAACCCCCCCGGATGTTATCGTAGCCAGTCAAACTCAGTAATGGGGGGAGGAGGAACTGGGGACAAAGGGTTAGATGTAATATCTATTGCGAATTGCTGAAGCTCCTGATCCCATGTTACCCAAGGGCCATCGCCCACCTCAATCAGATTCAGCTCCCGTCGGTCCCTGTGGGGACCACATCTGTGAAACTTGAGGGAAGGCTCTGTCCACTGGGAAAGGGAATGACATCCATGAGTGCCGCAACGTTCGTAACAATTAGGGCAAAGAGAAGTGTCTGGGTAAGGGGGGTCCTGAACCGTGGGAACCGGCGGAAAAGGAGTCAGTTGGCCAGGAATATATACAAAATAATGGTAATTAGCCGGGTCAGGTCTAGCATAGATAATGACCTGTAACACTTTTCCCTGCGCATCCTTAGATCTAAAGAACTGTCGTATTGACTTCTATCGCCCACTCTATCGGCACTGGGACCTCCCCGTGTGTCGACCTATGACCTTCCCCTCAAGGGACAAGGCTGTCACCGGAAGCCAGAGGTACCCTGGCTCCTTCGGGATTTGAGATTGGGCAAGTGATCGTGGTAACAATGGGGGGGGGGGGGGCATAGCAGAAGAGTGAGCAGTTGGAGGAACAGAAGGGCCCGGCAGACTACCGGACCGTTGGTTCTTAGTCAAAGGGGGGGACATATATGGCTGTGTGTCATCTGAACCGACAGAACTATCCTGTCGGAGACTTGTAGCCCCTGGAACCACACTAGTAGCAACTCTACATGAGGGGGAACTATGGGAGGGAGAAGCAAGTAATGGGACATCCGCCGGTAATCCCTGAGTGGGCCGACCGGCGGAAGGGCGAGTTACGTTAGAGGACTGTAAGTCTACAAACCATGGGTAAAAGGCCGCCGGGGTTTGAGGGCGGATTACAGTTGGTTCTGGCAACGAACCTGGGGTCGCTCCTAAGGTCGGAGGCCGAATCTCTGTCACTTGAGTGAGAGGAATCCTAGGAATAATCGGCTTAGGACCCGTAGTCAGAGGGTGGGTGATTATACGTTCAGTTCCCATCCCGGCGGAGGAGGTGGGCTGAAGGGGACCGCCTTTATTGACATGAGAAGGGTGAGGTATAGGTAAACTCGTTGGTGGTCCCAGTGTCTGAGAGGGGATTTGGCCGCGTTTTATAGCACACTGACGGATCACCTTCTGTAATAAGTAATTTAGTTGGTCAGCCGTAACACCTGGGGGATTAGGACGTTTAGGGGGCCTACCCTGTTGGTCTATTTGTACTAGCTTTGCTGCGTTTGACCTATGACTGGGGTCTAGTATCTGACTGTTATTAGCTGTGGACGGTTGGCTCGAACTAATGGCCGGCGACTCCTGGTCGCGCGGTGTAGGCGGTTCCTGAGTGGCCGTACGGTAAAGTCCAGTGTTACTGGGGACAAAAGCAAATCCTGGCTGGACCCTAGATGGTGGATGGGCCGCCGCGTAATGCTTAGTAGTCGTAACCGTGTCTAATGTAATATAACAAATGGACTGAGTAGGATTAAGAACTGTATTGTCCGGAAGACTGTGTCTGTTAGCTAAAACCAGTTTGGAACCTTGTAGCCTAACTCGTACAGATTTCCTAATTCTGGCGGCAGCGTGGGGGTGACCAGCGTCCGCCCCGAGGAGGCCGGGGAAAAACCCTGACGCACCCGAGGCGGGCGTCGGAGCCACCGGCCGTGCTACCGCATGATCTACTTGTGATGAAGCCGGGGTGTCTCTAGTTATTTTAATGGTGCGTGGAGGACTAGAGAGCCTGAGGATTTTGTCAGGCATAAACTCCGAGCTGGCCGTTCTTCGCAGGCGGCCCGCTGGTGGGTCCGGGAGGACAGGTTCGTGACATTCTGGTGACACCGAGCGGCTCCTCTTGGATGGGGGAGAGGAGCTCTGAGCCGATGTTGTGGAGGAATTGGGGGACTCAAGGGTCAACAAGGGTATTGGGGGGCTCTGAGATTGGGGAGCTATGTGTTCATCAAATGAATATAACTGAACCACCCTTAACAATTCCGGATTATCACATGATTGTAAGTTCTACGTTAGCTACTCGAGAAGCATAAGCCGTGAACTTGGTCTTAATTTCGATGACAGTTAGCAAACAAGATGAATCTTGGCCCACGAGCCATTCTTCAAACAAATCTGAACAGACTGGACACGTACGAGATGTCCACATGAAAGAAGCTTTATCTAGACATTTTATACACCGGATACACAGTCTATGCGCCGGTACCGGGACAAGAATGCAAGTGGGAGTTGAGCAGATAGTGAACAATGGCATGACTACTGAGTCTCCTCTCCCCGGCGGGAACGTCGCAGTAGTAGGATGTCCTGGGGGCCACCTGAAAAGATAAAATTTCCAGGAATCAGTGCTCATAAGGATATACCGAGGGGGCCTCACCTATCCTATCCCCATGGGGCAGGAAGAAACAGTAGGCCACGGCCTTCCTCTTTATTCCCACCCCTGAGGTGGTGCCCCGCCTCCTCTCCTGCCCCTTGTAACTAGAAAAGAGGTGCGCACCGCAGAGAGCTAACCCATGACCAGAGTCATGGTTGGCAAAGCTAACTGGAGACGGTCGGGAGAAAGCCGACTGGCGGTGGGCAGCACCGTTAAAGTCAAACTCCGTAGCCGCCGCTGCTGCATTTGCCCACTGGGCCGTGAGCAACACGGGGGCAAACGTCACACCATGGGAGCGCCGGCTACTGACCTTGGTCCGAGGGACCCCTGGCGGCGGGTATCGGCATGTTCTGCGAAACAAACGCCACCCGCCGTCAGACGTTTCAACACTAAGCCGCCGGTAATGACGGTGTGAATATCAAAAAGGGTCAGCGCGCGCGCCCTAACCAAGTATACACGGAAAACCATTCTTCCGCCGGACCTGGGAAGAAGACATGCCATACCTCCCCCTGACAGAGCCTCGACATGGGAAAAAGAGAGGGACCCAGCAAACACCGGCACGGCGGGCCGAACCAAAAACCGCAAGGCAGAGGCTGGCGGGACAACAGGAAGGGGGAAAACCTCGAAGCAAAGCAACAACGAGAGAAAACCGCCTAACTCTCAAACAAACCCAGACGTAGACCGCCTCCCAGGACCCCCGGAAAGTGGCACACTAACCAACAGGGAGTCCCAAGAAACAAAGGGGTTATAAAAATTCACAAGAGAAAAATAACGTTACCCCCCCAAACACTAGATAACCTACAGGCTTAACCAGAAAGAAAAGTCGAACGGCGACATGAATGAACTAAGAGAACAGAGCCAAAAAGGGCGAAGAGATCGCCCCCGAATGGGGCCTCTCAGCAGGCTCGGATGCCAGAAGATCCTACAACCATGTGTGACAGTCTCAATCTGGCGCGTCTGCAAAAGAACAAAGACAGGGTCCCACGACCCTAAGCTGAACAAAGGAACAGCCATAAAACACTGAAGGAAGCCTCCTAACTAAGAAAAAGCAAAAACTAAGGCGCATAGCAACAAGAAACACCACACGTGTGGCGACAAAATGAACACAATGTCAGCGCCTAAACATACCCTAATTTAACACTTCCTGCGGGCCAACAATAACACGACCCGTGCTAGCTAGTCTAAACCCTGCTCACTATCTCCCCAATATATACAATTGAGTAAGGACTCACTAGAGGAGAGCGAACGTCGAATGAAGCCGGAGCGCGGGGGCACACGTGTAGACAGTAGGCCCGCGAGGAAGAGAAGGATGAATTGTGCGCTTGGCGAGAGGTGGTAAGAAGCCACAACACAAGAAAATCCACCGAATGTGGGAAGCTTGTTGATAGCAGTGTTTTAAGTATTTAATATTTTCCTTTGTTACTCTCTTATTTTTTACGAAGGTTTTTTCGTAGTGGGTACCCGATCTGTGACGACACCATAAGAGAAGTAGCGTTGCACTTATGAAGATGACTCTTTTTCTTCCTTGCGGCGGTTGATTCAAACGACTGACGTGGTGTTGAATGGAGACTATTATATTAATAGGCAACATCGTCAATGATGGAGGGGCCACTATTAAATATGTGTTTATGTGTGTGTGAGTGTGTATGTAACTCTGTATATATGTATTTATGTATGTATGTATTAGAGATGGAACGAATATAAATTTTCAGTATTTGCGAATGCGAATACGAATGCGAATTTGTTTTTGTAAAATTTGCGAATACGAATACGAATTGCTAATATTTCAATCCTTATTTCATCCCTCAAGAACTGGCAGTTCTTTTTATATCACCAACAAACGTTAATTAGATTACTATGATATTAATTGTCGGAAGTTAATGGCGATGTGACCCAGAGTTGCCAACTGAAAATTTCCTCTGACGCTAGATTCACTATGAAAAAGTGCTAGAAAAGTGCTTAAGTAGGATTGAGATAATATAGGTGTTTATAACGGTTATCACTCTGAATATCATGCCATGTCATTGACTTCCATTAATATATTTCATAGTAATTTAATTAATGATTGTTGGTGATTAAACATCTCTAAATCTAGCGCTATGCACTAAGTTGGCGACTTTGCTTGAGGATGGAGGTAGAGGGACAGCAAGTTACCGTTACCGACACCACTACACTTGCTCAGTCCCAGTGATGCCGCTTTTTGGTACTAAAGTAACAGATTTGGTACATTTGACTCTCTCAAGTACATTTATACATCTTCCAATAAAATAGTCCATATCTGGTACTAAATACGAAATCAGCGAGGAAATATGGTGGAATATTTTTTAGTGACATGCTATTACATTAGATATGTCTGAAATGGCAATATTGTGACGGTTCAACTGTCCAGGTCCAGCACACGTTTGCTTACCGGGCAGTGATGCCACTTTAGAATAATGTGGTACTTTTCAATGGTTCGATCTGGTACTATTAAATAAAGTTAATTAATTAAGTAGCAACACTGCTCAGTCCTCCTTCATTCCACTTTAGCGGCCCCAATACACATCTACCCTGTTATTTATTCGTTTGGTGTTAACTTAAAAATGTAATATTTTACATATTTGTATATCTTCTATTGGTTTCGTGAAAATATTCGCATATTTGCAAATAGCTGTGAATGGAAATGCGAATGAGAATACGAATACGAATATTGAAAAACATAGCGAATATTCGCACATACGAATGCGAAGCGAATATTTGGTCCTTCTCTGGTATGTATGTATGTATGTATTTATGTGTGAATGTTAGTGTGTAGGTGTGTGTGTAAGGACCGGGGGAAAGGGGTTAGGAGGTGGAAGGGGTGTTATACATTTAACCCCTACTGTACCGTGGCATAGTAGATAAAAGTGTACCCTCCACTACCAGACTTGTTGCCATAATCAACGAGACAACATCTTCTCAGCTCAAGAGTTGGTGGGTAACTGAGCCACTGAGCCAGCCGGCCCGCAGTAGCTCAGAGGGACCATGAGAAGTGTTGCCAACTACTCACAGCATTGCCTCCAAGTCATGTTAGCAGCTCCAGCTAGTTATTAGCAGAGCTAGCAGAACAACTGAGAGCAGTCGCTGGTATTGGTGAGTCACTTTTTTACTGACGACTGTATGCCATCACTGATACAGTTGGGGTTAAGTAACTTTATAACAGAGCCTCACAAGTGACACACTTTGAAATAAGCTAGCAGAAGTATGCGCTCGATCAATCGGCACCTAAATTGAATCCCTTCTTCCATGCTGCACATTCTATCCACCCATTATATCCTGCCACGGACATTAGTTCCAGGGCAGTAATTCCCTTTCCAATGTTCCCTTACCCACTCTAAACCACTGTTTGGACACTTGATCCTCAGTGTTTTGGAGGACAAGCAGCCTAGAAGGGTCACTAGATATGTTGTTGCTTGATTTCCTTTGTACCCCCAAATGTTGTAAAAATCGGTTAATAACTTTGTGAGACATCTTGTTTCCAGACAGACAGACAAACAGAGGAGAGTTATATATAGTATCTATTTAACACACCATATATGTATATATATATACTGTATATAATTATATACTGTATAATATATATATATATATATATATATATATATATATATATATATATATATATATATATATATATATATATTTGTGTTTTACATGGTGGGTGGATAGGATGTGCAGCAAGGAAGAAGGGCTTCAATATACAGACATTTCGTGCCATTTACTGTATGTGTTGATTATCTCCTGGCAAGCGATAGGGAGCCTGTAATTCTAGGAGGTACTGGCCTTCGGCCCAGACATTTTACTGTCGAAAAATGTACAAACTTGAATTGTATTTTTATTTTGTCTACTAAATATAAAGGGGGTGTTTTTTCTAGACCCACTTTCCCCTCATGCATACCTCCAATAGTTTTGATATTTAAAGACGTTTGCCCCATTACTTTGTCGATTTTTAGACTTCTCGCACCATTTCTTTGTTAATATTTAGACCTTTAGTGCCATTAAGGTGTCGATCTTATCCTGGCGAGTGAAAACGATCCTGTAATTTTGGAGGAACTAGCCGACGCCCGAGAAAATGTACTCCTAAAAATATACAAATTCATCTCGAAGAAGGGCGTTGTATTTTAAGCTTGATGGAGGTCAGGGAGGAAACTACAATAATACTTAAATAAATAAATAAGCCAGAAACTAAACCCTAGCCCTTGTGAAACATGATGATACAAGGCCGTAGCCTGTATTTCATAATACCGCCACAGTTCTTAAATGTTTTAACCCCTTCTGTACCGGCGACGTCCTTTTAGTTCTATTCTGGCTATATTTAGACGATTTTATGAAGCTCAGGAAAAATATGTGGTAGCTAAAAGGGTTAATTGAGATAGTCTGTAGCCTTTTAATGGGTAGACATCCTTTCTAAGCATAACAAAATCGTTGCCAGAATATAATGAAAAGTACATCACCGGTACAGAAGTGGTTAATGGAGCATATATCACTTAACAGTATTAATTCATCAGAGGATCTAGCTGTATATTATAAAACAGTTTGATTAAATGCATATTTTCTCTATTCAATAAAAGGGTTCTTTTTTGGACCCCCCCCCCCCTTCTCCCTCATGTTTAGGCTTTATTGGTAATGAGATTTTAAGATGTTCGGCCCAATAGTTTGTCGATTTTTTTTTTCCTTTTTGCTCCATTTCTTTGTAAATATTAGGAACTTTCGTGTCTTTAGGGTGGCAATTTTTTCCTGGCGAGCATTAGCGGGACTGTAATATTTTTTAAATCGGCCTTCGGCCGAGAAATTTTTCTGCCGAAAAATGTACAAATTTATCTTGAAGGAGGACCTTGTAGAAGTTTTATTAAGGTAAATGGAGGTCTTGGGAGGGAGCTACAATAATGATATATATATAAATGATTACACAAACATAAATTAAACCTTACGCCCTTGCTTACCAGTATTGTGAAACGTGGAATTTATACAATTGTGAAATGCTTACTGGAGTATACCTGTATATCACTTAACATTATTTCATCAGAGGAGCTTGAATAATATGAAATAGTTTGAATTGGTTTTTATATTGTCTGATGAAGTTAAAGATAATTTTTGTTATTTGTTTGTTATTACACTTTGTATTATTGTGATAATATGTAGTATGACATTATAAGCCCTGCATTTATATTGCTATACATATATCTCACTGCTTATATGCCTTTATCCCTGTAACTTTTAAACTCTCAACATTCTTATTAAACATTCTTCATTTATTGAACTCCCTATAACTTTATCTATCTCTTTAACATATAATATATTTGTTGTTACTTCCACTTAAATCAACACCCATTTCCTCTGTTAATGTAAACTGTATAAGGTATTTATCCGGTCCTACGTCATACCAGAATGCTGAGTTGATGCTGTGTTGCTTCAGCATCCTTGAACCCAGTCGATGCCTTCTTACTCAGGCATCTTCAGTTAGACTTCAACAGACCTCAGCCAGAGAGAGTCAGAGCTCTTTACTCCCTCTAGACTCTAGACTCAGACTCATCCTCTATAGCCAAGCTCCTATATCCCCTAGATATATTAGATCACACAAGTCATATATCACCTTGCTCCTAAGGCTTTTATTACAAGCCTTATCATATATCTGTACTTATATACCTGTACGTTTATACTTATTATCACTTATCCAATAATTAATGTGTTGTGTTATTACCTATAATCCCCTATATACTTAACATATTATATGGCGACCTTGCCAGGATAGCGTATTAAGGCTATACTTTAGTTTTTCCCCAATCTACCCCTCTACAATTATCAACATTACAAATCCCTAATTATACCTTACATTTCATGTGAGGATAATTGCTGTACTTCAAACCCTGCCTACCAGCCTTGCAGTTTCTCCAAAAGCCTTACAGCCTGCCAGCCTGACAACCATACAGCCTGCCAGCCATTCTGCCAAGCTGCAAGCGTGTGCGTACGTCGATGGTACACACACAGTCACAACGCCTCGACCAGCCGCAACAACCACACACAACTAGCCGCTACGTGTGTACATCCGTACACACACACACAACGCCCCTGCCTGTCGTACGACCAACTGATCAACACTGACACATCGTTCTCTAAGAGGAATCATGTGAGTGCTTAACTTTACTTAAAAGTGCATTGTTTAAGAGGATTAAGTGATCATGTTTTCAAAGCCTCAACCATTAGAGTTCACATATACCGCAGGTGCGATTACTAGATCACATTCTCAAAATGACCCACTGACACACTCACCCGCTGACACACACAGTCAAACACCAACAACAACACCACCACCACCACCACCACCACCTTTACCTACCCTCCCTCCACCTGATCAACCCCCACTTACACAATATTCGGAGGCCACAGAACACTTATTTACTCTGCCATCTAGAGTTAATGATAATAGACGTGTATCATTTTCTCAACCTCAGAACTCAAATACATCTTTCAACATCACTTATTCAAACAAACAAAACACAGCCCCTCCTATGCATTCAGCTTCAAGCTGGAATACTACTTGGGATGATGGTTCAAATCCCAGGGACAGACCTGTGGTGTCACCTACGATTGGTGCTACAGCTCATTGTGAAGGATTTTGGGATTTTCAACCCTCTGACCCTAAACCAAGGTTGTATGCCAACAGCAATATCTTTCAACCTCCTCAACAACAACAGGGTCTCTCACATCAAATTCCCATGTATGCCAACAACAATATCTTTCAACTTCCTCAACAACAACAGGGTCTCCCTCCTAACATACACAGTCACCAGCAATTTCCTACTATAAAACACGAAGCGGAACAATACCCAACACATCCTTTATCATCATCCCACCAACCCCATCAAATATCCTACCAACCTCAACAAGCACCTTACCAACCAAATATCCTTGAAATCATCCATCAGAACGCCCCTAGGTTATTTTCTGGGAACACCCTCAAGAATTATTCTGTTCATGCTTTCATACAGGATGTAGACGGCGAAATTGCCATGAGAGGTGCCGGTCAAAATGATAACACCAAAGTGCAAATTTTCAAAGCTAGAATACACAAAGGTGATTCCAACTCAGCTCAGCTCCTTCTAGAGTCAGACAAAACAGAAGACTGCTCTTACGAGGAACTGAAAAGTATGTTCATTCAAAGATATGGCATACAGATGGCAGGTACATTCTCAGCTACTCACAGAATTGCTAATGAATTAAAGAACCACCAGAAATATCTAAATACCCCAGTCGATAGGATTGTTGCCACAGCTTCCACCATGACCAAATCACTTAGACATGAATTGAAGGATAAGGACTGGACACTCAAGCACGGCGGTGAGGAATACATGAATATCAAACAAGTGGCCAAGTTTGTTGGTTACATGATGGTATCAAACCTCCTTCCTGAATCCATAACGGGATTAATACAATCTATTCCATTCACCCCTAACGACACACTGGTAGATTTCTCTCAAACTGTCCATGCCAAATGTAAAGAGAATGGTCTAGACCACAAAATCCAATTCCTAACTAATCCCTCAAAACCCCAAGGTGTTGTAGCTGCTATTCACAATCACTCAACCTCCCCCAATCACACCAAACACTACAATGCTCACTCAAAACCTTTCGACCACTCACAGAAACCTAAACCTCATTACTCGCCCAAGACACCCTATCTTTCTTCGAAATCTAACTACAACCCACACAAATCTCCGACGAACTCTAACAGTAATGTCACCTGTTATTATTGCGGTAACCAGGGTCATATAACTCCTGAATGCCTCATCAAGGTAAGAGAGGAAGAGGAGATGGCATCACATAAAGAACCATTTTGCCGCAAATGCAAATCTAAGGGTCATTGGACCAAGTTCTGCACTCACATGAAGGCTCTTAGGGAAAAGACTAGGACGGCCACACCAGGAAACACCAAAACGGCCACACCAGGAAACACCAAAACGGCCACACCAGGAAACACCAAAACGGCCGCTTCAGTCAAGACAAAATCAACCAGTTCGGGGGAAGAATAGACGCCCAGCACGGTACTATACCTCCAAACTGTGCTGGGCGGACCAACAATGCCACCCAAACTCGACCCCTCAAATCTGTCGAAATAGGTTGTCTTGATAAATCTTCCTTGCTTTTACCCGCTAAATGCGAAGAGCATAATCTAAATCTCTTTTTAGACACAGGCTCCCCAGTGAATCTTATAAGTCTCAACAAATTTAATCTTATAAATTCTAATAATCAATTCAGTCAATCTTACCCTGATGTCAATATAAAATCAGTCAATGACAACCCATTAGAGACATTATCTAAGGTTTATCTACCTATCAAGATCACCGAAGAATTAGCAACACCCCTGCCATTCTATGTCATTAACAAACTCCCCATAAATGCCGACTTGCTCCTAGGGTTTGTTAGTATGAATATGCTCAAAATCATAATTTTCACCCATATGGACCAAGTTATGATCGGTGGTTTAAAAGGCGACACCATCGAATGCACACGCAGTAGTGAAACCTCTGTCAAAAGTACCACCAACCACCCAAAACAGGCATTCATTCACACTAAACCTAGACCCAAAAGAAAATTCAGTTTCAAAACTACTGTAAAATCCAGTCCCTTTTCGGTCACTCAAGAGGTCACTAAAAAAAACCCTGATGCCCCCACTCCTAGCTATCAATACACTGAGGTATCTATAGGTGATCTGATAGCTGACCATTCCCTTACAGCTGACGTAATTTTGCAGGATGATGTAACTATTCAACCAAAATCATCTATGAAGGTAGAAACTTATGTCAATCAATTACCAGCTAATTATCACAAATACAGCATCATCACTCTTCCAGACACTACCTCCATAAAGGGTCTTATAACCACTCCAGCCCTTCATGAGAGCATGAATGAATATTTTGAAACTTTAATTCTCAATTACTCAGATAACATACTTAGTATTAAAAGTGGTACCAAGATTATGGAAGCAGAAGTTTTCCCTTTTATTTTTAACGACCAAAGCTTACCAGTTAGTAAAGATCTTGTCATTAACGCAGCTATTAGCAAGGATGAATCAGAGACTAGGTCACAAATAAAATCTCTAATTAATGATCTTGATTTTGAGGACTACACTGAGAATCTTGTGAGTTTGTTGTGCACGTATAAAGAGGCAGTTATGTTACATAATGAAGATCTTGGGTTTTGTGATGTGCTTCAACACAAGATCATATTACGCAACTCGGAGACTAACCCCATATACTGTCCTTCTTATAGGTTAGCTCACGCTCAGAGACAACAGGTAGAATCTCAAGTCAAGGCTATGTTAGACCAACAAGTAGTCTCTCCCTCATCCAGTCGTTGGAGGAGCCCTATATTCCTAGTGCCTAAGCGGAACCCCAACGAGTGGAGATTAGTGGTGGACTTCAGGAAGTTAAATGACGCTATCATTGAGGAGAAATTTTATATGCCCTCCATCAATGAAGTTATGAGTAATTTGAACTCTAAAAACAAAATCTTCTCTACCATTGATTTAGGTAGTGGTTTTCATCAGATAAAGTTGGACGATGATTCCCGTAAGTACACAGCTTTTAGCACTCCCAGTGGTACTTACGAGTTCAATAGACTCCCTCAAGGGTTAAAAACTAGTCCAGCCTTTTTCCAACGGCTCATGTGTCACATTCTTGCAGGCCATTTGGGCACAGATATCCAAATCTACATAGATGACATCATTATAATGTCGCCTGATATCAAATCTCACCTTGAAAGCCTAGGAAAGATCTTTCAAAAACTAAAGGATGCAGGTTTAAAGGTAAAATTAAAAAAGTGTAAATTCTTAAAACGTAGTGTTGAATTTCTCGGTCACGAACTTTCTGCAGATGGCATCAGAACAAAGACCGATATCACTAAAGCTATACATGAATTTCCCCAACCTGAAAATGTGACACAACTCCGCCAATTCCTTGGCCTAGCCGGGTACTACCGTAGTTTCATCTCCAAATTTTCGGAAAAAGCCAGTCCCCTTTTCAAACTGTTAAAAAAGGACACTGAATTTGATTGGAAAGAATCCGAACAAACATCATTTGACGAGTTGAAGCATCACCTGTGTAATCCTCCTTGCCTGTCTTACCCCGACTATACTCAACCTTTTATTATCCACACCGACGCGTCCTATAGCGGTATTGGAGCTTGTTTAATGCAAAAAGACAGCCGCGATAAATTTCAACCTTTAGCCTTTGCCAGCAGGACTCTTAAACCTGCCGAGAAAAATTACTGTGTCACTGACATTGAAGGAGCCGGTCTTATCTGGGCTCTACAGACATTCAAAGACAAAATCCTTAACTATGACATTGAGGTGTGGACGGATCCTCTAGTTGATCTGTTTGACAACAATAATATGTCTGGTAGACGCGCAAGGTGGAAGTACATATTACAAAGTTTCAACCCTAGGATACTCTACATTAAAGGTCACAAAAATGTCGTAGCGGATGCTCTCTCTCGTAATCCGGTACTTTGTGCACATTTAAACACGATGACTTTAGCTAATGAAGACATGTCCACAGCTCAGAGAGGTGATCCCAAGTTGTGTGAGATCATTCTTGCTCTATGAAACTAACCAACACCTAGAAGATTACACTCTAATTGATAACACGCTATTTCGTAATCAACTCATCAAAGGCAAACATCAACTTGAAAGGAACATTCTGCAGTTAGTTGTACCCAACAATAAAGTAGAAGGAAGAAATAATCCCTCATCTTCATGGTTCTAAATTTGTCGGTCATCCTGGCAAAGAAAGGGCTATGCTCATTGCTCAAAAACAATTCTACTGGAAGTCCATGAAATCTGACATAGATAATCACATAGACGCTTGCGAGAACTGTGCCAGAATTAACCCTAAGCTTACACCCCAAGCTAATATCAAAACTTATCCTGTCCCAGAGAAACCTTTCCAGTTGATTGCCATAGACCTTTTGAAAATTGTTAAGACTAACAGTGGTATGAATTATCTTCTCGTAGCCTCGGATCATTTCTCTAGGTACTCCATTCTCTCTCCCATACCTGATAAGGAAGCCAATACTATCGTTAAAACTCTTGTAAATAACGTGATTTGCAAATACCCCTCACCTAAATTTATTCTTTCAGATAATGGCGGGGAGTTTGTGAACGAGACTATGTCTAAGATGTGTGATGAGTACGGGATAGAGCACATCAGGGTTGCCCCTTACTCACCACAGAGTAACGGCCTAGTTGAGAGAGCTAACCGTAAAATACTCCATGAATTGAAAAACATTTGTCTTGACAGGGATCATGAAATTTGGGACGAATTTATCCCCTTCGTGGAATGCACTATGAATTCTCTGCCTAATATCTCCACAGGTGAATCCCCTCATTTCATCGTGTTTGGAGAAGACAAACACCTACCCCACATGCTCAATGCACAGATTAAACCCATATATACTCAGGATTTCATAACTCATCATATAAACACCTTTAAAAGAATTCATAAACAAGTCATGAATAAACTAACCTTAACCAAAGAACAAATGATAAAAAGCAATCACAAATCTAATAGACAACAAAAACTGAAACCTGGAGACATTGTGTTCTCAAGAATTCACGACAGGGCTGATAAACTAGACCCTCTGTTCGAAGGCCCCTATCGTGTGATCAGTATTCGCCACAACATTGCAGTCATTAGACATCTGGAGAAAGGTAAAGAATCCAGGAGTAGCATTAACCCTTAATTAGCGGCGAGCAACATAAGTCGAGTTAAATAAAGCTGGACTATGTGGCGGTGCTCGACATAGGTCGAGTGGCAATTTCAGCACGTAATGTTGCTGAGAGAGAGACAAGTGGTGGCAGGAGAGTAGCGAGCGTATGACTGCTCCAGACCACCGCGGCGAACCTACTGACACGAATCCCACCTCCCTCCTCCCTCTCTCACTCGCTATATACGGAATTGTATGGGGAAAGTGCCTAATTACATGCTTTTTGCACTCGCGTTGCACGGTTATTGCAAGAAAACTAGCCATCATAAAAGGATCGTTATGGTGTCATTCGAAAGCTCTGTTTATGCCCTTTCAGGGATAGATACTTGTTTTACGTTCTGGGTCTTATTTAGGCATGAAAATGATCACGTAAACAGCCCTATTTTGGTTAAAAACACCCCGCTGGGCGGTACATATAAATAAACCGCATAGGCCGCTCTTAAGGTGTTAACCACCTCAAATTAGTGCACAGAAACTTAAACTGTGTCCAAGAAAATATGGACAAAGATATCATACCCATCAACCAATCCCCTGATCAAATCCTACAAGCCCCGACCCATGATTATAATCTTAGAACTAGGAGTGTAAACAATGTTCTAGTGGATTATACTTCTATAACTCAACTTCTGTTTCAGAATAATATTAAACCTAATATCTTCTACTCATAATACACCAAGTTTGCCTATATATCTATTTAACTATGTATTTATCTTGTGAATATATTTAGTGTACTCTTGGCCAAATTGTTGTCCATTATTTATTTTTGCATAGATATCTCATATTTCATGTTTAGATGTGGCTACTCCCAGCGTTCGCATTATCTAAAAGCGTTCGCATTGCTCCTTGTGTTCACTTTACTCCCTGTGTTCACATTACTCCTTGTGTCCGCATTATTCATAGCGTTCACATTTATCTCAATTTTTGACTCAAATTTTACTCCTTTAAATCTCAAACTCCAATTATTATTTACACTCCCAAGTTATATTTTTTTTACTCCTCTATAATATTTACTGTTATTTTTATACTCCTTTTAACCCCCAGGATGACCAAGGGAAGGTGTGGGCCGATTATTTTGATTGTCTTGATTGTCCACCTGATGGGCACCTTTGCCATCCATTCGAATGGCGCGGTAGTTAGTCCTACAGGTATGATGACCTTGGTTTCGGATGTTATGGCAGTAAAATTCACCAACGTCGACCTGAGTGTTATGGCCCCGACCTTGGCGAAAGCTATCAATGCCTTAAGAAGTTCAGATTCTATTTTGACAGTGTTTCTGAATCACTCAAACATCAAACATAGCAATCACAACGCAACTCTAACTCAGTTACTTTGGAGAACTAATGTGGTGAAAAACACCTTAGATTTACTTGTTAATTCAAATAGCCTCTAAAAATCCGGTCAAACCAAGGTCAGAATCCAAACGAGCTAGACTTAGAAACAAGAGAGGACTTATTGATGCAGGAGGTTACCTGTTGTCTTCTCTCTTCGGGACAGCTACTGAAGACCAAGTGAACGCCATCGCTGATAAAATCGGTGAAGTAGAAAATACCCTCAGACGCCAAGAAAAGTTAGTGGAGATCCAAATAGACACTATTAATGAAATCTCTACTCATGTTAACGACTTACAATCTCTCATGAGTAAAGCGGAATCTACCATTAATGAACTCTCTGATATTGCCTCATTTCTTGAAAACATTCTAGAAATCTCTACCCAACTTGACAACATTTATTTTATCTCTATGAAATTAGAGTCAGACTTTAGTAGACTCTTAAACGCCCTCAACGATGCTGAACACGGTATAGTGAGCTCAGATCTTCTTCCCTTGAGTAGTCTGAGGAAAATCATCACTCAGGCCGGCAATGACTTCCGCCTCTTACCAGTGTTCCCGCTTGACCAAATTGAACTATTATATGGATATATAGATGTCCACATGTATAACTATGAATATATGCTTATTATTCCATTTGCATCATCCATTTCCTTCGCTCATTACATGATCACTCCTTTCCCCTTTTTCCTCAACAATCAATTAGTTTCTTTGGACAACTCCTTCAGCAACTTGTTCATCTCCACTTCCGAGAATCACCACGCCTGGTTGGATGATTATTCATTCTCTACTCTCTGTCACTCCCCTATTATATCCCAGGCCATTTGCCCAGCCTTTGCTCTCAAGTTAATCCCCTTCCATGCTGACGGCTGTGCTAGTGCCTTGATTCACAATAATTCCATTATAGAACATTGCCAGTTCAAGGAAGTTGCTAAGAAACCCTTCTATCATGCTCATGTGTCTCACTCTCATCACCTTTATTTCCCTTCTGACACTACCATCTCCATCTCCTGTCAGAATGATATTCCATCTTCTGATCAGGTAATTTCTGGTCTCATCATTATACCTGACACTTGCTCTATCACCTCTTCCAAGGTAACCATTTACCCCACAAATTACCACCTTACTGAACTCTATCAACTATACAACGTGAACGATATGTTTCTCACTCTCCCAAATATCTCAGCTAATATATCTAAACTTCACATCAACTCACCTGATTTAAAAACCCTTCAATTGATCAACAAGTCAATTCTACCTATGGATTTTGTTAAATACTATCACCCTTACATTGCCATCCCAGCGATTGGTACTCCTATGCTCATTATCATCATCATCCTAGGTGTCTCTTGGTTTGCTCTTTCTCGCCTGAATCTTCGCATTGCTGCTCTTGAAGCCTACGCGAGGAATAGAGCACTTTAAGTTCTTTCTCTATTTTTTTTTAATATATTTCTTTATATGTATATATATTTATATCGTCAGTGGAACAGCTTAGGGTATTATTTCTGTCCACTGTCAGATGTTAAATTGTATTACTATGTAAGTTTACACCTGCCATGTGTTATATATAGCAGTTGTAATCTTCTCCTTATACTTAACTATATATTTATATTATTTAACATAAACCTTTATTCTAATTTGTTGGTAGCTCACACCCTTGATCTAGGTCTAATGGACAATTTTGATACGGTGTGATGTGTCAACAGACTAGTCATTTTTTTTTTACTATAGTTGATCATGGTGAGATCAATTCTTTTACCCCCCGGCGAATGTAGTATGACATTATAAGCCCTGCATATATATTGCTATACATATATCTCACTGCTTATATGCCTTTATCCCTGTAACTTTTAAACTCTCAACATTCTTATTAAACATTCTTCATTTATTGAACTCCCTATAACTTTATCTATCTCTTTAACATATAATATATTTGTTGTTACTTCCACTTAAATCAACACCCATTTCCTCTGTAAATGTAAACTGTATAAGGTATTTATCCGGTCCTACGTCATACCAGAATGCTGAGTTGATGCTGTGTTGCTTCAGCATCCTTGAACCCAGTCGATGCCTTCTTACTCAGGCATCTTCAGTTAGACTTCAACAGACCTCAGCCAGAGAGAGTCAGAGCTCTTTACTCCCTCTAGACTCTAGACTCAGACTCATCCTCTATAGCCAAGCTCCTATATCCCTAGATATATTAGACCACACAAGTCATATATCACCTTGCTCCTCAGGCTTTTATTACAAGCCTTATCATATATCTGTACTTATATACCTGTACGTTTATACTTATTATCACTTATCCAATAATTAATGTGTTGTGTTATTACCTATAATCCCCTATATACTTAACATATTATAAATAATAATAATAATAATAATAATAATAATAATAATAATTATTATTATTATTATTAGTTTCCCCCTCAGACCTCCATCAATCATGTAAAGACCCACCCCAAGATTCCTCTTCGAGATGTTTTTGTACATTTATCGGTACAAAAATATCCTGGCCAAAGGCCAGTTCCTCCTAAATTGCAGGCTCGCTATCCCTCGCCAGAAAAAAACATCGACACCTAAATGGCACAAAAGGTCTTACAATTTACAAAGGAATGGGGCACAGAATAAAACACGGTCATAATTCAGAAATTAGAGCGAATTTGGTTGCTGCTACTTCCTTTAATATATAAATGCATTCATTAAATATCTAATATATTTAATCCCTCTCTCTCTCTCTCTCTCAGATGTTTGCAACATATCAGAACATTTATAGATATACTGCATACAATCGATATATAGAATCTATTTTTAAATATATAAAATCGATTTCTATTAGAGTGAGAGCCCAGACCATTTATTCATGTGAAAGACGGCAAAAGGTTTGACATAATGCATATCAGGATTGACCCTCAGACATTACATTTCTACATTGCTGCCGGGGTGCAGCCGGGGCTTTAACTCTTAAATACCCCACAGTAGGGGGGTTAAAAATTACATGTATTCATGCGAACACTGGCAAGGCTTAAAATAGTTTTAAAAGATCCGCAGGAGTCTCCTGCCCAGTAAATGGAAAACGACAGCAATTCTGGGTGGGGCTGTGTCCCCGACAGCAACCTCCACCCCCAGGGCAAAAAGGACATTTATTCATGCGAAAAGCGGCAAGGCTGGAAATGGTCTAAAATTGTCACCAGGAGTCCCCTTTACACTAAATGCACAACGACAGCAATTTTGGATGGGGCATTGCCCCCGACAGCAACCCTCCCCCACCCCCGAGGCAAGAATATCATTTAGTCATGCGAAAAGTGGCAAGGCTGGAAAGGGTCTCAAATTGTCCTCAGGAGTCCCCTGTACACTAAACGCACAGTGACAGCAATTTTGGGTGTGGCTTTGCTCCCGACAGCAACCTACCTCCACTCCCGGGGCAAGAATGACATTTATTCATGCGAAAAGCGGCAAGGCTGGAAATGGTCTCAGATTGTCCCCAGGAGTCCCCTCTACACTAAATGCAAAGTGACAGTAATTTTGGGTGGGGCTGAGCCCCCAACATCAACCCTCCTCCGTGGGGATCGGGAAAAATCTAGCCGATTTCGACTCTTTAATTTCTTTGTTTACTTATTCAATTTAAGCAAGTTTTAGCTACATTTGATGCTCTATTTTTATAACATTACAGAGAGCCATCTGGCAACACTGCTCCTGATGACAACACCACACGATCTTCTATTGTGTTATGTTAGCTGTACTCACTAACAATGTAAAGGGGTACATTCAAGTCCTTCCAGATGTTATTGAGATGATCTTTGCACTAAATCGGCCACATTATGCAAGATGGGGATCTCTCTTCCTGCACAAGCAACGACAGATGGACCCTAAAGCTCATGACATTCTACAGGCAGGTGCATTCTCCATCCAACGCACCGACAAGTCATACTCAAGGAGTGCAGTTGACCTAACATTAGAGCAGACCGTCAACAGGGATGCTACTTCCCCTATGAGAGGAATATCTGCTTTAAGAAACTCTGAGAGTGCCTTCAGGAGATGGTCCATTACCCTGACGCAGCGTGCTATGACCCTATCAGAGTTAAGACAACTTGTTGGCCTTCAGTCTGGGGAGCAGCCAGCCAATCAGTTGCGGCCATGGAGAGTGAGGCGTGATAACACTTGACATTGAAACTCTCACAAGTGCCATTAGCACTACCTGTAACCCATTTGACACTAGATCACCACAGGAACTAGTCAATGTGCCATCTGGGAAATCAAAAAAGGAAGAAACAAAGGATTATCTTCTGGGCACTCTGAAACGGGGAGCAGACCTTCGATCCAAATTTGAAAGTGAGTGTGTAGCTGACAGTTCAAGATTCCTGAGAAATGTGGCACGAACAAAGGTGATAAACTTTGCTGAAGAAAACACCAAAACACGAACATCTAGCACACAAAAAGTGAAAGCAGCAGAAGGGATCAGAGACGTGTTCCGCAAGAGTTCTAGCATTGGAAAGTCAAACAAGCAACACATTCAACCTTCAGCCTATTTTGACTTTCCCAATCGCTGATGTGCCACTCTCTCTCTTTCGCACAGTGATGGAACTCCCAATAAGACGGACAAGGCAGCTCTCACTAAACTGCTTGAAGGAAGATAGGACATAGTTCTGACCGACGTCACTCTGCCTCTAGTCAGCGCTAGCGTGGTTGATGGTGGGTACATCCTACATGAAACCCTACTTCGCCACAGCAAGTCAACGTATATAACTATGGCCAGGGATCTGCTTGTCAAAGTATGTTCCTTGCGAGGTGAAGAAATTCACCTTGTGCTTTGATAAGTACATGCATGTGTTCCCTTCGATTAAAGATCCCAAGCGGAAGCTTCAGGGTGCAGCAAATCATCCTATATTCGTCATCAGTGGACCAAATCAAGCACAGCGACACAGTGGAACAGATCTCCTAAAGAATGGTGCATTCAAAGAAGAGTTTGCCCACTTTATTATGCAGGAATGGAAGAACCCACAATATGAACCAATTTTCGGGAGGAAAATTCTATATTTAACGCACGGTGGCAAGTGTTTATGGTTCATGAACACAGAGACAGAGGGTGGTAGCCAGATTCAAGTTGATGAACCATCTACAGGCTCAGCATGAAGAAGCTGATACCCTCATAGCTTTCCATGCTGGGAAAATTCCAAGGGGGACCATTTTGGTAAGGTCCACCGACACCGATGTCCTGGTCATCCTTATTGGTCTCGTTGGTCGATCTGATGGCATGTCATTGATAATGGACTATGGTTCAGGAAACCATCGCCGTTACATAAATGTTTCACTTATTGCTGGTTGGCTTGAAGAGAAACAGTCTGGCCTGACTGATGCTCTCATAGGATTGCACGCCCTTACTGGTTGTGATTTCACATCATCTTTCAACAGAATGGGCAAGGTAAAGCCCTTTCAGCGATTGGAAGCAAATACTGCAGATATGCATGTTGAGGTATGCGCTCCCTGACATCAGAAGTAGACGTGACTGCTGTGACTTCCTATGCTCTGTATGGATTTAATACTACAGACATCAATGAAGCCAGGTACAAGGCATTCATGCGCATAAGTGGTGGTAAGCAGACAGAACCATTGGCCAGGATAAAGAAGATTAAATGTGCATCCATTCCCCCATGTTCCAAAACGCTTGCCAATCACATCAGGAGGTCAAACTTTGTAGCAAAAATTTGGAAAAAGGCTGATCAAGTTGACCCGACTGGTGGGGAGAGTCCAATCAACTATGACTGGATGAACACTGATGATGGTTTCCAGCCAGATAGGTTCACTGGAAGTCCTGTCCCAGGCTCTTTAACCAGTGCTGCTAATGAAGAGGATGGGGCCCAAATGGCGTCTGTGGAGGACGAAGATTCAGACAGTGTATGGAGTGAGGATGGTGATGACAGTGAGGAAGGCGATAATGTGTGATCCATCCTCACTTCCTACAACTGCACCATCCTGAGCTGCATAAATCATGACATTATAATAAAGCCTAATTATTTTCCAAAATTGAGTTCATGAAAATGCTGCTAGTTGTTTTAGTGCTAGGTATATGGAAAACGAGATTCATTTACATCTTTTATTTGTTTACATTTACATTTCATTTTTACATTTTACATATCATCTCGAGTCAGGAGAGATATATGTCTGTGGCAACAAAGTAATATCTTTAATAATTGTATCACTGATATGATAATTGGTAAACGCTCCTGTGTGCACATGCCCTGAACAGTATTGTATCTTGACCATGTCATTTATGGAATTATCAGTGAGCTTTTATAGTTCAATAAAATTACTTATATACTTGACTTTAATGTTGCTTTGGTTAAGAGATTATTATTGTTATCCTTATGGAGAACCTAAATCCGGTGATGTTAGGCTATTTCCATATTTGCGGCTTTATGAATGAATGTATGCACCATCTGTCTCTGGGGTGGGGGAGGGTTGCTATCAGGGGACTCCTGAAGACAATTTGAGACCATTTTCAGCCTTGCCGCTTTTCGCATGAATAAATTTCATTTTTGCCCCAGGGGTGGGGCTTGCTGTCGGGGGCAAAGCCCTGCCCAATATTGCTGTCGTTTTCCATTTAGTGGTCAGGAGACTCCTGCGGATCTTTTAAAACTATTTTAAGCGTTGCCGGTGTTCGCATGAATAAGTATAATTTGTAACACCCCTACTGTGGGGTATTTAAGAGTTAAAACCCCTGAGGGTCAATCCTGATATTCATGATGTCAAATCTTTTGCCATCTTTCACATGAATAAATGGTCTGGGCTCCTGTTCTACTGTATATATACAGCTCTCTGAAGAAGATGACACATTTTGTTTGTATTCTGCCTATCATTAGACAATTTAATACAGCTTAGGGAGGATCTGTGGGAGTTAACAGGGTACAACATGGTATCAATCAACCCTCTGACTTCTATGTACCCTTCCAAATCGGCACAGAATCGTCTAACAATAGCCTTAAGGTTAATGTTTAATGAGAACAATATTGTATCATCATTCCTAACCCTTTCAAGATTAAATTACGCATTTCTTGTCTGTTTTCTGGCTATTATTAGACGATTTTGTTCAGATTAGGAAGGGGGTCTGGAAGTCAGAGGGTTAATTGAGATAGTCTTTACCCGAATAATTTCCACAGATCCTTCCTAAACTTCATAAAATCCTCTAATATTATCCAGAATATTTTGTCAAATTTGTGTCTGTGTCAAATTTGCGTATCATTCCCACAGATACTTCCTAAACTGTATAAAATCCTCTAATAATATCCATAATATATTGTCAAATTTGCGTCATATTCGTGAGAGGGTTAATATTTTTATCATATCAATTACTGAATAATATTTGCATTGAATATAATACATTAACTAATATAACCCAGTCCGGCGTATGAGTTATATTTTGTACATGTTTATATTACAATACCGTGGAATGTACAGCTGTCGACAAATGTTCGTTAGCTCTTGCAAATTTCTTTATGCAAATATATCCATGTAAGTTGATGTTCAGATCAATGCAGCTATATATTAATATATACATAATATGAATATATTATGAATTTACTTATCCCGCTTGGCAACTGGGACAATTGAAACTATAAACAAGTGACGAGCGTAGGTAGTCTAGCAGGCGGTCTTAAAAATGAAAAATATGAACCAATTTAAAGACCGTCTGCCAGACTACTACGCTCGTCACTTGTTATAGTTTCAATTGTCCCAGTTGCCAAGCGGGATATGTGGGCAGCACTGTTCGCTCACTTAGGACTCGAGTTGATGAGCATTTAGGTCAGTTTTACAGGACGGGTCAACCACTCACAAATTCTCCTAACTCTGCTGTAAAATCCCGCTAAGCAAGTTCAATTTTAAAATAATTGACAGTTGCTCTTTTGTAATTTAAGAATTTTAGAATCACTTCACATAAAGAAAAGTCAACCCAAACCATATATATCGATGTCTGCATTCCCCTTAACCCATTGAGGACCAGCGACGCACGTTATGCGTCGGCAATGTATGGAACGCTAAACCCAAGTGCCGCATAGGGTACGTCACGGTTAATTACTCCGGTCCTATGGCACCTAGAGGGCTCAGATTTGAATGGGAACTGCGTAAGTATCCCATGCAACAATGCCGATGGTTGAAAACCCTCAAAGTACAACCGCGTGCGCGTGAACGCCCAAACACCTTTTTTTGCATGTTTTTGCCTACCCATTTCCCCTCTTGTAATTCCGACATTCGGGCACCCCGTAGGACCCCTTAATGACCTAGGGGATCGTTTTTTTGTTGTTTTTCCTTCTTTTCTAACCCATTCCTGGTGTTTTCTGGCAAAAACTAAAAGATACATCCTGTTGGTCCTGGGGTGCACATTTATTATTATTTAGCTTGTGCTGAGTGGGTTAAGTGTTGCCTAATCCCCTTTATTGTGTCAAAATTTAAATGTTTAGTACCTATGCCTTTAATGTATTTAGTCTTAGGTTTTAGCATTAACCCATATTTAAATCTACGGACTCTATACTCTACAATAAAATAATGTTTTCGTTTTTATTTGATTTTAAGTCACTGATGATGGCATAAACTGTATGTCGAAACGTTTGACAAATATGTAAATATCCTCGTTAAGTTGACATTCCCCAGGAACGTTCCCTTGTCCTATTTATATATATATACACATAAAATTATGAATTTAAAAATCTATCTATCAATCTATTGCCTGATGCTGTGATCCCCGAAGGGGTGGTCACGAACAAACTGCCCCCATGCACCTCTGTCCCCAATCAGTCGACGCCCCTCCTCCCAACCAGAACTGCCTTCGTCCATATACTTCCTCACTCCATCCTTCCACCGCGCTCTCGTACACCCTCTTAGTCATTCTCTCGCTTTCCATACGTTCCATATGGCCGAACCATCTCAAGTTGTTCCTTTTCAACCTTTCCAGCACATCTACCTCCACACCACACCTCCTTCTTATTTCCTCATTCGTCTGTCCATCCCTCCATGTAACTCCGCACGTACTTCTCAAGTAACTCATTTCCACCGTTCTCACTCTTGGTCTGAGTCTCTTCCCAAACGTCCATGCTTCGCTTCCGTAAGTTAGTGTCGGGATTACCACACTGTCATGCAAGGAATTCTTCACTTCCATACTGACCCCCCTATTTCTTGTTACTGTTTTCAACGTTCCTGCAACCCTCTTCCCCTGTTGTACCCTCTCTCGCACTTCTTCATCCATAGTCCCATCTTTACTCAACACACTGCCCAGTTACTTAAAAGAGCTGACGATCTCCATAGCCTGACCGTTCAATTTCACCTCACACTCTGTGACTGGAGACAAAAGACATTGAAGAGGGGGGGGGGGGAGGGTAGCATGGGAATGCATGGATATTTTGAGTGTATTAAGCGGAACAGCTAATTGATCATTGTTTAGAGTTGGTTTCATTCTATATATGTAAAGTGACTCCAATATACGAATATCTCCGTCTGAACAATTATCAAATATCCTAAAATCACTGGATTTTACAGTAACATTACAGGTATATGAGTGATCCCTTACCGATGAGTGAGCAGGGGTGCTTATAGGAAGAAACGTTCTGCTCGACTGACCCTTGTGTTCGTCGATTCTTACCTTGAAAGCTCGTAATCTATCTATCTATCTATCTATATGCTCAGGCCCAATCCCCGTTCTTCCTATTTTTTTTTTTTTATTTTCTCCCAATATACCCTGCTTGACAGCCTGGACACGTGTAACCATAAATAATCGATAAGCGCAAGTCAATCGGCAGTTTGACTTTTTAGTTAAATATTGATTTAATCCTAAAATTATTATTGTATGTATGAATCACAAATTTATTTGTGGGTAAGCATTTAGTAATTGCTTTTTAAGTAGGTCTTCCAGTTTTGTTGACAAATCTCCAAGAAAGGTAAATGTCCTGCTTTCTCATGATGTGGGGTGCTTAACTTAGGTTGATAAATATTACAAAGATATTTTCTAACAAGGTTGTCATATAATACATTACTGTAGCCATTTCAGTGGAAGAAATTCTTTAGGAAACATATTTCTTTATGAAAGTACTCATATGTAGAAGTAAGATTAAAAGCTGTATGAATCAAAGTTTTGATTGAGTTTATCTTAAATCTAAGTGGGCAGTAACTAAAAAAGCTAGTACCTAAACCAGAGACTGTGGGCTTACGATATATAGAACAAGTTATTTTGCCTTCACTTTTTTCTAAGTTTACATCTAAAAACCCGTGTTTAGATGTTTACCATCGTTTTCTGATTCCATTGTGAATGTTATAATTTGATGTTGCCCATTCATGTAGTCTAGAAACAACGTTGCATGATTCTTATTCTCAAATATGATTAGCGTATCATCGATATACCTACGATATAGACTAGGTTTACAAGAAGCAGGGCATTTACTTAACAACATTTTCTCAAAATGACAGACAAATATTGGACAGGGTTCAATTAAGTGGGGAGCCCATCACATCACCATCTACCTATTTGTACAACACTTTGTTAAACAATAAAGTACAGGCTTTTAACACATAATGAAAGCCTATTCTTGAAAATAGATTTGCTCATTCCCATAAACTTGTCAAACCCATCAAAGGCTAGCTCAATACAAAGGTTTGTAGTTTGATCGAAACGAATATACTGTATATGTACATTATATATATATATATATATATATATATATATATATATATATATATATATAGTTACGAGGGGAGGCTGGGGGAAAACAGATGCTCAAATAGCCTAGCCCACAGCACCCTAGCCCTGTAACAGACACGCTCTTAATATCTGACTCAAACACCAAGACACGCAGGTTCTCTAGGAAAATGGGTTATCTTCCTCTGAGCTCTATTAAAGCAGCACCGAGGAGACACAAAAATATCGATTGCCCCCGAGTTTGGTAGATAATGCGTATAATATTTAAGAGTACTTCTCTTCTAGACTGCACCTAACTGAGGAAACATAACACTGCCAGACTCCCAGACACTTCATAGTATGCCCAATCGCTTAGGAGTTAGGAACACAATACATCAGAAACATGGGGGGGGGGTGAAGCACTAACCTAAGACATGGAACACAAGAGTTGACATCCCAGTAGGATGGGGATATGTTACCCTTGAGCATACCTCCAAACCAAGGTGAATGTCAACTTAAATAATAAAGGAGAAATATACATGTAATATCAATAGGCAATGCAGTTAAACAATGGGAAAGAATGCACGGAAGGACAGGGTGAAGCTTATATACTAAGATTGCCAAAGGAGAAGTGAATGCAGAAGGTAATATTAAACTAAAGATGTTAAAATAAAACAATATGCTTAATATGACTCCAGCCCCTGCTATGCTCCAATCAAATAAAGAACAAAACGAAATATGCGGTATTCAAGGGAAAACACGGAGCAAGCCTGACCACCACTACACAGAGATGTTGTCAGAACGAGAACCAGCACTAGAGTGAAGCTGCTAGTGTGGCCGCGAGTCGAGCTAGGGGCCCTGCGTGGCAAGGAAGGGCTCCAGGCGTCGCAAGAATACTTAATTATCTCAGGTAGCCTGTGCTCTCATCAACAATAAACTAATAAAATAAATATGAGTCATCATTGTGTGACTTATGATAAACTGTATTAATCACAAAAGACTAAATAAACTAACTAATTCATAGAGCTAACATAACGGCAACAACACAGGGCACCACCACGGCTCACTCGTGGGAACCAAGGCAGAGGGTAGCCTCGCGCCAGGCCCCTTGCAATATAGGCCTTGTACTTGTAACTCACTCACAAATGATATACTGTAGGCTACAAACTCATTTGGGAGTGACACCCTCACACCCAGGGGGAGTCTGTTGGTGCATCTTGAAACAACAGACTGCTCATACTTCCAATAACACTACAAGACATACACAACTACAGTCTTTTTTAGTAATTTTTTATAGTTTTCATATTTTTTGTATTTAAATATTTTCTTCTATACAGAAACACAGCAACTCCTACTTTACGACCCTACGCTAGGCTAAATACGGCAACCAACAAGCACCAGACGTAAACATGCTAATCAAACCAAAGTAGGAGGCTACCTCAAAACAAACTGACCATTAAGATTTCCCCTTACAACATTCCCTCCCGTGACAAACAATCAGCCATGACATTATCAGTGCCTTTAATGTGCCGCACATCCAAACTGTATTCCTGCAACAAAAGAGCCCACCTAGTCAGTCGCTGATTTTTGTACTTAAAATTTTCCAAAAACTGGAGGGGATGGTGGTCGGAGTAGATCTTAACAGTCGGGCCATAGGCTGGTACATACACCTGAAAGTGCTACAGGGACAGAACCATAGCCAGGAGCTCCTTCTCAACCACTGAGTAATTCCTCTGGGCTCGATTGAACTTCTTTGAGTAGAAGGACACTGGATGATCTTGCAGCAGTACCGCACCTATCCCCACATCACTAGCGTCAGTAGCTAGGATAAATGGCAATGCAAAGTGAGGAGCTCGCAGGATGGGATGGTGCGACAGGAGAGACTTAACTCCTGCAAAAGCCTCATGCCAGTCTTCTGTCCATTTGAACTTGATGTCTTTCCGCAGTAAATTAGTCAGCGAAGCAAGTACAGTAGAGTAGTCCTTGATAAATCTCCGGTAGTACCCAATCATTCCCAGGAACCGTTGCAGAGAGTTGCGAGTGGTAGGAGGAGAGAAACTAGCAATAGCCTCCACCTTTGCCAAAGGTGGAGACACCTCACCATGTCCTACCACGAATCCCAAGTAATTGACAGTAGCCTGTACAAAGTCGCATTTCTCCAGATTTACAACCAAACCTGCTTCACTAAGTCTTTTGAAAAGAAGCTCAACATTATCAACATGCTCTCGCCAGGTGGTATCAAAAATCACGACGTCATCAATATAGGCTACACAATTAGGGATATCATCTACAACCCGGTTCATCAATCGCTGAAATGTAGCCTGGGCATTCTTAAGCCCGTAGGGCATCACCCGACACTGGTAAACTGCCCCGTCCACCACAAAACTAGCAATTTTCTTGGCTCTATTAGTCAACGGGACCTGCCAGTAACCTTTCACTAAGTCCACCTTGGTGATAAACGTGGCAGCCCCGATGCGGTCTACGGAGTCATCAACTCTAGGTAATGGATAGGAATCTGTCTGGGATAGGGCATTGACCCTCTTGAAATCAACACAAAAGCGGATCTTGCCATTCGGTTTAGGTTGCAAAGTCACTGGCGAAGACCACTCACTATATCCCTTCTTCACCAAACCCTTCTCCAACATGTAATTCAGCTCTGCTTTTAGGGCAGGCTGCTGAGTAGGATTTATACGGTAGGGGCCCAACTTGAGTGGCTTACTGTCTCCAACCTCTATGTCGTGCATCGCCCAGGATGTCAGACCTGGAGAATCACCAAACACGCTGGAGTACTGCCACAGCCTATTGAATAAGTCATCTTGTCGCTTAGGACCAAGATGCTGCAACTTGTCTCTAAGAGCAACATACATATTTCCCTCCCACAACCCAGCCGGGACCGCAGCTTCTAAATAGTCAACCTCCTTCTCCTCCTTCGTTCCTACTACAGCCAGGTCATGAGAGGGACAATCTGTGCCACCTGTGCAGTTACTCCCACAATTCATAAGAATAAAGGCTTCCCCTCCGATACCAGACATGCGCACCCCCGCATTCCTTGCGGCTACACCTGTCGGCGCAGCCTCACCTCCGTCAGCGCCACGGCCAGATGTAGTCGGTCTATGGTAGGGCTTTAACATATTAATATGGCAGAATTGGGAGGCTTTTCGACGGTCGGGCGTGTCTATTACATAATCAACCTCACCAATCTGCTTGACGACCTTGTATGGACCACAAAACTTAGCAGCTAAGGGTCGACCCTGAACAGGCAACAGTGCCAGAACCGCGTCGCCGACCTTGAACGCCCTAGATTTAGCCTGCTTATCGTAACGGTACTTCATCTTGCTTTGTGCTGCCACTAGATGCTCTTTAGCTAGCTGCAGGGCAGTCTGTAACCTCTCCCGAGTCTTCTGCACGTACTCGAGCAGAGGCACCGAGCCCCCTGCCGCATCACTTTCCCAGGCATCTTTCACCACATCCAGCGGACCCCTGACACGATGACCAAACACAAGGGAATTGGGCGAGAATCCCAAAGACTCTGAAGGGACATCACGAATGGCGAAAAGAACAAAAGGTAAAGCAGTGTCCCAATCCCTCTCATGCTGCAAACAAAATGTACGCAGCATACTCTTCAAGATCTGGTGAAAACGCTCAAGGGCTCCCTGTGATTGTGGATGGTACGCGCTTGACAGCGCATGCCTTATACCTAACTCTGAGAGGGTTTGCTTGAAGAGATTGAATGTAAAATTAACCCCTCTGTCAGACTGGATTTGACGTGGCAAACAAAATCTAGTGAAGAAATGCAGAAGGTGTTTGAGAACAACCTTCGCGTTCATGCTGCTAACCGGAATAGCCTCCGGGTTTCTAGTTGTGGCATCCATCAAGGTAAGCAAGTACTTGTATCCCGCACTGGTGGGTGGTAAGTGACCGACCATGTCAATGATGACACGAGTAAATTGCGGTTCAACTGCAGGTATAGGGATCAAAGGTGCTACGGGTATTCCTTGGTTGGGTTTTCCAACTACCTGACAAACATGACATGACATCAAAAAGGTAGCCACCGATGCAGGCATATTAGGCCACCAAAAATGAAAACGCAGCCTTTCAGTAGTCTTCCGCACCCCCAAATGCCCCGCCAGTGGTGCCTCATGCGCTAGCCTAACCAGCTCTTCCCTGAACTGAGCCGGCACCACTAATTGCTCCTCCCCCATGCCTGAGCCTGTATGCGGCGTCCACTGCCGATACAACAATGTCCCATTTTCAGTAAATTTCTCTGGACCGTTCTTCCCACCAGTCGTGCCAACCTTCTTAAACAGGAGGCCCAGACTCGGGTCCTCTTGCTGCAACTTGCTCAATTCGTCTCTAGGTATTTCCGACAAGGCAGATACCTCTGACCTCTCAAAAATAGCAGAAGGTTGAGTCGGCGGCACTATGTCAGACTCCTCGTCCGGCACTAGGTCACCTCTACTAGTCTCGGGGGCCTCACTGGGGTCAGCCACGCCCACCGCTGCCTTCGAGCCAGTGTCATCTAGTAGTGCATCATGGGATGGCCCGCACTCATGGCTGTCGGCCCCCGCATCCACTAAATCATCCTCCGGTTGTGCCACTTGTGCCATTGATCTGGTCACTGCACACACAGGATAGATAGATTCCATGTTGTCGTCCTGCAAACAGCCACCAGTAGGGGGCTCAAAAGCAGCCTCAGCGACGACCATAGGCGGCGGGAAAACTACATCCCCTGCCAAGTCAGTCCCGAGCAAAAAATCTACCCCCTCCACTGGCAGAGTGTCCACCATGGCCACCTTACCCTTGGCAGCCACCAACGAGCACTCTAGGGTCACCGGGACTAAATCACAGCATTGCTCACTGTTGATTCCCCTACAAATAACAAACTCTCCGGTGCTAATAGGTCCCCCTGTCAGGTTGCGACACATGGATTGCTGCGCACCAGTATCCCTAAACACCTTGACAGGGTACGTCTGCTCCCCGATCCGTACTGATCCATCACGTATGAATGGCCGACACCAATCAGGGGAAGTCTGGTTATGCTCAGGTAGTGATATCATCTGGGGCGGCAAAGTGCTTACTACCCTGCTTCACGCTGGCCAACACTGCCCCCCAAACTCACCAGTACCTGGCTTGCCTTTCACAGGCACCTCCCCTAATGTCGCCACCAACTGGACAGCCCTGGGATCCTGGGTAGCATTCCATTTAGCACACTGAGGTTTAATATGACCCCCTTGTTTGCAAAAATAACATCTCACTTCCGTAGAAGCTTGCTGGTTGTCAGCCTTGGAATAATGTTGTGTCTTATTTGTGGTACCTTTGGGTGATGATGGGCGAGCTGATACTGTGGTTGCTTGGTGCACAGGTCGGTCTCGCCTGTCACCAATGCTCCCCGTGCACGGGCCACGGCGGGCTAGTGCAAAGTCATCATCCCAAACTGCTGCTTCCCTTATTGATTTAAACCGCTTTTTTTAAATTTTTCCCCAACGTCCTTTTCAACTATGCTTGCAAACTGCTCCATCAGCCAAACCTCACACGCTGCCTCAAAAGTACCAGCTGACTCTGAATGCAGCCACTTAGCTAGAGTATCGTGCAGGTACCTGGCACATTCCACATGCGAGTCCCCCTGAAGGCCAACCTGTATGGCTTGGGACGCAGCTCGTAGGCTTTTAACCCGGCAAGGGCAGGAAGACTCTTAAGAGTTTCCCCGGGCGACTGCGGGAAGACTCTTAAGATCCTGGGCCTAAAAAAATCCATTTAAAACACCCAAAACACTTGAACTTTTTGTTTTTTTTGCCCCTGGGCCATGCCAAATATCACTCCTCCACATCTCCTCCTTCCCCACTTTCCCCCCCCCCCACCCCTCTTTCAATTATCATCTATTTTCCCTGTTATTCCCTGATTCTGTGGTCTATTTTCGTGCTAACATTAGCGAGTTGCAAGCAGGGCGTTGTCATCACTGTTACCAAGCGAGTGCAAGAGAGAGAGAGAATGAGTATCGATCGACAGTCTCTCTCCAGATGTGGGGAAGAGTGGAGGGGAGGGAGGTTGCCTCAGCCATAAATTATGTAACTCCCGGCCTGTATCGCCGATTTTGACCATCCAAACGCTGTTTGCACTTGTTTTATTGCGGTAACAGGTTAATACCTTTATAATCAACGTAAAATAGGCACATATGGATAAGTATTAATGCTATTTATGGTAAAATAACGATGTTAGTGATGGGAACAGCTCAAATATGTGCGCACAGGCGTGTGGTGTTTCATACCCCCCATGCGCATGTCTTAGGTTAACACAGCCTCTTTAAGTACATCATACTCTAGCTCCTGCACTTCTAGGTGATCGTATGCATCGAAAGCCTTGCCCTTTAACACATTAGACACCAACGCTGCCCAGCGGTGCCCCGGCCACTGATACTCGTGGGCGTTCTTCTCAAAACGTATGAACCACTCGGTGACCTTAAGTTCATCGAAGGCCGGCACGAGTTTCAGCCGTCGAGACAACAACACCTCTTCTGCCTCCTCCCTAGATGCATGACCTGCACTATTCCCTTGTCATCCCTACCCACTAGTTTCCAACTTCGTCTTCTCCAAATCTACCTGTATTCTCTTCTCCTCTGCCTGTATTCTCTTCTCCTCAATCTCTCTGTCTATCTCCATCTTCCTCAACGCAAGCTCCCTATCTTGCTCTCTATCTTTCTCTCTCTGTCTCTCTTCTCTTTCTCTATGTCTCTCTTCTCCTTCTCTATCTCTCTCTCTCAGTTCCAACTCCATTCTCTTGAGTTGCAACTCAACCTCTGGACTCCTTCTCGAACCTATCGGGGTTATAGGAGGAAACTGGGCATAAGGGAGAACATTGTGCTGAACACTCACTGTATGAGTGGCATCGAAATGCTGGGGCGTGGCCAACGACACATGGGGGGAAGAAGGAGGATACTGAGGATTGCTAGCATAACTTGAAACAAATGTACTGGCCATAGGGGCCTGAACATAGCCCTGTAAAAATGAAGGGGCCGTACTGATAGGGTTAAATGCTGGCGGTGGAGGCGTGGTGGCAGGTGCTGTGGTAGTAGTGGGAGACTGCCTACATACAGTATCACCTTGCTCTGGAGTTGTTGCTCCACTCCGGTCCCCAGTAGAATGGTAGCTAGCCTGGCTAATAGGACGCTGTGGCACATGCTGGATGGCACCCTCATCCACAACACAAGTACTAGCTTCCTGAAGACCACTAGTCTGTGCAGCTAACTTAGTCACCTCTTGAACTAACTCTGCCTTAGACATACCACTGCACCTCCATCCATACGCCTCCAACACACGTCATAATTCATCACTACTCCTGCTAGCTACCTCTTCTTGACTAGGTTGGGTTGTAATAAACTTCAAGGTGTCCTCCATCCCCACAATATGAACAGGAATGTAAACAACATGCAACATCTTAGCAAAAGTTGAGGACACGGGTTAATGAAATAAGAGTACTATGTCCGTAGACTTCCAATTTCAAACAAAATTACTGACAATCTAAATATAATTGCTTCACACCACAAGAACTCTATACTATCACACTATCCTAGGCGAGGTCGCCACTGTTACGAGGGGAGGCTGGGGGAAAACAGATGCTCAAATAGCATAACTCACAGCACCCTAACCCTGCAACAGACACGCTCTTAATATCTGACTCAAACACCAAGACACGCAGGTTCACTAGGAAAAAGGGTTATCTTCCTCTGAGCTCTATTAAAGCAGCACCGAGGAGACACAAAAATATCGATTGCCCCCGAGTCTGGTAGATAATGCGTATAATATTTAAGAGTACTTCTCTTCTAGACTGCACCTAACTGAGGAAACAAAACACTGCCAGACTCCCAGACACTTCATAGTATGCTCAATCGCTTAGGAATTAGGAACACTATACATCAGAAACATGGGGGGGGGGTGAAGCACTAACCTAAGACATGGAACACAAGAGTTGACATCCCAGTAGGATGGGGATATGTTACCCTTGAGCATACCTCCAAACCAAGGTGAATGGCAACTTAAATAATAAAGGAGGAATATACATGTAATATCAATAGGCAATGCAGTTAAACAATGGGAAAGAATGCACGGAAGGACAGGGTGAAGCTTATATACTAAGATTGCCCAAGGAGAAGTGAATGCAGAAGGTAATATTAAACTAAAGATGTTAAAATAAAACAATATGCTCAATATGACTCCAGCCCCTGCTATGCTCCAATCAAATAAAGAACAAAACGAAATATGCGGTATTCAAGGGAAAACACGGAGCAAGCCTGACCACCACTACACAGAGATGTTGTCAGAACGAGAACCAGGACTAGAGTGAGGCAGCTAGTGTGGCCGCGAGTTGAGCTAGGGGCCCGCGCGTGGCAAGGAAGGTCTCCAGGCATCGCAAGAATACTTAATTATCTCAGGTAGCCTGTGCTCTCATCAACAATAAACGAATAAAATAAATATGAGTCATCATTGTGTGACTTATGATAAACTGCATTAATCACACAAGACTAAATAAACTAACTAATTCATAGAGCTAACATAACGGCAACAACACAGGGCACCACCACGGCTCACTCATGGGAACCAAGGCAGAGGGTAGACTCGCGCCAGGCCCCCTGCAATATAGGCCTTGTACTTGTATAGCGCATTTTTCAAAGACACTGTGGACCATAGAACATTTATGTTTTGAAAAACTGGCAAGTTGCTCATGGCAGACCTATAATTTTTAAATATATATATATATATATATATATATATACGGTAATAAAAAAGCATAATTCAGAGACAAATTTGTTAATTAAACAATAATATTACTTTTCAACTCTATAGGAATGCAAAGGACTCTAATTCATTCGAAATAATAATTTTAAATATATGAAGGATAAAATATTTACAACACTCATCCCTGTCAACATTCACCTCAGTTGTCTAACATTTGAATTATGCCTTGTAACGAAGGCTGTGAGTGGCTGAAACTGTCACCAGAGTCCTGCCTCCTGGCTGGTGGCCACACCCCCAGAGTCCGTTAATCTTTGGTCTTGGCCGAGCTGACCAAAGACTACCAGACAATCTCGGGAGGCTGTGTGCTTCTGTCTGGTTGTATCTGGTAATCTATGGTAATCTAAGCCTCTTTGTGCCTTTGAAAAACGCGCTATATAACTCACTCACACATGATATACTGTAGGCTACAAACTCATTTGGGAGTGACAATATATATATATATACCGGTATATTATATATATATATATATATATATATATATATATATATATATATATATATATATATATAATATTAATTTCACCACAACACCAAACACCCCCAATGAAATTAATTAAAGTATATATGATCCGCCGGGATTCGAACCCGGGTTATCACACACAGATGTTTGCCACCTTAACCATTACACCACCAGGAGGGTTAAAGGTTTATGCACACGCCTACGACTTATTATCCATTCTCGAATACTGGATATTAATCTAATCATGTTCATACTCCCAACCGCGCTATGGTAGGCCTAATGTTTAAGAGAGAGGAAAGAATATTCATGGGGCACATGCTTACTATGGAAATTAAAGTGCCTTAGGCCACCCACGGATGTACGATATATATATATATATATATATATATATATATATATATATATAATTATATGTAACATGCATGGGTGTAACTATATAACTTAGTAGCTTTCTTCTGGTAGCCACTAGTAACCTTATACTTGTAATAACGGTAGCGGTTATCGCTTGCCACCACCCAATTATTATTTAATGGCCTAATGGGAAGTGAGAATAAATACACAAGTCAATCAGCCTGGTATTTATTAATATAAGTAGGTGTATAATCAACAGCAGTCAGATCAGGAACAAACAGCAACAAATGGTAGATTGTAACTTGAGATAAGCAGGGACAATTGGTATCAGCATTCAGTAGTAATTCTTCAATAGTAGTATTCAAATAGTTGTATATGGTGAGTGGTGGTAATTCTATCTAAGTCCCAATATGTGGACTGGATTGTGGTAGATGAAGTGCCCCAGGAGTAAATGCAGGATACCTTTGTGTGAGAGGTGTGTGGGAGAGTCCCTGAGTGTTCTCCAGTAATGTGGAATAACCGCGCCCTATTCATGAGGCCGGTAAGACCAGCGGCCAAATATGGCCGGAACTTCTATACTTCCGTGGCCGTTTCAGCTTGAGTGTGAAATATGCAGAACATACATTTTACAAGTGGTGTGAGTGAGGAATAATGATTCAGCGTACAGTAATCGGTAGTATACCGATAAGTCATCAAAACAACGTCTTCTTCACCCGCCTTCACCCCAGCTAGTAGCTCTGTACAGTCGCATATACCAATAGTCACGTTACCAATATGACCTAGATATATCTGTATATACTGTAAATGAGGGAACTAGTATCATCATACAAATATACTGTATGACACGCCCCCTCAACAAGAGTTTGCTTCCACTGCAAAATAACAGTAGCAATTGAGCCTTAAACATTAAAGATTAAACATTGAAATCAATCTAAGGTGAGTGAAAACTAAATTTAGCCACAAGATTATAAAGGCTGAGGGTTTGTAGTTTTTCTAAATAAAAATAGAATGAAATGTGATGAAAATTGTATATACTGGTATATATATATATATATATATATTATATATATATATATATATATATATATATATATATATATATATATATATATATATATATATATATATATATATATATATATATATATATATATATATATATATATATATATATATATATATATACACTGTATATATATATATATATATATATATATATATATATATATATATATATATATATACATATATATATATATATATATATAAATGAAATTGTAAAATTTAAAGTAAGTTTATATTTAAAAATATATAATTATAATAAACATGTACGTACATAGTCCAATGTATAATACAACACTAAGTAATTGACAAATTAAATAAAGTCTGTTCTTCAGATCAGTAACTTCTCACATTAACACTTATTGTTCATAGTATGTATTTTCTAAAATATTTTATGATTTTCAAGTAGTATATTTCAAAGTAGTATGTTTTCTAAAATAATGCAGTTTCAAATTTATAAGAAATATGTTTTCTAATAATTTGGTGCCAAATTATATTGTTCCAAAATAGGCTGTATTTTCTAAGTCTAATAGTGCAAAATAAATTTTCTACTGTAAATGTGTAAGGTGAAAATCAAACAAAACTAGTCTACTTGTTTCTACTTTTACCATTTTAGTGCGCCTTCACAAAATGTTCTAATTCACTAATACGTGATGCCATACGAGTGCTTGAACAATAACATACAATAACAACAATAATCAAAAGTATCATTAATAAACCAATAGGAGGGTATACATAATATGGCTTGACAAAGTAGGTGAATGAGACAGAGTCCAATGATGAATTTGTCAGTTTCAAAGTTTTAATGGTATGTGAAACAATCTTAGGGAATGAAAAATGTCCAGAAATATTAACAAGGGGAGGAATATTAACAAAGAGATGACTGTCAATAGATATTGAACTCAGGTGAAATGTTGAGGGATACATAGTGAGGAGAGGACATACAATCATGCGCGAGTCCTTTATATAAATTAAACCTACTGCATGTCTGTGAAAGGGTGAAAGATCGGGACAAGTCACTAGGAGAATAGTTTCCTTCACAAAGTAAAACAACATGTGTATTTAAAACATGTGTATGAAAGAGATTTTTCTGAGGAGCCGGAGTGAACTGACAGTAGTCAAGTATGTTTTCATGTTTCTTATGCCCCTTTCCCACTGGTGCGACAACTCACGATGTTTGTCGCCGACACCAATAAAATTGGCAGTGACATGTCTCAACACCTTTCATGAAAAATCGTTTGACTCTCAAGGCCTCGCAAGGGCCCTCGCGGGTCGTCGCAAATGTTCAGACCGTTCAAAATTTTGGACGAGGACTCACGAGGATTGGTTGCCCTCGCAAGCATCGTCGAGCATCGCCGAGGAATCTGCGAGGGCTTCTGCGATCATCTGCGGCATCGGCGAGACATCGCGGAGGGTTTCGCACAAAAACAAACTTTGCAACGCTGCATGGATTCTCACCGATGCTCTCAGATGCTCTGCTCGCCGATGCTCTCAGATGTTCCGAGAACATCGATGATGACAAAGAGCACCTTCGGCGAGGTGGGTAAAAAAAAATTATTAGGCCTATAGTGAACCTGATGAACCCTTTTTTCTATGCACCTCTCGTGGGGGGTTCACTTTTTTTTTTTTTTTTCTCTCCTTTTCTCTCTTTCTCTGGTTTGTATCCATTCAGCCCCATTCAGCCAACTGTTTTAAGACGTTTATCCCCATCCAAGTATCGATATCTTCCTGGCAAGCGATAGCGAACTAGCATTATATGGAGAAATCCGGCTTCGCCGAGACATTTTTCTATCGAAAAATATACAAATTTAGCTTGCTCTCAAAACAAAAATACATTAATGTTGGCTCGCTACCGCTCACCAGGAAAATGTTGAAACCTGGATGGGGTAAACGTCTTAAAACAGTAGGCTGAACGGGGCCGAACGGATTATAGGCAAAGAGAGAGGGAGAGAAAGAAAAACAAAACGAGGAGGGAGAGAAAGAGAAAACAGCAGGTGGGCTCAATGTTTACGTTACGGCTTAGCCTAATTGAGCCCAACTCCTGTTTTAGTTTTTTCTTTCTCTCCCTCTCTCCTCGTTTTTTTGTTTTTTTTTTTCTCTCCCTCTCTCTTTGCCAATTCCGAATTAAGGGAAGATGGGTCGTTTTTCTGGTCCCCTTTCTTCCTCATGGTTAACCCCATTAGTTTTCATATTTCATGACGTTCGGCCCATTAGTTTGGCGATTTTAAGACATTTCACCCCATTTCTTTGTCAATATTAAGACTTTTCGTGTCATTTAGGCATCGAGTTTTTCCTGGCTAGCGATAGCGAGCCTGTACTTTTTGAGGAACCGGCCTTCGGCCAGGATATTTTTCTATCGACAAATGTACAAAGTGATCTTGAAGGAGGGTGTTGGGGGGTGCTTTATATGCTTGATGGAGGTTTAGGGATGAAACTAGGGATGAAATAGAAAACAAACAAAACACGAGGAGAGGGAGAGAAAGAGAAAACAAAAAAAGGGGAGGTGGGCTCAATTTTTAAGCCGTATCGCAAACATTGAGCCCACCTCTTTTTTTTATTTTGTTTTCTCTCTCTCTCTCTCCTCGTTTTTTTTTTTTTCTATTTCTCTCCCTCTTTCTTTGCCTATAATCCGTTCGGCCCCATTTACCCTACTGTTTTAAGACGTTTACCCCATCCAGGTTTCAATACGCCGAACCATCGCTTGAATCGCCGAAGACGTCGCAGAACATACGGCGAGTTTTCTTTCATCCTCGCATGATTTCGCAAGATATTTTTGAAAATGTGACCATGCCTCTGCCGGCATCGGCGAAACATCGCTCACTTCGCCGATAACGTCGCAGAAGGTCGGCGATTGCGTCGCCGACATCGTCTTCGCCGAGTATAATTTGTCATCTGTTTGAAACGGTCAAAATCGTGAACGTCGCACGTATTCTTGCGAATTTGACAAAACTAAGTCATCGGCGACGAAAATCGTGAGTTGTCGCACCAGTGGGAAAGGGGTATTGATAGCATGACTACAATCATCAGATTCCAAAGGGAGTAATGAAACTAATTGAGCAGGACAGGTAGTAATGACATCTAAGATACGGTAGTATGACAATGTTTCTCAAGAGTTGAAGTATCCTCTAGAGCTTGATACTCATCAGGATATCTACCAATTGAAAACAACAAATTATCTGAAAGGAGATTAATTTCAGGAAGTTTGCCTTGGATAACAGTGGGGAAAGGGATTATTTCCAGTCTAGTCAAAACCATTTCGCACGCAAATGTAAATAAAATTAAGATATCACCAGAGTTGATGTGCACTTCAAGAAATTGATAATGTATATCTAACTAATCTCGCTAGAAACAAAAATAAGGGAGTCAACCCAAGCTCGAATTCTGCTATTTTGGAAATAAAAATCAAATCAAATCAAAAGTAGTTGTGCAAAATGTATTTCTAGAGAGATGCGCTCACATCCTATCTAAGCTGAATAAGCTGAGACCTATCGACGTGAGTTCTAACTAAGTCTGTAACTAAAAACAACTAAACCTGGGCCGATAAGTGAGGCTCGATCATCCGTGTCAAGGTGAGCGACGACCGCGCGTTGCCGCGCTAGTAAGAGAGTCACCCACCATCAAATATGTAGCCTACAATTAAAAACCAAAACATCTATTTACATGCAGAAAGTATCTTACCCAATAATTAACGTATCCAGCCACCACTGAGCAACAAAATCACCCTTCAAAGATGATATGGCAACAACGGCGTGGGATCAAAGATTATATCCTCTTTATGTGGTAATTTTCTGTTCACTTTTCGGTTTTCGGTTTCAAAAGTTGTTCATCTATATTCGCGTCTTCGTAACCAAGTAGAGTACGACGAATGTTCTTCAAATGGTCAACATGTGCACGTTTCTCATTACCTACATCCAAATGTTTAATAGTCGTGCTATTTCCATGAATTGTTAAAACTGTAGGGACCATCAAAGACCGGTTGCAATTTATCCTTAGTGTAAAAATGTTTGTAAAAAAACAATATCACCAATATTGATATTTGGATTAGATTTATGTTTGTTAGCCATAGTAGTCATTTCCTCTTTAGAGTGAGTGAGAGAACTTCGAAGATTCTTGTAAATTGTACGGAAAGAATTAAAATGGTACAACAAATAATCATCCGAATTATACACTGAAGTATTTGCTTTCTTTAGACTAGTAAAAGGTAATTTCTTATCTCTGCTAAAAACTATGAAATGTGGAGAATGAGCAATGGACGTATTTATATATGAATTAAGCTGACTTCTATACGTAGTGAATACAATTATCCCAAGTACCAGTATCTCGTTCATGTAATAAACAGCGTAGCTCACTAATTAGGGATTGATTAGCACGTTCAACCAAGCCGTTACTTTGTGGTGAATGGGGGCAAGCTGTCTCGTGGGTAATATCATATTTTCTACAAATGTCTTCCATATCTGAATTACAGAATTATGTCCCATTGTCACTAATAATAGTGTTTGGACAATTGATTTTGCAAATTAAATATCTTAAAAGTGCTTGAGTAATTTATTTCGCTTCTTTTTCTTGCAAAATTGACAGAATAACATATCTCGAAAAGTGATCAACTATGACGAGTACATATTGATTTCCATTTAATAGTGATGGGTAACTTGTGTAGATCTATGCCAACTATATCAAAGGGGTAATGAGGTATCGGATACGTACCGATTTTCGCAGATGCATTCAACTTTGGTTCAACTTTCGTGCATGTAATACATCCGTCTATGTTTGTGAATAGGTCCCGTTTCATTGTACGCCAAAAAAATGACCCTTGAGCTTGTGAAAAGGCTTTATCCTTTCCAGGATGTCCAACCAACTGTGAATAAAGTATAACGTTGAAACTATACGGGAGGAGGGAATTATAACTAGTTGCAACACCTCTCTATTAGGTGAGTTTCTGCCATATAACTGAGTTCTCTTTTACAAACAATTATTGTGTATTTCAAAGTCTTGTAAATTCAAAGATATTAATTATGCGTCGCTCGAACTAACAGAAGCACCGGACTCAGTATTAAGAATAACTTTACTCCAAAACGTATCGGATCTCTGTTCCGCAGCAATACCGTCAGTGCTCAAAATCGCATTGGCTGAAATTGAAGCTACTGGATTATGAAATAAGGCATCAGCCGCAATAATGTGTTTCTACATACATTTTTGGGGGATTATAAGATGCTAGGATTAACTTCCATTGAGCACGTCTGCCAGATACAAATGTAGCATCAAACAACTTAAGTAATGGTTTGTGATCTGTCCACAAAGTCACATAATATCCAAATAATATTTCTTTGTAAGTCTGAAGGGCCCATATTAAAGCAGCACCTTCCAGATCTGTAACGCAATAGTTTAATTCTGCCGGTTTGAGAGATCGGCTTGCGTAACCTAATGGGCGTAATTCATTGTTTTCATTATACTGCATGAGCGTAGCTCCGAATCCTGAGTATGACCCATCAGAATTAATAACAAAATCCTTCTTAAAATCAGGAAAAGCAAGTGTAGGCCTCGTGGTTAAACTATTCTTCAAGTTTATAAAACCTTGTTCTTGTTCATAGCCCCATTCAAATTCTACTTATTTCTTTAACAATTCATAAAGGGGGTTTGCCATGATTGCATAATTCCGGATGAAAGCGCAATAATAGCCAGAAAGGCCCACAAACTGTCGCAACTGTTTAACATTTGTGGGTGTTCGAAAATGTGTGATAGCGTTCGTGAGATTGGGAGTAGTATTAACACCTTAAGAGCGGGTGGTGGAGTATATTTCACTGTGCCGCCCAGTGTAGGGTTTTTACCATAAATGGGGTTGTTTCCGTGCTCTTTTACATGCATAAACAAGACCCAGAGCGTAATACAAGTATGTATCCCTGAAAGGGCGTAAATTGAGCTTTCCAATGACACCCGAACCATCCTTCTACGATCACTGGTTGTCTTGCAACGATCGTGCAACCGAAGGGCAAAATCGCTAAAATACAGTAATTTCTTTATATACTTACGTATGTAGCGAGGGAGGATGTAAGTGGAGTACATCTCAGTTGGTCCACGGCGGCCGTGGCGAGCGGTCATGAGGTAACCCATGCTCCTCCCGTCGCTCGTTTCTCTCTCAGAGCCAATATTGCACCAAAATTGCACACAGACTTAAGTCGGGCCCCGCCACATAGTCCAAATTTTTCGATACGGACTTAAGTCGGGCCCCGATAGACAGGGGTTAACACCACCAGGAGTTAGTTCGTGACCTAAACACTTAGTTTTTTCTTTAAAAAATTACATTTACTAAGTTTAATTTTCAAACCTGCCTGATTTAGTCTAGAAATTTGTTTCCTCAGTGCTTCAATATGGCCCGATATATTCTTAAAGAAAGCAATGATATCGTCTATATACTGTACAGGGTGTCTAAAAAAAAACCCCACCCTGATAACAAATTGTTGCCCTGGCCATAATTGTCATCTGATTGTATTTTCTTTTCAGCGTATGTTGAGCAAAAATGGGAATTTCTGCACTGAAGATTTGGTAGCCATCTGACAATGATGACACTGATTATTGAACAAAATACTAGAATCGTAGAATTCTACCTAGAGACGAAATCGTGGGTCAGAATGAAGCGTGCCTACCAGAGGCATTTCAATGTCAAGACTTCGCCTGACCCTAACACTTTGAGAGAAGTGGTTAGGAAATTTCGGACAGAAAGAACTTCATAATCTGAACAAGAAAAGGTCGGGAAGACCATAAATAGTAAGGACAGTTGAAAATGTGGATACCGTTCGTCAGTCAGTGACACAGAGCCCAAAAAAGTCATTACGCAGAAGATCTCAAGAACTTGGACTGACCCATGCAACAACCCACAGAATTTTGAGACAAGATCTCAATCGTTTTCCATATAAGATCCATATTAAACACAAACTTACTGACACTGATAGAGTGGCTAGAGTGTCAATGTGCAACTGGTTCAATGAGAAAATGGAAAGGGATCAGGACTGGATAATACCTGTGTGGTTTACTGATGAGGCTCATTTTCATCTGCCTGGACAAGTTAATTCTCGAAATAATGTGTACTCGGGCACCCAGCCACCACTTGAAGTTGTCGAGAGACCATTGCACAGTGCCAAAGTGACAGTCTGGTGTGCGCTAAGCAGCCAAGGGATAATAGGCCCTTACTTTTTTTAGGATGAAGATGGCCATACCGTCACCATTAACCAGCAGCGATACCGAGTGATTGTTCGCAGATTTTGTTCCTCTCTGGAACATCGCCAAGGTATTCCATTCCAAACCTAGTGGTTTATGCAAGATGGGGCTAATCAAACACTAGAAATGCTTAGAGACATGTTTGATGATCGTGTAATCTCTAGAAGAACTGAGAATCCATGGGCACCTCATTCTCCAGATCTCACTCCGCTGGATTTTTTCCTGTGGGGATATGCGAAGGACAATGTGTTCAAGGTTCACCCAAACAGTTTACAGGAGTTAAAGGAAGCAATTACTGATTTTGTAAGGGCAATCCCCCAAGATATGTGTGAGCGGGTAATAGAGAACTTTGCAGTGAGAGTAAATGCATGCCTGAACAGAAATGGTGCTCATATCGAACACATCATTTAGACACTACAGTATAATTATGCAAAAATTACTATTGTACATGTTTTACTGCTGTATTAGAATGAATCATATAATCAAAACCAGTTTTTTTGTAAATAAAATTCCCATATGTGTTTATTAACACCTTTCCGACATATGACGCGATTTTGAGCCGATTAGGGATACTTTAAAGCCTTTGTTACCATCAGGGATATTTAGAAACCTTTAGTTTAGTTACTTGAACCTCTGTATTTGTCTTTGAGTTAGCTATTTGCAGAAAACTTATTTTGAAGAGGTAATTATAAGGGTGAGAGAACTCTATTTCTTATTGCTAATCTGGCAACCTCTGCATCATATGAGTCTGAAGGGGTTAAGAGGCTGTATCTCAGAATTTGATATTTCAAAATGCCAATGTGTGGTAAGCAATCAAAATCAGGGTTTTTTTGTTTAGACCCCCTGTACACATACACGTTATCAGCCAATAATCCTGCCAACATATTAGACATCAGGCGTTGAAATACTGCAGGTGAATTTTTAAGACCCTGAGGAGTCTTAAATTCATAAGTATCGGAGGGGGAATTGAATGCAGTGTATTGACGGGAATCCACATATAAATTAATCTGATGAAATCTGCTCGACAAATCAAGAGTAGGCCTACTAAACACTTTATTATGGGTACCTAACAAATAAAGGATTTCAGGAATCGCAGGCATATGAAAATGTTCAGTTTCCGTGAGAGAATTAAGTTTTCGGTAATCAAAGACAACTTTATATTCGCCTTTATTTTTCTTCAGGACTAAAAATAGGGGACTTCGCCACAAGGAGGTCGAAGGTTGTATAACATCTTGTTCCAAAAGTTCTTTAAATGTATATTCGTAATTCTCTGTGTGAATGGGAGAGGCGGTACATTGGTAGATAAACAAGTGTTTGATTAACATCTTTCAAAATTATACGGTGAACCAGAATATCTATAAAACCTATAGAATCTGTCTTAAGATGTACAGTAGATATATAGCCTACCAATATGAACTAGGATATATCTGTATGTAAAGTAAGTGAGGGAACTAATGTCATCACACACACACATACTGTATCATATATATATATATATATATATATATATATATATATATATATATATATATATATATATATATATTATATAATATTGTTACGAGGGGAGGCTTGGGGAAAACAGATGCTCAAGTGGCCTAGCCCACCGCACTGGCAAAAAGACAACGCCGTAGCAAAAAGACACCAATGCTGTAGACCTGCACCCAACACTGCCCACCGCACTAAACCAACCCTGCAATAGACACGCTCTTAATATCTGACTCAACACCAAGGCACGCAGGTTCTCTAGTCAATTGTGCGTGTAGTATACCAGAGAACTTCTAAGGGTATTATGAACTGCACATAAATGATACACCAGAACACTGCCAGACTCTCAGACACTTCATAGTATGCCCAATCGCTTAGGAATTAGGAATAATATAAAGCAGAAACATGGGGGAGAGTCTGGAGCACTATCCGAAGACATGAAACAATAGCTGGCATTCCAGTAAGTTGGGATAGGCTACCCTTGAGCATACCTCCAAACCACTGTGAATGCCAACTTCAATAATAAAGGATAAATACATGTAATATTAATATGCAATGCACTTAAACAATGGAAGGAAAGTGCACAGAAACAGTGAAGAAGCCTATAAACTAAGATTGCCAAAGAAGAAATTAATGCAGTGATTAATACTAAACTAAATATGTTGAAACAAACCAATATGCTCAATATGACTCCAGCTCCTGCTATACTTCAATCAAACAATGAACAAAATAGAAATATGCGGTATTTAAAAGGAAAATTAAGAAGCAAGCCAACAACGTCAGGCAATGATGTTGCTACAGCGAGAGGCGAGACTGGAGTGAAGCCCGCACCCGCGGGAGCTGATCTACGGTCCCCCCGCGTGGCAAAGAATGGCTCCAGGCATGCAAGAATACTTAATTATCTCAGGCAGCCTGTGCTCTCACTAACAACAAAAGTAATCAAATAATCATAACTCATCATTGTGTGAACTTATGATAAACTGCATTAATCACACTAGGTTAAATAAACTAATTAATTTATAGTGCTAGACCAACGGCAACACAGACTCCAGGTGCCGTCCTGCTAGCCACGAGAGAAGAAAAAACAGTCGGATAGCGAGCTACTAGCGTCTATCAAGGCCCCTCCACAACAGGCCTTGCAAACTATAACTCACTCACAAATGATATAGGCTACAAACTCATTTGGAAGTGACACCCTCTCACCCAGGGGGAGTCTGTTGGTGCATCTTGAAACAACAGACTGCTCATACTTCAATAACACTACAAGACATACACAACTACAGTCTTTTTTCTAGTATTTTTATAGTTTTTATATTTTTGTATTTAAATATTTTCTTCTACACAAAACCACAGCAACTCCTACTTTACGACCCTGCACTGGGCGTCACACGGCAACCGACAAGCACCAGACGCAAACATGCTAATCAAACCAAAGTAGGAGGCTACACCAACACTGACTGAACGGCGAGGGTTCTCCTTAACTCCTCCAGTCACATTATGTTCCAGTAAGTCTACGGAGGCGGGAGCCCGGTATCATTGCCACTGCACCACACAACTGTCAAAACCACACTGCTGACCGTTAGAATTGTCGGAGAAACCTGGGGTTGCCACCAACCGACAGATCTTCATCTAACTTACCGGACTTACTGAGCTCCATATGACGCTAGGGCGTCATATAACTTATTCTAGAATTATGAAGATAAGTCCATATGACGCGGTAGCATCATATGAGTATTTGGTTCACCCTGTCATATGACGCGGTAGTGTCATATAAGTCTGAAAGAGTTAAACCATACCCTCCCGTGACAAACAATCAACCAGAACATTATCAGTGCCCTTAACATGCCACACATCCAAACTGTGTTCCGGCAGCAAAACAACACCCGACACTGATAAACGGCCCAGTCCACCACAAGACTGGCACTTCTCTTCGCTCTCTCCGGCAACGGGACCTGCCAATAACCTTTCACTATTTCCACCTTAGTGATAAACGAGGCAGCCCCGATGCGGTCTATGGGATCGTCAACTCTGGGTAATGGATAGGCGTCTGTCAGGGATAATGCACTAACACTACTGCAATCAACACAAAAATGGATCCTGCCACTCTGCTCAGGTTGCAAAGTCACTGGCAAAAACCACTCACGATATCCTTATCCCTCAGACCCTTCTCCAACATGTAGTCCAGCTCTGCTTTTAAGACAGGCTGTCGAGCAAGATTTATACGGTAGGGGGTCAACTGGAGCTTTGCACTGTCTCCAACCTCTATGTCGGGTGCCAGCCCGTACATCAGGCTTGGAGAATCACCAAACATATACTGTAGAAGTACTCCCACAGCCTAGTAAACAACTCCTCTTGGCGCTTAGGAACAAGAGGTTGCAACTTATCTCGACAACATACTCATTGCCCTCGCACAATCCAGCCGGGACCGCAGCCTCTAATATATAGTCTCCCTCCTTCTCCTCCTTCGTCCCTAATACAGCCAGGTCATGAGAGGAACAATCTGTACCACCTGTGCAGTCACTCCCACAGTTCATAAGTGCCAAGGCTTCCCCGCCGATACCATACATGCGCACCCCCGCATTCCTTGCGGCTACATCTGCCTGCGCAACATCACCTCCATCAACGCCACGGCCAGATGCAGTCGGTCTATGGTAGGGCTGTTGCATTTTAATAGGGCAGCATTGGGAGGCTATGCGACGGTCGGGCGTATCTATTACATAGTCAACCTCACCAATCTGCTTAATGACCTGATACTGACCACAAAACTTAGCAGCCATGGGTCGACCCTGAGCTGACAACCATGCCAAAACCTCGTCGCCCACCTTGAACACCCCAGATTTAGCCTGTTTGTTACAATGGTCTCTCATCTTCGTGTTCATGCTGCTAACCGGGATAGCCTCCGGGTATCTAGTGGTAGTATCAATTAAAGTGTGCAAGTATTTATTTCCCGAACTGGTGGGTAATAAGGGACCAACTATTTTAACTATGACACAAGTCAATGGCGGTTCAACTGCAGGTGTAGGGATCAATGGTGCCACGGGTATTCCTGGGTGGGGTTTTCCAACTACCTTACCAATATGACACATCAAAAAAGAAGCCACCGATGCATGCATATTAGGCCACAAAAAATGAAAATGTAGCCTATCAGTAGTCTCACATACCCCTAAATGATCCGCCATTGGTGCCACCTGTGTTAGCCTAACCAAACCTGAGTTCGTATCCGGCTTCCACTGGCGATACAACAATGCCCCCTTTACAACAAATGTCTCTGCTTGACCGTTCTTCCCACCAGTCGTACCAACCTTCTTAAACAGGAGGCCCAGACTGGGGTCCTCTTGCTGCAACTTGCTCAGTTTGTTTCTAGGTAACTCCATCAAGGCAGTTACCTCTGACCTCTCAAAAATATCAGAAGGTTGAGTCGCTTTCACTATGTCAGACTCCTCGTCCGGCACTAGGTCACCTCTACTAATCTCGGTAGCCTCACTGGGGTCAGCCAAGCCCACAGTTGCCTCCAGACCAGTGTCATCTAGTAGTGCATCATGGGATGGCCCGCACTCATGGCTGTCGGCCCCCGCATCCACTAAATCATCCACCTGTTGTGCCAAATGTGCCACTGATTGGGTCACTGCACCAACAGGGTAGATAGATTCCATGTAATCTTCTTGCAAACAACCACCACCAGGGGGTACAAAAGCAGCCTCAGCGACGACTATAGGAGGCGGGAAAACTACATCCCCTGCCAAGTCAGTCCCGAGAAAAAAGTCCACCCCCTCAATTGGCAGAGTGTCCACCATGGCCACCTTACACTCGGCAGTCAAAAGTGGGCACTCTAGGGTCACCGGGACTAAATCACAGAATTGTTCACTGTTGATTCCTCTGCACATTACAAACCCTCCCGTGCTAATAGGTCCCCCTGTTAGGTTGCAACACATGGATTGTTGCGCACCAGTATCCCTAAACACCTTAACAGGGTAAGTCTGCTCCCCAACCCGTACAAATCCATCATGTATGAATGGCCGACACCAATCAGGGGAAGTCTGGTTATGCTCAGGTGGTTACACCATCTGGGGCGGCAAAGTGCTTACTACCCTGCTTCGCGCTGGCCAACACTGCCCCCCAAACTCACCAGTACCTGGCTTGCCTTTCACAGGCACCTCCCCTAATGTCGCCACCAACTGGACAGCCTTGGGTTCCTGGGCAGCCTTCCATTTAGCACACTGAGGTTTAATATGACCCACTTGCTTGCAAAAATAACATCTCACATCCGTAGAAGCTTGCTGGTTGTCAGCCTCGGTATAATGTTGTGTCTTATTTGTGGTACCTTTGGGTGATGATGGGTGAGCTGATACTGTGGCTGCTTGGTGCACAGGTCGATCTCTCCTGTCACCAATGCTCCCCATGCACGTGCCATGCTGGGCTAGTGCAAAGTCATCAGCCCATACTGCTGCTTCCCTTATTGATTTAAACTGCTTTAATTTTTATTTTGCCCCAATGTCCTTTTGAACTATGCTGGTAAACTGCTCCATCAGCCAAACCTCACATGCCGCCTCAAAAGTACCAGCAGACTCTGAATGCAGCCACTTAGCTAGAGTATCGCACAGGTACCTGGCACATTCCACGTGCGAGTCCTCCTGCCGCTTCCGAGCCCCCCTGAAGGCCAACCTGTAAGCCTCGGGACGAAGCTCGTAGGCTTTTAACACAGCCTCTTTAAGTACATCATACTCTAGTTACTGCACTTCTAGGCGATCGTATGCATCAAGAGCCTTGCCTTTTAAAACATTAGACACCAACACCGCCCAGCGTTGCTTCGGCCACTGATACTCGTGGGCCTTCTTCTCAAAATGCAAGAACCACTCCGTGACCTTGAGTTCATCGAAAGCCGGCGCGAGTTTCAGCCGTCGAGACAACAGCACCTCTTCTGCCTCCTCCCTAGATGTATGACCAGCACTATATTCCCTTGGCATCTTTGCCCACTAGTTTCCAACTTCGTCTTCTCCAAATCTACCTCCCTATATCTCTCTCTCTGTCTCTCCTCCATCTCCATCTTCCTCAACTCAAGCTCCTTATCTTTCTGTCTCTCTTCTCTCTCTCTCTCTGTCTCCCTTCCATCTCCAATCTCTTTAGCTGCAGCTCTACCTCCGGGCTCCGTTTCGACCCTATCGGGGTTATAGGAGGAAACTGGGCGAAAGGGGCACATTGTGCTGAGCAGCCACCGTATGAGTGGCAGTGAAATGCTGGGGTGTGGCCCACGCACATGGGGGGAAGAAGGAGGATACTGAGGATTGCTAGCATAACTTGAAACAAATGTACTGGCCATAGGAGCATGAACATAGCCCTGTGAAAATGAAGGGGCCGTACTGATAGGGTTAAATGCTAACGGTGGAGGCGTGGTGGCAGGTGCTGTGGTAATAGTAGGAGACTGCCTAAATACAGTATCACCCTGCTCTGGAGTTGTTGCTCCACTCCGGTCCCCAGCAGAATGGTAGCTAGCCTGACTGATAGGACGCTGTGGCACATGCTGGAAGGTGCCATCAACCCCGACACGAGTACTAGCTTCCTGAAAACCATTCTGCTGTGCAACTAGCTTAGACACCTCTTGAACTAACTCTGCCTTAGCCATACCATTGCACCTCCAACCATGCATCTCCAACAACACACGTCATAATTCATCACTACTCCTGCCAGCAACCTCTTCTTGACTAGGTTGGGTTTTAATAAACTGCCAAACGTCCTCCCTCCCCACAATATGAAAAGGAATGTAATCAACATGCGACATCTTAGCAATAGTTGTGGACACAGGTTAATGAAATAAGAGTACTATGCCCGTAGACTTTCAACTGCAATACAAATTACTAACAATCTAAATATAATTGCTTCACACCACATGAACTCTATACTATCACACTATCCTGGCATGAGGTCGCCACTGTTACGAGGGGAAGCTGGGGGAAAACAGATGTTCAAATAGTCTAGCCCACCGCACTGGCAAAAAGACAACGCCGTAGCAAAAAGACACCAATGCTGTAGACCTGCACCCAACACTGCCCACCGCACTAAACCAACCCTGCAATAGACACGCTCTTAATATCTGACTCAACACCAAGACACGCAGGTTATCTAGTCAATAGTGCATGTAGTATTAGTATGTTCTCTCCACTAACCAACTTTACTCCTAAACTCGATTAATGAAATTAACAAACACATGTGGCAGTCCGGGGATTCGAACCTAGGATGCTCACACCGAAAATCAACACACTTATGCATTGCACCACGAAGACAGTTAAAGAATACTGCACAAGCCTACGATTTATTATGCAGTTTCGAATCCTGCATACCAATCTAAGCATGTACAATATCCCAACTGTACTATCGGAGGGTATGCATAGGTGAAAGGAAATAGTAATTAATGGGGCACTTAACCCTAGGGAAGGCCTCTCGATAAACTACTACTGAACCTGAATGAATTATTATACCAGAGAACTTCTAAGGGTATTATGAACTGCACATAAATGTTACACCAGAACACTGCCAGACTCCCAGACACTTCATAGTATGCCCAATCGCTTAGGAATTAGGAATAATATAAGGCAGAAACATGGGGGAAGTCTGAAGCACTATCCTAAGACATGAAACAATAGTTGGCATTCCAGTAGGTTAGGATAGGCTACCCTTGAACATACCTCCAAACCACTGTGAATGCCAACTTCAATAATAAAGGATAAATACATGTAATATTAATATGCAATGCAGTTAAACAATGGAAGAAAAGTGCACAGAAACAGTAAAGAAGCCTAAAAACTAAGATTGCCAAAGAAGAAATGAATGCAGTGATTAATACTAAACTAAATATGTTGAAACAAACCAATATACTCAATATGACTCCAGCTCCTGCTATACTTCAATCAAACAATGAACAAAAAAGAAATATGCGGTATTTAAAGGGAAAATTAAGAAGCAAGCCAACATCGTTAGGCAATGATGTTGCTACAGCGAGAGGTTAGACTGGAGAGAAGCCCGCACCCGCGGGAGCCGAGCTAGGGTCCCCCCGTGGGGCAAGGAAGGGCTCCAGGCATGCAAGAATACTTAATTATATCAGGCAGCCTGTGCTCTCATTAACAACAAAAGTAACCCTCCACAATAGGCCAGGCCTTGCAAACTATAACTCACTCACAAAATTAATGATATAGTCTACAAACTCATTTGGGAGTGACAATATATATATATATATACTGTATATATATACCAGTATATATATACAGTATATATATATATATATATATATATATATATATATATATATATATATATATATATATATATATATATATATATATATATATATATAATATATATATATATATATATATAATATATATATATATATATATATATATATATATATATAATATATATATATATATATATATATATATGCTTGCCCATCATAAAACCATATGGCTTAACCAGTGCCCCGAAAATGTCAAACCTTTAGTATATAAACGTTATATCAACAACATCTTCCTAGTATTCAGTTCCCCTGATCATGTCCCGCTATTTCTAAATTACTTGAACTCCCAACACCAACACATAAAATTCACCGCCGAACTAGAGAACGAAAACAAGTTATCATTTCTCGATGTTAATATTGAAAAATCAAACCATTCATTTGTAACATCAGTGTACCGCAAACCGACATTCACAGGCCTCATGACTAAGTTCGACTCCTCCATCCTTATCTAATTCAAGCGAAATTTAGTTTGCACTCTGGACACCAGAGCTTATAATATATGTTCCAATTTCATGTCCATGCATAACGAATTTCAGTTTTTGAAGAAAATGTTAAGTGCGAACGGCTTCCCATTAATGTTCTTTGACAAATGTATTGGTACCCAGCTTCAAAAATTACATTCTCCCTCGCCAAAAATCACTACAGTTTTAATAAGGCCCCTTTGTATTTTTTCTGCCCCTTTCTTGGTAAGCAAAGCTTCGCACTAAAGCACAGTCTTCAAAGACTGATCTCGGAGTTCTTTCCTCATATTTAAGCCACAAATTACAATCTCCCAGCTGTTCAAAGTTAAAGATCGTATCCCTTGTGTTCTACAATCCTCAGTTGTATATAAGTACAAGTGTAGTAGCTGTAATGCTACACATATTGGTCAAACCAAACGCCAACTTTCAACGAGGATCTCGGAACACAATGGTCGATCTTACCGTACCAATTTCCCTTTGTCAAAGCCATAATATACCGCTATCCGAAACCACAGCGAAACCTCAGACCATACTATAAATAGCCAGGATTTTACCATATTATTCACCGCAACAGACGACATGACATGTGTGACAGCTGAGTCCCTCCTCACCTACCACCTCCGACCGTCTCTAGGCACCCACGAGACCTCCACGCCCCTCCTCTGCTTTTAGTGACCTGTACTTTTAATATTAGGTACGTGTAGGCATATGTTTAAATAGATATATGTGCCCATTTGTACTCGTTTCCTTATTTTAGTCGACCCCGCCCATTTCTCTCCTTGACTCTTTTAAATTCGCCACCCATATCTATCTTTATTTTGCATAGCATTAATTATTATTGTTTACATTATTTTCACTCTTTATTCCTTTTTTACTTATCATATATCTATACTTTTAATTTATTAATGTAATGAACCTTAGCTATATTATCGTTAAATTTATCTTTTGAATAAATTTTCAATTTTAGCATGTGATGACTTTATGATACTCACGATAGGTTTTATTCTTTCTATTTTTAGGCTTGATAATGACACAAGATTAGTGTTGAAACGTTGCCAATAAACAAATATGTTCCTGTTCGCTTTGGTCTTCATATTCTTTATTCGTCTTCGATTCCCAGTAGGAGAATCAATTGCTTCCATTATATATATATATATATATATATATATATATATATATATATATAGAGAGAGAGAGAGAGCCATTGATATTCACAAATATAGAATACTTTGTTACGTTTAATGCTTCCAAAACCCAATTTCTCCATCTATCTACCCGTCCGGAACTCCCAGAGGACTATCCCTTATTCTAGAACAATACACAAATCAACCCTTCATCTTCTCTCAGTATTCTCGGTGTCTTTTTTTCTTCTGCTCTCTCTTGGAACGACCATCTTACCAGTCTTGCTAATGCGGCCTCCCAGAAGATGTGTGTGCTCAACCGCCTCAAGGGGTTCTTTATCCATGCTCAGCTTCTTGCTCTGTACTGGGGCACAGTGCATCATTGTATTGAGTATTTTTCACATGTGTGGGGAGGATCCTCTCACACAGCACTTCTAAACAAAGTAAAAAGGAAAACTTGTTGTATCATTAACTCCAGTCCACTCACCGACTCTCTCTCCCCAAATACCTACGTCTTAGCTGAGAGTGGCGAGCCCCCGCTCTCCCTCCATCGCGATTTAGTTACTATGCGCCGTGCATTAAAAATTAAACATAGTAACTCTCCCACTAATTCCCTTTTCAGTGATATCTTCATTCCCGATCCGTGTCCATCTTCTCCCTCCTTTCCGATTCGTGCTACAATTCTCCTCAACTCTCTTGACTTTCACATTGCTGTTTCGCCGCCTGTTGTCTCCCCTTCCCCCCCATGGGTTATCTCTCTCCCCAATGTTTGCACTCACCTCTCCTTCCTCTCTAAGAGATATCCTTTTGTCCCTAGCCATCACTGCCAACACGCACTCGAACACATACGTCGTAAAGGCCCCCATTTTGCCATCTTCACTGATGGGTCTAAGACTGACTCTGGGGTGGGCCTCGCTGCTGTGTCCTCTACTAAGCTCCTTCAGTTTTCTCTCCCGCCCCAAGCCTCTATCTTTACTGCTGAACTTTTAGCTATCCAATCCGCTATTGACATTATACGTGACACCCCTCAACAGCCCTTTATAAGTTACAGTGACTCTCGTAGTGCCCTCGAAGCGCTCCGTGCTTATTCGTCCTCCCACGTAATAGTTTTAGCCATAAAACACGCTCTCCACGAGATGAGCCTACGTGGATTCCAGGTCCAGTTATGTTGGATTCCTTCTCACATCGGTGTCCGTGGCAATGAAGACGCCGATGCTGCGGCTAAGGATACTATTTTAATGATCCCTCGCCAACCCCACCTTCTGTTAGGTGATTGGCTGTCCTTACTCAATCCTTCTATTCTTTGCATGTGGCAATCTCATTGGGATGCTCTACCCTGCAATAATAAACTCCGTGCAATCAAACCTTCTGTCCGTCCTTGGCCCTCGTCTTTCAGGTCTCACAGGTGTGAGGAAGTTTTACTAACTAGACTTAGGATAGGCCATTCTCGGCTGACTCACGGTTATTTGATGTCCACTCTCCGCACTCCGCCCCCTACCTGCTCCTCCTGTCATTCCCCTCTAACTGTTCGCCATGTCTTTGACTGCCCAGATACTGCCCGTCTGCGTACGGTTTGTTTTGGTACTAAATCATTCACTGACCTTTTATCCGATTCTCCGTCATTTTCCTTCCCCCCTATCGTCCGTTTTTGCGTCGCCTTAAGCTCCTTTCAGTAATCTGATCCAATCCTTCGGGCCAGACCTATGAGAGTTCCGTATGGAGCTCAGTGGTCTGGTTAATCTGCTCTACATAACTAACTAACTAACTCACCGACTCTCTGCAATCTCTCTCTTTTCACCACAATGTTGCATCTCGCTCTCGCTATTCTATCGCTACTACAATAATCAGTATTCCTCAGAGCTCTATCAGTACATACCACCTCCTCTTCGTAGGGTACATAGTAACCTTCTTGCAACACAATCCCACCCTACTCTGTACAACTCTCCAACTCAAGAGTGAAACGTGGCTCCCAATCATTCTTCTATTCAACAACTGAGCTCTGGAATTCGCTCCCTGAACCCATATTTCACTCATCCTATGACTTAAATTGTTTCAAACTCCGTGTGTCCAGACATTTTGGCTTGAACTTTCCTTGATTTTGGCCCTGTCACTCTTTTAACTCTGGGGGAGGCACTCGTCACAGGCAGTTTTCCCTTTTGTCTCCCTCATCCACATTGATAAAAAAAAAAAAACACACACACACAAATACGAGTACTCACATACATACAGACTCTCTCTCTCTCATATACATACACACAGACTCTCCCTTTCCCTCTCATACACACACAGGCGTGCATTCAACCCTGAGAGAGAGAGATAGATAGAGAGAGAGAGAGAGAGAGATAGATAGAGAGAGAGTGAGAGTGAGTGAGTGAGTGTGAGAGAGGTAGGTAGGTAGGCGATCGTGAGCTCATAGTGCTAGCGGACAGTGCGGAAGGAGGTTATACACCGCGCGCTACCAACCAAACCCCCATTCCACACACACAACCACACGCACATACCACTCTCCTACCACAACTACTAATATTACTACCATACATACACATTATATCCACCTCTGCTATAACTATCCTATTATCACTACTACTATCACAACTTCTATCATGTGAAATATTGCTACCACAACTACAACCACTGCTACTATTACTACCATACATATACAGTATACACCCACCTCTACCATAACTACCATACTAATACCACAACTATCACAACTTCTACTATCAAGTTAATTATTGTTACCACAACTATTACTAATACTACCCTACATATAGGCCTACACCCACCTCTACCATACCTATCATATTATTATCACAACTATCACTGTTACTATTAATACCACTCACATACCTCTCTCCTACCATATTATCACAACTACAACTTCTACTATCATGTGAATTATAGCTTCCACAACTGCTACTAATAGAATAACTACAACAACTACCATGTGACCTATTTCTAAAACTACTGTAACTACCACAACTACTGCTATAACTACCACAACAATCCTAACTACCATAACAGCTAAAACAAAACAAAAAAACTACTAAAAGTGCAGTGATTCAATAGACCGATATTAGTTAAAATTGCACAAATATAATATTAAACAAAAAATACTACAGGTGCAGTGTTTAAATACTACAGGTGCAGTGTTTAAATACTACAGGTGCAGTGTTTAAATACTACAGGTGCAGTGTTTAAATACTACAGGTGCAGTGTTTAAATACTACAGGTGCAGTGTTTAAATACTACAGGTGCAGTGTTTAAATACTACAGGTGCAGTGTTTAAATACTACAGGTGCAGTGTTTAAATACTACAGGTGCAGTGTTTAAATATTTATAATTGTATAATTATATAATAATGTAATTAACTTTCACTAAATAACAACCACAATTACTATTTACTTAAGTATTTATTATGTTTGTGCTAGTTGCCTCCCTATACCTTCATCAAGCTTAAAGCATACCCTCAGATAAAATTGTACATTTTTTGTTAGTAAAATGGCCCGGCCAATGGCCAAGATCCTCCTAAAATACACGCTTGCTGTCGCTCACCAGAAAAATATCGACACTTTAAATGGCATGAATGGCTTTAGAATCGCCAAACAAAGTGGGCGAACATCTTAAAATCTGAAAACTAATTTAGCTAAACATGAGGGAGAAGGGGGTATAGAAAACCCCCATAAATGCCCAAATTATACCAACTACCAGGATAACTACCTTAAAAGGGGACCGTCCGCCTTTTACTCCCAGGGTATCGGTGAACTTCCTCTGATTTAAATGAAATTTGGCATATGTTTAGAGGACTATGAGAGCTAATGATTTGTACCATCAGGTTGAAAATTGGTTTTGTAGTTTTTTATATATGTTAAAAATTAGGGTCAAAATTAGAAAAAATTACACACTACAATAATTGACACTGTACTCGAGAATTTAGTGTATTGTCATTCTTTTTGTGTTCAATCAACTCACAAAAGGTGTTTCTACAATCTAGTCAAGCATTTTTTGTATATTTCATCTAGTTTTATTTTTAGCCTAATATATTTTTAGGTTGAAATTTTTCAATGTTTTTGCAAATTGGAAGACGTGGTGTGTATGAATGGGGGTGGCTAAAATAATTCCCCTTGACTACTTTATAGAGTTTGTTATGGGTTTTCCAATGGTATATGAATCTTTACTGTATGACAAGTTGTTTTTCGATTATGTGTATTTCTGAGTTGGAATGTTTTGACATTTTCGTGTTGAGAAAAAGCCTCGCAAACTTCAAAAACTGTTTTTCAGTAGAATAACTCTAGTCCTATTACAGGAAATTTATTTTTAATTATTTCTATTTACATTTTAATCATTTATACATATACTGTATATTAGTCCTATTACATGAAATTAATTTGTAATGATTCCTACAGTATATAAAAACAAAAATTATACATATATATATTAGGCCCATATTCAGCCTGCGAAAGCTTTATATAAAGCTCGAAATAATGCGCTTAGAAGCGATTTTCGGCATTCAACTTTTACAGACAGGTTGAGGGAATATATAGCCAGCCTTCTATGTATAAAAATAAATAAAAACAAAAATAAGATTTTGGGTAAAAAAGGCGGACGGTCCCCTGGGGGTACTACTCGTGTTTTCTGAATTCCCTTCTCCCTCATGTTTAGCATATTAGTTTTGAGGTTTAAAGACGTTCTTCCGTTAGTTTCGCGATTTTGAGACCATTCGCCTCCTTTTTTTTTGTCAATATTAAAACCTTTCGTGCCTTATAGGTGTCGACTTTTTCCTGGCAAGCGAAAGCAAGCCTCTAATTTTAAACCGGGTACATTTTTCTACCGAATAATGTACACATTTATCTTGAAAGGGGGTGTTTTTCTAAGCTTGATGGAGGTCTAGCGAGGAAACTCAACAATACATTAATAAACAAATATGTAGACCAAAAAACAAGCACTACCCCCTTCAGTGCAGTGATTTAGAGTACCACACATTAACTACCACACATACAGTATATACAGTCATTCTAAATACCAACATTGTTCCTGCTACCACAACTACCACAATAGCTACCTTAAGGGGGGTGACATGCTTTTGTTCTCTCCTTTTCTCTCTTTCTCTGGCTTTTATCAAGGTGTCAATATATTCCTGGCGAGCGGTAGCGAGCTAGCTTATGTATATTTTTGTTTTGTCAACAAGTTAAATTTGTAAAAAATTTGATAGAAAACTGTCTCCGGCGAAGCCGGATCTTTCCATATAATGCTGGCTCGTTATCGCTCGCCAGGAAGGAATCAAAACCTGGATGGGGATAAACGTCTTAAAATAGTTGGCTGAATGGGGCCGAATGGATGCAAGCCAGGGAAAGAAAGAAAAGGAGAGAAAGATAAAAACAAAGTCGGTGACCCCCCTTAAGTGAAATGATTTAAAACACCACCAATCTTATTTACTTCAACTAACACCATAACCACAACTACCACATACCATAACCACAACTACCACACACCATTACCACAACTACCACATACCATAACCACAACTACCACACACCATTACCACAACTACCACAACTAACACCATAACCACAACTACCACACAACTAACACCATAACCACAACTACCACACAACTAACACCATAACCACAACTACCACACAACTAACACACCATAACCACAACTACCACACAACTAACACCATAACCACAACTACCACACAACTAACACCATAACCACAACTACCACACAACTAACACCATAACCACAACTACCACACAACTAACACCATAACCACAACTAACACCATAACCACAACTACCACACAACTAACACCATAACCACAACTACCACACAACTAACACCATAACCACAACTAACACCATAACCACAACTACCACACAACTAACACCATAACCACAACTACCACACAACTAACACCATAACCACAACTACCACACAACTACAATAACCACAACTACCACACAACTAACACCATAACCACAACTACCACACAACTAACACCATAACCACAACTACCACACAACTAACACCATAACCACAACTACCACACAACCATTACCACAACTACCACACAGCATTACCACAACTACCACACAACCATTACCACAACTACCACACAGCATTACCACAACTACCACACAGCATTACCACAACTACCACACAACCATTACTACAACTACCACACAACTACACCATACCACAACTACCCACAACTAACACCATAACCACAACTACCACACAACTAACACCATAACCACAACTACCACACCACTACACATACCACAACTACCACCACTAACACCATAACCACAACACTACACACAACTAACACCATACCACAACTACCACACAACTAACACCATACCCCAACTACCACACACTAACACCATAACCACAACTACCACCACTAAACCACAACACCTACCACAACTACACCATAACCACAACTACCACACAACTAACACCATAACACAACTACCACCAACTAACACCATAACCACAACTACCACACAACTAACACCATAACCACAACTACCACACAACTAACACCATAACCACAACTACCACACAACTAACACCATACCAACTACCACACAACTAACACCATAACCACAACTACCACACAACTAACACCATAACCACAACTACCACACAACTAACACCATAACCACAACTACCACAACTAACACCATAACCACAACTACCACACAACTAACACCATAACCACAACTACCACACAACTACAATAACCATAACTACCACACAACTAACACCATAACCACAACTACCACACAACTAACACCATAACCACAACTACCACACAACTACACCATAACCACAACTACCACACAACTAACACCATAACCACAACTACCACACAACTAACACCATAACCACAACTACCACACAACTACAATAACCACAACTACCACACAACTAACACCATAACCACAACTACCACACAACTAACACCATTACTACAACTACCACACAACTAACACCATTACCACAACTACCACACAACTAACACCATGAACACAACTACAACACAACTAAGACCATAACCAACACTACCACACAACTAACACCATAACCCCACTACACAACTACACAACTACAACTAACACCCATAACCACAACTACCACACAACTAACACCATACGCACAACTTCCGCACAACTACCTCCATAACCACATCTACGACACAACTAACCTGATAACCACAACTCCCACACAACTAACACCATAACCACAACTACCACACAACTAACACCATAACCACAACTACCACACAACTACACCATAACCACAACTACCACACAACTAACACCATAACCACAACTACCACACACTAACCCCTACCACAAACCACACAACTAACACCATAACCACAAACTACCACACAATAACACCATAACCACAACTACCACACACCATTACCACAACTACCACATACCATAACCACAACTACCACACAACTAACACCATAACCACAACTACCCACACAACTAACACTACCACAACTACCACACATAACACCATAACACAACTACCACACACTAACACCATACCACAACTACCACACAACTAACACCCTAACCACCACTACCACAACTCAACACCATAACCACTACCACTATCCCCATCCCCTCCACACCCTAACCACCACTACCACAACTCAACACCATAACCACAACTACCACACAACTAACACCATACCACAACTACCACACAACTAACACCATAACCACAACTACCACACAACTAACACCATAACCCAACTACCACACACCAACTAACACCATAACCCACTACCACACAACACAACTACACCATAACCACAACTACCACACAACTAACACCATAACCACAACTACCACACAACTACACCCTACACAACTACCACACAACTAACACCATAACCACAACTACCACACAACTAACACCATAACCACAACTACCACACAACTAACACCATAACCACACTACCACACACTAACACACCATAACCACAACTACCACACAACTAACACCATAACCACAACTACCACACAACTAACACCATAACCACAACTACCACACAACTAACACCATAACCACAACTACCACACACCATAACCACAACTACCACATATGCCAAAGGGAATAACCACAACTACCACACTTACCATAACCAACCACAACTAACACCATAACCACACACACCAACACACATAATCACAACTACCACACAACTAACACCATAACCACAACTACCACACAACTAACACCATAACCACAACTACCACACAACTAACACCATAACCACAACTACCACACAACTAACACCATAACCACAACTACCACACACAATAACCACAACTACCACACAACTAACACCATAACCACAACTACCACACAACTAACACCATAACCACAACTACCACACAACTAACACCATAACCACAACTACCACACAACTAACACCATAACCACAACTACCACACAACTAACACCATAACCACAACTACCACACAACTAACACCATAACCACAACTACCACACAACTAACACCATAACCACAACTACCACACAACTAACACCATAACCACAACTACCACACAACTAACACCATAACCACAACTACCACACAACTAACACCATAACCACAACTACCACAACTAACACCATAACCACAACTACCACACAACTAACACCATAACCACAACTACCACACAACTAACACCATAACCACAACTACCACACAACTAACACCATAACCACAACTACCACACAACTAACACCATAACCACAACTACCACACAACTAACACCATAACCACAACTACCACACAACTAACACCATAACCACAACACCACACAACTAACACCATAACCACAACTACCACACAACTAACACCATAACCACAACTACCGCACAACTAACACCATAACCACAACTACCGCACAACTAACACCATAACCACAACTACCACACAACTAACACCATAACCACAACTACCACACAACTACACCATAACCACAACTACCACACAACTAACACCATAACCACAACTACCACACAACTAACACCATAACCACAACTACCACACAACTAACACCATAACCACAACTACCACACAACTAACACCATAACCACAACTACACACAACTAACCACCATAACCACAACTACCAAACCAACACGATAACCACAACTACCACACAACTAAGACCATAACCACAACTACCACGCAACTAACACCATACCACAACTACCACAACTAACACCATAACCACAACTACCACACAACTAACACCATAACCACAACTACCACACAACTAACACCATAACCACAACTACCACACAACTAACACCATAACCACAACTACCACACAACTAACACCATACCACAACCCACACAACTAACACCATAACCACAACTACCACACAACTACACCATAACCACCCTACCACACAACTAACACCATAACCACAACTACCACACAACTAACACCACCACAACTACCACACACTCAACACCACCACAACTACCACACACTCAACACCACCACAACTACCACACACTCAACACCACCACAACTACCACAACTACCATAACCACAACTACCACACAACTAACACCATACCACAACTACCACAACTAACACCATAACCACAACTACAACAACTACACCATAACCACAACTACCACACAACTAACACCATAACCACAACTACCACACAACTAACACCATAACCACAACTACCACACAACTAACACCATAACCACAACTACCACACACCATAACCACAACTACCACATACCATAACCACAACTACCACACAACTAACACCATAACCACAACTACCACACAACTACAATAATTTCAAAGACCAGTATTATAATAGCCACCACAACTACCGCAATATCTACCACAATAGCTACCTTAAGTGGAGTGATGTAGAATACCACACATCCATAGCTTACCGCAACTACCACCTGGGCCACGAAAATCACACATACAATCATATCAAATACCAACATTATTCTAGCTACCACAACTACCACGATAACTATTACAACCACAATAACTACCACATAAACACCACAACTACTCAATTACCACCACGACTACCACAATAACTACCACAACAACCACAATAACTACTCCAATAACTACCACAATAAATACCACAACTACCACCATCAGTACCACAACTAGCAAAATATCTACTCCAATAACTACCACAATAAATACCACAACTACCACCATCAGTACCACAACTACCACAACTACCAAAATATCTACCACAAAATTAGCGATCCAAAAATTCAGAAACGCGTGTCTTGAATGTTTAAGGGGAGGTTATGTTTTGTTCTGGACCCCCTTCTCCCTCATGTTTAGCGCCATTAGATTTGACATTTTAACCCCTTCAGACATATATGACGCAGAGGTTGCCAGATTAGCAATAAGAAATAGAGTTCTCTCACTCTTATAATTACCTCTCCAAAATTAGTTTTCTGCCCACATCTAACTCAAAGACAACTGCAGAGGTTGAAGTAACTAAAATAAAGGTTTGTAAAAAACCCTGATGGTAATAAAGGCTTTAAAGTATCCCTAATAGGCTCAAAATTGCGTCATATGTCGGAGAGGGTTAAGACATTTGCCTCATTAGTTTGGCGATTTTAAGGCCTTTCGCCTCATTTCATAGGCAATGTTAAGACTGTTCGTGCCGTGTAGATGTTGATTATATTTTTAGAGAGCGGTAGCGCACCAGTAATTTTGGACGACCAAGTTTAGAAAGGATCTGTGGAAATTATAGGGGTAAAGACTATCTCAATTAACCCCCTGACCTCCATTTACCCTTCCTATCTGAATATAATCGTCTCATAATAGCCAAAAAAAAAAAAACAGAACAGAAATGCGTAATCAGATCTTGAACGGATTAATGTGAAAAACTACCATCCCGCCCGGTACCATCAATACTACAACTGATAAATGTGGACAAAAACAACCACAACTACCACCGTACCACGAATGATAAAAGTAAAAACAATAGAAACACAGATATACAGTATACTGTATATAGACAAAAAATACAAAAATAAAGAAAGAATGACTACCCTAACTGATTATGTAAAGAAATACCACAATTACCACAATTACCACATCTCTTAACCCCGTATATATTTGCTCATTTATATATAGTATATTTATATATTTTTTTATAATTTCCTCGCCAGACCTCCAACAATCTTAAAAACAACACCCCCCAAGACCCTCCTTCAAGATCAATTTTTACCCGGCCGAAGGCCGGTTCCTCTTAAAATGTATCGACACCTAAATGACACGAAGTCTAAGTATTGACAAATAAATGGGGCGAAAGGTCTTAAAATCGACTAACGTGTAACAATTTGAAAACTAATGGGGCTAAATATGACGAAGAAGGGGTACCAGAAAAACAACCAATCTCCCCTTAATGTAAGCAAGTAGTGCCATAACTACCACAGTGTATAGCTACCACAACTACCATTACGGCTAATGGGAATAACTACCACAAATGATGATGTGAACAAAGTAGTATAACTCTCTCTGTGCATATAGCTACAATAATTGCTAATGTAACTACCACAATTGATAATGCGAATAACAACCACAACTACCACTCACTGTTAAAACTGCCACAACTACCACTGTTAATACTACCATAACTGATAATGTGAAAACTACCACTGAAAATGTTGATAGTACCACAACTACAGCTATGGACAACTACCTCAACTACTAATGTAAGTACCACAGCTGTTAATACTACCACAGCTACTACTATTATACCACCACAAGTACTGCTATTAATACTACCAAAGCTACCACAGCTGCTACTGTTAATACTACCACAACTACCAATATTAATTAATACTACCACAACTACTTCTATTACTACTACCACAACTACTACTAGTAATACTACCACAGCTACTACTATTAATACTGTAGGAGTAATCCTGTCTGCCAATCAAGAGACGGGATTAGCTCAGGTGGATAAATCTTATAACGGGGAACACCCTGACACTCCCCCACGTTCGACCAATCACCAGCTTCCTATGACGCAGCACAAAGGTCACCCTTCTTCTCCCTTTAAACGCTCGCCTCATAACTCGCTCTCAGTTCAAACCAGTATATTTTATCCTGGTCGCAAACGTTATATTACAATGGTGCCACCCTCTTACTCCCGTCAGCCACAACAGAACAAATCTAAAGGCGGTATCCCACAGTGCGACTTTTCGATGGCGAACGCCCTGCGACAATGTTTTTTTTCTATGTCCGTTATTTCGCGGCGAATAGGGGTTTTTCAGAAGAGAAATAGGCGATTTCGTCGATTGCAGTTCGACAGAAGTACGGTCACAGTGCGATTGTGGCGACTATTTAGGCGATAATGCCGAATGATTAGCGACAATTGATAGCGAATCAGGTCGAATGTGGCGATCGATGATAGCGATAGTAGCGATTGCTGGTCGATTATCCTTCGAATGTTGGACGATGTGATGCGAAAGAACGTGGAGGTTGTGCGAATATGGCGAATGCCATTTGTGTGTGTGTGTGTGTGCGTGTGTGTTGTAGTGTGTGTGTGTGCTTGTTTGTGTGTGTGAAAAGGCGAAATGTGGAAAAGCTGGACATTATGTGTGTGTGTGTGTTTGTGTTGTAGAGCGTGTGTGCATGTAGAGCGTGTGTGCATGTATGCGTGCTGTAGTGAGTGTGTGTGTGTATGAAAAGGCGAAATGTGGAAAAGCTGGACAGTCTGTGTGTGTGTGTGAAGAGGCAAAATGTGGAAAAGCTGGACATTCTGTGTGTGTGTGTGTGTGTCTATGGATCAATGTGTACAAGCCTTATCCCGGAACATCTGAACAATACTTGGGAGAACAACAATGATACACTGACGAATTATTCTGAACAGTTAACAGTCCCACAGAGAACATTAACTTTTGTTTATATTAACATTCCAAGTTCACAATCTCAACAATTATGGATTTATGTTTTGTTTCCTTGCAATTATAAGACTATTGTATTCAGATTAGGAAGTATATATGGAGGTCAGAGGGTTAATTGAGATACTCTTTACCCTTCTAGTTATCACAGATCATTCCTAAGCTGGATAAAATCGTCTAAAGGTAGTCTGAATATACTGTCAAAATGTGTCCTAATCTTCAAATAGTTAGGTAGAAGTAACTATTAAATTAACACTGTCACTATTATGATAGTTTGTTTCCCTCTAATTCGTGTTATCATTAAATGATAATCGACAAATTTTGTCGATTTAAGGGGAAATTTCCACTTGAAGGATTGTATTCTAAACCCCTTTTTCCGTCATGTTTAGCACCATTCCTTTTGAAAATATAAGACGTTTGCCCCATTCGAACGTTCCCTTAAATACAGCTTAGACAGGGCCTTTTGAAATAACTATGCCTCACATCTAGCCATCAATGAAACAAATCGGACAAATAATGTTGGATATGCGGTTTCTGTGAGCGCATCACATACGAGTTAACAGAAGACTACCGAGACCGATCAATACTTCAGTGGCGGCCGACATATAGCCACACAAGAACACACACACATACACACTCGACATAGCCACACAACAATAACACACACAACACGTGTTTCGCTAATAGTTCCGGTACACTGACTAATAATTTGAACTAATAACTCGTGTTATATAAGTTTATTAAGAAATATTATGAAGAATTAAGGTAAGTATACATAACCTACTGTTATGTATATAGTACTGTAATTATGATTAAATTATTGTATTTCGGCGATTTTGGTCACTCGGAAAATCAGCTGATGAATCTCGGCGCTCCAAATTCACTTGCATTCAAATTATATTCTTTGTACAAGACCACCCATGGTTTTGGAGGGTTTATTTAAGGCTTAGATTTAATGTTTCTTTATACGCCGGTATATACGGTATACTCTACTCGGTTTCATTGCATCTGACGGTATTTAATCCCTAATTTCTCGATACTTAATGGAAAAATATGAAACCATGTCTCTGCATCATATTAAGTCCAAGTTTATATAATTAGCACCACATTTCACTACAAAATCTTCAAAATAATTGAGAAATCCTGATGGGAACTTTGCATTTTTTTTACCGTCAGTTGAAAAGAAACAGTATAGTGAGAGACACATCAACAGTCACATAAAAACCCACTTTCGCCTCATTTCGCCACATATCGCATGTGAGTCGTATGTCATTGGCAATAATTCGTCGACACATTCGCTGCATTCGAGCTACTGTCGTAGGGTTATCGCCCTATTCGCTCAAAAACAGCGTTGCCAATAATTGGAATTTGCAAATTGGTGAATCAGGGCGAATCAGACGACAATGGTACGAATTGTACGACTCGTGCGAGCCAAGACGAATGCTGTGAGACAATAGGACGGCGTTCGCCAACATTTCGAATTTGCCGCCATGTTTTGAACATGCTAAAAAATAACAGCGATTCTGGGTGAATCTGGGCGAACAGGGGCGACGCTAGGGCGAATGCTGTGCGCTATCCGCGACATTTGGAGAATATTCGAGCGAATATGGGAAACTTTGAAACATAGACAAAGAAATCCTGTCGCCGCCTGTCGCCGGGCACTCTTCTCCCCTCGCTCACCTTGGCATCCATGGGGAGATAAATAAGTCTATTCCTGTCGCCGGGCACTCTTCTCCCCTCGCTCACCTTGGCATCCATGGGGAGATAGATAAGTCTATCCTGTCCTCCAGCAACCGACAGCTACTGAACACAAGATGAGCCGGGACCTAGTACATCGCCCACCCTTGACACAGATACACCTCCAATATCCTGATGCCTGCCGACACATCGCTAGCCTTCACACAATAAGCCAAGCAATTTAACCCTGCTCAGGCATTTTGGCCCCATATGGGCCAACAAATATGCGTAACACAGGTTTTTCGCTAATATTTTACGGCCAGAGGCCGATGGCAAGAAGTTTTGAAGACGAGCAGTCAGTCCGCATCGTCCTACAACTGGGAGAGGGTGTGAGCCGCCGCTCTCTCTCCTCCCATTTCCTGTACCAACCTGTCTGGTCACCATATGGGGTCCATAATCCCAAATGTGTACTACAAATTTCCCCTTCCTATCGAACTTTTTTTTAGCCCCAGAGTTCTGCCTTGTTGTCACCCAAGACCCTCAGCCATACCCTCCACAGCCCTGCAACCAAATTAATCTAGCTTATGTAATGTATGAGATATGCCTCACTTTTGTTGACCCTTTTTTTTCTCTACTTTTTTTTTTTTTTATATATATATGACTTAATATTTACAGTAGTGTAATTTGCTCGTAACATAATATTAAGCATTAATTGTAGTTTCTTTTGGTAACAAGAAATTTAAAATCCATCAATCAGTTTTCGGGTGAGAGCCGTTTAAATTGCCGGTCCCCATATGGGGCCACATTGCTAATTTCGTTACACTTCTGGAACATTACCTGAGCAGGGTTAAGATGGTCAACTGGTAGTAGATGGTACTGATAAGATGGAGATAGTGTTTTTCCAACGATAAAATCTGTGTGTTCTTATAGAACAGCAAAAGAAAAACAGATTAGACAAATGATGGAATAAAGAGATGATGTGTTGAGAGATATAGCTGTTATTGTTAGTAAAGGCACTCAGCCAGTTAGCTAGCAATAGTACAGGATCTTCTAGGATAATAAGTAACGATATGTTTAATATTAAGTTCTTCGAGATAAAGCTATAAGGAGAATTAATTGATATAGCCCATGTAATGGAGATAACTGGGTTTACCTGAGCAGTTTTCCATCTGCACAATAGGTTAGACCTAGCTGAAGAAATAGTTAGAGAAGGGCTTCAGCCCAGACCCATGAAATATTCTTTTTGTTATAAGGAAATCACAGTTATTAATTAGATATTTACCTCGTCGACAGCATGCTTTCGATTGCGCGTAAATATCTAGCCAACTAGTTTTAAGGATGTCATTGATTGAATAGTAGTTTGTAATATTGTTAAAGTGACCTAAAGGACATAGCGTTCTGATATTGTAAAAGCGACATAAATACCTGTTGATTTAGTAATTGTGTCCAATACTGTAAAAGGGATTTAAGAATGTGGATCGATAATTGGTTACTAGTATGGTCATGGTGATGTAAATACCTACGGGTTCATTACTCGTGTTAAATATGATTAAGGTGATTTAATCCCATGTAATAGAATAAGTGTTTCTGATATTGTCATGGTGATGTAAATACCTACAGGTTCATTATTCGTGTTTAATATGATTAAGGTGATTTAATCCCAGGTAGAGGAATAAGGGTTTCTGATATTGTCATTGTGATGTGCCTTTGGCTCGAAGTCGAAGTGAGTCAAGACTCTGAATAGCGATTGTCCAGATAAGTAGTGATGGAAATGTAAACATTCCAAAGTGCAATCTGTACTGGGCCGTCGTAGGTATTCAACTAATACTTTGAACTCATCTTGACTCGAACAGAGAATCAATTGCTATGTGGATTATTGTTAAATAAAGACGCAAACTTCCAAACAACTGTCAAATTATTCCTACCCTAGTAGAACAGTGAATTTAAGTTTAAGTACTACAAATACTACCACAGGTACTGCTATATATATTCCCACAACTACCACAAATACTACTATAAATACTACCACAAATAATAATACCACAACTACTACTACTGTATGAATACTACCACAACTGCCACTATGAATATTGAATAACTACCACAATTACTATTGTATCTACCACAACTACCACTATGAACAACTACCACAATTTATAATACCAAAATTAACACAGCTACTACTATTTATACTACCCCAACTACCACTATGAACACATATCAAACCTACCACAACTACTACTATTAATACTACCACAACTACCACTATAAACAACTACCAAAACTACCACAACTACTAATGAAAACGCTACCACAACTACTAATGTAAACACTACCACATAACTACCAAAGAGAATAGCTATCATAACTACTAATGTGAAGAAGTGATTATAAAACAGTGATAATATGAATAAGACCAAACAATATGAAAGCCTATCATACCAAAACTACTAATGTGAATACTACCACAACTACCACTGTGAATACTACCACAAATAACATTGTAAATACTACCACAACTACCACTGTGAATACTACCAAAAATAACAATGTAAATACTACCACAACTACCAATATAACTACCTACCACAACTGAAAGAATAGGTGAGTTTTAAAAGTGTGTATGTTTTTCAAAAAGTTAGCCTTACTTATTGCCTTTATATTGCTTGGTCTGTGAACTGCAACATTTAGCTACCACAACTACTACAACTACCACAACTACTACAACTATCACAAATAACCCCAACTACTACAACTACCACAGCTTCTACACCTACCACAACTACTGCAAGTACTACAACTACCACAACTGTTACAACTACTACAAATACCACAACTACTACAACTCTCAAAACTACTACAACTATCACAACTAATACAACCACTACAAATACAACAACTACTACAACTACCACAACTACTGCAACTGTCACAACCAATACAACTACCACAACTACTACACTTACTACAACTACAACTACCAAACACTACTACAACTACCAAAACTACCTCAACTACTACAAGTACCATAACTACTACACCTACCACAACTACTACAACTACCACAACTACTACAAATACCATGACTACTACAACTAACACAATTACTACAACTACCACAACTACCATCCATTCCTACCACACATACTACAACTACCACAACCAACCATTCCTACCACAAAAGATCATTCCTACCACAACTACTACAACCAACCATTCCTACCACAACTACCACAGTTATTACAACTATCACAACTACTACAAATACCACAACTACTACAACTACCACAACCACTAAAACTACCACAACTACTACAAATACCACAACTACTACAACTGCCCCAACCATTACAACTACCACAACCACTAAAACTATCACAACTACTACAACTACCACAATTACCACAACTACTACAACTACCACAACTACTACAACTACCATCCAATCCTACCACACATACTACAACTACCACAACCAACCATTCCTACAACAACCAACCATTCCTACCACAACCAACCATTACTACCACAACTACCACAACCAACCATTCTTACCACAACTATCACAACAAACCATTACTACCAAAACCAACCATCCCTACCACAACCAACCATTACTACCACAAACAACCATTCCTACCACAACTACCAAAACCAACCATTCCTACCACAACCAACCATTCCTACCACAAATATCACAACCAACCATTCCTAACACAACTACCACACCCAACCAATCCTACAACAACCAACCATTCCTACCACAACTATCACAACCAACCATTCCTACCACAACTAAACATTCTTACCACAACTACAACAGCCAACCATTCCTACCATGCGGGTGCCAAACCCCGAAAGGGGTTGAAATAGGGGAGCTATCCCCCCCCCCCCCCCTCCGCCAAATGCGGCTTTCTAGGGCCTTTCCTAGCTGATGCTGAGAGGATTAGGTTCTAGTCATGTGTTGATGGGCTGGTCTATCAGAATGAGAACTGAGCGATCTCTGCCATACCCAAAGCTTACTCTGACTGTTCCTTTTACTTATATATTTTCTAGATCTCAAGTGACGGCGTCTCTTCCGTGGATTGACCTCCCAATCTACAAAGATTGGAAGCCAGAGCGTCACATTTTTCCTTTGCCCCTCAACTTTCTCTTCATAAGTGCTGAGGGGCCAGGTGGGGCTTTGGTTTCCCAGGCGTTTCCGCACCCTCCTCAGCTCCCTGCCATGGAGTGGGTTCGGTCACCCAGGCTTTATTGTGGTAGGCAGGGAGGGTTCTGTGGGGGCGCTCGGTTATGGCCTTGGCCTTGCTCGAGGCCTTGGGGCTGTTCGGCCAGGCAGTCTGGGGAACAACAACAACAACAACAACCATTCCTATCACAACTACCACAACCAACCATTCCTACCACAACTATCATTACTACCACAACCAACCATTACTACCACAACCAATCATTCTTACCACAACTACCATCCCTACCACAACCAACCATTACTACCACAACTACCACAACCAACCATTCCTACCACAACCAACCATTACTACCACAACCATCCATTAGTACCACAACTACCACAACCAACCATTCCTACCACAACTACCACAACCAACCATTACTACCACAACCATCCATTAGTACCACAACTACCACAACCAACCATTCCTACCCCAACTACCACAACCAACCATTAGTACCACAACTACCACAACCAACCATTCCTACCACAACTACCACAACCAACAATTCCTACCACAACTACCATAACCAAACATTCCTTCATCAACTACCACAATTACTACAGCCTACCATTCCTACCACAGCCACCCATACCGCAACCTAACATTCCTACCACAACTACCACCTTGGCAAAAAGAAAATGGGCCCTTAAAATGCCATTTCGGCCGCACTCCCATCCCATCAAAAGAATTACGTGAGCTGAAATGGTTCTTATTATATGTTCCGATTGGTGGGGGTCTAGAAATGGGGGGAGGGGAGAACAAAACAAATATTATGTATATATATACGTATATATATATATATATATATATATATATATATATATATATATATATATATATATATATATATATATATATATATATATATATATATATATATATATATATATATTATATATATATATATATATATATATATATATTTATATATATAACATGTATACATAAATATATATATATATATATATACACAGTCGGACCTCAGGTAACGCGGTAATTCGTCCAGCCAAACGGTTGCAGTACGCAAAGCTGCGTTACATAAAGCAACGGTTATAAAAGGAAAACAATTCTATTCGTCCCAGTGACTTCCCCAAAGTCCCCTTTTTGAGCCTTTACCTCCCTACTACCTAACAAAATATGGATCAAACATCACTCATAAACACCTAACATATACACATGCATGAAATAAGGAATAATTATGAAATAGGGTAAGAAAACTAAAATCATCCGGTACTGTACCATTGTTGGTGATGAAAGGGTGCATCGCCCCCTCTCTTGATCTCCCTCCCCCCGCCCCGACACCGCCATAGGTGTCACTGAGAAGATGTTGCTCCCCTCCCACCATCCTGACGATGCTCATCTTCGTCTCCAAACCCCTAGAAGAGTGACATAGCTTCGTCCACGTCAATATCAGAGGAGTAAGAGTCGTCCGAATCTTCCTTGTTCTGGTTCTCTCGTGCTTCCTGCTGGCGGACACGAAAGAATTCTGTGATTCGGGATTGTTTGGCGGGCATTTACACGATTGGTGAACATCTCGGTGTAGGCTCGTAGAAGAGTTGAACGTTGCTAGGATATAGCGGTAGCCCTATCATTATCAGGATGACCGCTCCTTATCTTGTCTGCCAACCGCTCCGCCAATTCAACAATCTCACGTAACTCTTGGTTGCTCGATTCTCCTTGGTGTCTACCTTCTTGTCCATAGATTCTTCATCATCTGCTAAATCCTCGTCTAACTCCTGTAGTAACTCCTCTGGATCTTGGTCAGGCGGTACAATCATTGCTCGTACATCTTCTTTGTTAACCCATTGCAGACCTGTTACGTTACGAGCGGCTACTACTGCCTGGCCTACCGCCTCTTCTACCAACTGCGGCTCACCTGGCAGATCTAACTGATGCCCAGGGAACCCCTCCAAACTGTTACGCCAGGTGTGGTGGATGGTGGCATTCAATAGTTCAGCCAACCCTTCCGCCACTAAGTCTATTCCATTCTTAATGTTGAACTTCTTCCCAAATTGGTACACACTACACCTCTTTTCAATGGGAAGCGACGTTTTCTCAAGTCATATCGGCAAATCTATGGTCGAATAGGATATTTTCATTATATTTTGACCGTTTTCACGCAAATTGGAAAGTGTTCACATGAACCGACATTAAATAATTATATTACGACTTTCTCACAACTATTCGACATGAAGCATCAAGATCGTCAATTGGCTATTGTAAATGACTTTCAGCATTTGATTTAGACACCTGTAGACACGTGCACAGACATTCGTCAATCGAATTGCATATTTCTCCACCTTATACGACATTTCCATTTTAATTTCTATGCTGAAGATGTTTATATTTTGCACAAAAGTAACAAACGAAATATTGCATTTGGCTTTCATTAACAATTCTAACCTTAACATTATGCCTTATCATGTTTATGCATTCAGCTTAAGGTTTAATATGCATATAATGTCAGGCAACATAATTGTATTTCTTAGCAGAGTATATACATACCCATACTATGTCAAAGCACCATAATCAATCACCACCAGTAAATAATGCCAATCATCACCACTTTGGTTTATGTGAAAGGTGACACAAGGCAAATTCGCCACTATATTCGGATACTTTTACAGATCCAATTAAGAATGTCCTCTTATGCGAGGCAACTACGCATGAATGTCATAATATATATATATATACATGAAAGACCAGACAATATACACATCAAATACAATGCCAGCTTGGGTTACAGATAATTATACAAAAGTATACAACAATAATGAACATTGGATAAAGACAAAAACCTATGGTGGGGATACATAATGCAAAGTGCCTTTCTCGAGCGGGTCACCCCTCTTCTAAGTGTTACAACTTAACCAGCCGCGATGTATTTCTTAATTACACGCCAGGTTATAGCGCTCTTGATTCCCTGCTGTGTAGTTAAAGCCACGTAGTCTTCTCCTCCCGTGTAACAGTCCACCAAGCACCGCTTATTCTATTCCAAAACACGTTTGTAGGGCCTGTTGGGGTGAAGTGACTAATGTCGACTATAACTGACCCTAACATCACCTCGATTTAATCATATTAACCAACTACAACAACATGTTAAGTACGATACCCAATCACAAAAACTGACTCTGCAAAGCAATAAAGTAACTTGTTTCATTGCCCGACACTAAATAATTGGCTTAAATAGTTAATTTTCTCCATGAGATTTCAAATGAATTTTGTCGAAAGCAACTGCAATATTTCAAACAGTGTGCAAACAATGCCAATTCATGTGGAAAATGGCCGATTTCAAGTGATAAATATCTTTCCAAGTGTTTATTCTCCATTTCCGAACGATCGTTTGTTCAATTTGTTTGACATTGTCGTTTCACCTCGAACAATGACGAAATCTAAAGTAAAATATATAATTTATATGAAATACGTCATTTAGGGTTGAGAGAACGTCATTTTCCACTGAAAAAAGGTGTAATTATGGCAGGATCCTCTGGGCCTGGCTCAGCAGGGGCTTGGGCATTCTCAGCTGGTTCTGAAGGTGGGTCTGCAGGCTGTGGGCGCAGCTCAGCTTCAGGCGAGGGCGGTGGAGCCCCATTGTCGGACAGCTCCTCAATCTCTCCTTGGGTGTCTGTTGCCTTGTCCAACATCATAAATATCTTGGTTGAATAGCTGGGCTTTAGGTTAGCGATAATTTCTTGATCTAGTGGTTGAAGCAGGAACAATATCTAAAAGTCCAAGATGTTTCGTAGACAGAACTGCTCGAGGTCAGGCACAAGGCACTTATCGAACCATTCCAAATTTAGGGCAGCCGACATCCAAGCTTTCTTGTTGGATATCCAGTGGACATTGAGGCGAGACATATCTTAGTTCTTGTAGGGACATGGCCTCTTAGCACGATGAATAACAAGTGATTTAAGTTTACACGACCCCAAAGCATTGCACTTAACGCAATGACTGCAGCACTTGTCATATGACAATTGGTATGTCACCACTGTGCCAACCGGGGTTTTGGAATTAAAGTAACCTTCATTCCCTGCACATTTACATGTACAAAAAAAGAGTTAGAATGTATTTCAATTATATATCCCTGAAAGCAGAGGAATAGACCTTTCCAACGATGCCTGAATCATGTCTGTATGACCACTGGTTGCCGTGCAACAATATTGCAAAGGTGACGCTAAATTGGTAAGAAAAAGCAAGTTTGAGTGTTTTTTGCTATCCCCTAGTCTGTAAGTGAGTTGGATGTGTCTCCCACTGTCACTAGTCACCGCCCAGACATGGGGGGCTATGAATGGGACCGTTCCGCGCTGCTTATACTCGGTTGTCTGCCTCCCAGGCCTTGTTCTATTCAGAAATTTGGCAATTGTCATATGACAAGTGCCGCAGTGATGACGGTATTATTTATATAATAGCCCGCAGTCATTGAGTTAAGAAGCAATGTCACTCTATCTCTTACAGCCTTAAAACCCTTGGCACTCTTCTGTTGCTTGTGTATGTAGGTACGCTTGGGCATCGATTTCCAGAAAAACCCGGTCTCGTCAGCGTTGAAAATCTAGTCTGCCGTATAGCCTCCATCTTCAATAACTTGGCGCAAATATCGAGGGAACTCGTTGGCTGCTGCTGTATCTGCACTGGCTGCCTCTCCTGTTATCAAGACATTCTTAACTTTCTGACGCTTTAAGAATGACCACAACCATCTGTGGGAAGTTTTGAAAGGTGGTGGGTTACGCTCCATTAACTTGGCGGCGACTTGTTGATAAAGAATTTTAGCCTTCTCTCGAATCATCTTTCTATCAATCCTTATCACGTTCCTGTTGTGCCGCTCGATGTATCTTGCCACTAGTTTCTCTGTAGTCTTGAGCATAGTGTTGGCAATCTTGAAGGCATGCAGATTTGCATGTCTGGGGCTCCCTTTCAACACCTTGTGTATTTTCTCCCTATCCTTGATGATTGTTCGAATTGTAGACTCATTAACGCCATATTTATGAGCAACATGGGCCTTTTTTCCACCTTTTTCCACCTCCTTCACTATCTCAAGCTTCTATGCATACGTAACTTACGTCGTTTGGTGGGGTGAGGGCATGATTGAGGTTGACATTATCGAAAGTAGTAGCCACAGACCAACGCGGGGCAACAAACTGGCTGGCAGGAAGGGACACTCACTGAGCGGATACGAGGGTGACGTCACGACCAACCATCAGGGCCGAAGCCGTGTTACATCGAGGGAAAGCGCGTTACTGGCCGTACTTGGCATTTTAGGGATACCAACATATGAGCAAAGCCGCGGTATGTAAACGCGCGTTACTTGGGGTCCAACTGTATCTATCTATCTAAATAATGATATATATTTATATATATATATATATATATATATATATATATATATATAGTATATCTGTACATACCTATCAATCAATGTATGTATATCTATCCATCTATTTATCTATCTATCTATCTATCTATTGATCTATGTTTGTCTATCTATCTGTCTATCTATTTATCTATCTATCTATCTAGATATTTATATCTATATATCCAAACCATGAATAAACAATAACAATTTATAAGATGACCAATAAGCAATAAACAATGACAAATAATCAATAATATACACAAATATAAAACATACAATATACGATTATAAATAAACAATAACAAATACACAATAAACAATAACACATAAACAATAACAAATAAACAATATACAATAACAAACATACAGTACAATATACAATAACATGTAAACAATAAAAAATATACAATAACAAACATACAGTACAATATACAATAACATGTAAACAATAAACAATATACAATAACAAACATACAGTACAATATACAATAACATGTAAACAATAAACAATATACAATAACATGTAAACAATAAACAATATACAATAACATGTAAACAATAAACAATATACAATAACATTTAAACAATAAACAATATACAATAACCAACATACAGTACAATATACAATAACATGTAAACAATAAACAATATACAATAACCAACATACAGTACAATATACAATAACATGTAAACAATAAACAATATACAATAACAAACATACAGTACAATATACAATAACATGTAAACAATAAACAATATACAATAACAAACATACAGTACAATATACAATAACATGTAAACAATAAACAATATACAATAACAAACATACAGTACAATATACAATAACATGTAAACAATAAACAATATAATAGCCGCTATGATAAAGCCCCAAATGTCAGCTAGTGTCCTAATAACAAAGACCTAGAGCCTAATTATCCCTGTTAATTTTGGCAGCTGTGGGCGGGCCTTTTGTTAAATGGGCCTGTTAGGAGTTAATTGTTTACGTCACACCTTACAATGCAATTGTTCTGTGTGTACTATACGAGAATTAAAACTATGACTAAACAGCTACATATGCGCATTATTATATATACCGGTATATATATATATATATATATATATATATATATATATATTATATAATATGAGAGAGAGTTCCTAGTTACACAAACGGCCATTCCACCTTGGCCTTATGGGCTATATGAGTCAGCCTGTACAGAACCTAACTCTACGGAAATGATGCGCTCTATTTAATTCAATGTTCAAAGGGAAATGAGAGTTACATAGAGTTACACAGACACTCAGACTAAACTGACCTTGCTTTCTGTACTAGGTGGTCCGGCTTTAATATTACATCCTACTAAACAGGAACAGTTTATAGTAACAGAATAGGACAGCAAAGTAGAAGGCTCTTTCCCCACCCTCCGCTTCCTCCGGTTCACGGGAAATAAAGATGAAGTGTAACCTTATAGGTTAGGACATTAGCACAAACAAAGTTATTATGTAGGATAGAAAAAATTGGTTAGTCTGAAAGGGAACTTACATTTAGATACCTACTGAGAGAGAGAGAGAGAGAGAGAGAGAGAGAGAGAGAGAGAGAGAGGGGGGGAGGGGATGGGGGGCAGGGGGATGTATAGGGTAACATTAAGTAGTGTACATGGCCTTGACCTTACCCCTTTCTCTCTCTCTCTCTCTCTCTCTCTCTCTCTCTCTCTCTCTCTGAAGATAATATACAAAATGTAACTCAAATTAAAGACTGAGTGCTGATAAACAAAAACTTATAATCTTCCAATCAATGCACAGCGGCCACAACTAAAGCTAACAGAGCACTAGGTTTCATCATAAAAAACGTTCACTATCACAGCAAGGACATAGTTTTGCCCTTATACAAAAGTATGGTGAGACCGCACCTCGAATACGCTGTACAGTTTTGGTCACTCTACCTCATAAAGCATGTTAAATAATTGGAATCTGTGCAAACGAGAGTCACTAAACTAATCCCTTCATTAAGAAATAAACAATATGACGACAGACTAAAAGAACTTGATATGTTTTCACTTAAGAAACGAAGGATGAGAGGTCAATTGGTAGAGTGTTTTAAAATTGTAAATTAATTCAGTAACATTAACTCAGATAAGTTGTTTAAAAAAGCCGAAGACAAATCTACAAGAGGAAACAATGTAATAGTATTTGGTAGGAGAGCGAATCTAGATAAAGCAACAACATTCTTCACTCACAGTATATTTGATGAATGGAACAAACTCCCTAATATAGTAATAGACAGCTCCTATACAGATACATTTAAGACAAATCTAGACTCATACCACAGATAAATTGGTATGGAGTAAGCAGTAATTATCATCGTTTTCAGCTGAAGAGAGCATAAGAGAAAAAATAAATAAATATAATAATAATAATAATAATAATAATAATAATAATACCATAATAATAATAATAATAATAATAATAATAATAATAATAATAATAATAATTATGATAATAATAATAATGAGTAAATGTAGGAATAAATAATAATAATAATAATCATCATTAAAAGGTACATACTGCTAAGGGTGACGGGTTGCATGAATCCCATTAACCCCAAAATGTACATACTACTATAAGGCGAAGGGTCGCATAAATGTTCATACTACTATAAGGCGAAGGGTCGCATAAATGTACATACTACTATAAGGCGAAGGGTCGCATAAATGTACATACTACTATAAGGCGAAGGGTCGCATAAATGTACATACTACTATAAGGCGAAGGGTCGCATAAATGTACATACTACTATAAGGCGAAGGGTCGCATAAATGTACATACTACTATAAGGCGAAGGGTCGCATAAATGTACATACTACTATAAGGCGAAGGGTCGCATAAATGTACATACTACTATAAGGCGAAGGGTCGCATAAATGTACATACTACTATAAGGCGAAGGGTCGCATAAATGTTCATACTACTATAAGGCGAAGGGTCGCATAAATGTACATACTACTATAAGGCGAAGGGTCGCATAAATGTACATACTACTATAAGGCGAAGGGTCGCATAAATGTACATACTACTATAAGGCGAAGGGTCGCATAAATGTTCATACTACTATAAGGCGAAGGGTCGCATAAATGTACATACTACTATAAGGCGAAGGGTCGCATAAATGTTCATACTACTATAAGGCGAAGGGTCGCATAAATGTTCATACTACTATAAGGCGAAGGGTCGCATAAATGTTCATACTACTATAAGGCGAAGGGTCGCATAAATGTACATACTACTATAAGGCGAAGGGTCGCATAAATGTTCATACTACTATAAGGCGAAGGGTCGCATAAATGTTCATACTACTATAAGGCGAAGGGTCGCATAAATGTACATACTATAAGGCGAAGGGTCGCATAAATGTTCATACTACTATAAGGCGAAGGGTCGCATAAATGTACATACTACTATAAGGCGAAGGGTCGCATAAATGTACATACTACTATAAGGCGAAGGGTCGCATAAATGTACATACTACTATAAGGCGAAGGGTCGCATAAATGTTCATACTACTATAAGGCGAAGGGTCGCATAAATGTACATACTACTATAAGGCGAAGGGTCGCATAAATGTACATACTACTATAAGGCGAAGGGTCCATAAATGTACATACTACTATAAGGCGAAGGGTCGCATAAATGTTCCTTTCTCTTTCCAATCCTTTCTGTAAACTTCCTTCTTGGGATTTCGAAGCCCAGCAAGGTTAATCACTTCCAACTTTTTCATGTACGGCAATTGCCGGAGGGTGGGGAGAAAGCTTTCTTCTTTTCTATCCTTTCCTTCAACTTTCCTTGTTTATCGGGTATGTTATCTCTACTTGAATAAACTCCTGACCACCTCGTTTAGATAATAAGTTCTGTGTGGCCAGCGTATCTATGTAAAGCTATGCACAAATCTCTCTCTCTTTGTAATTGCCCTCCCTTTGCTTCCCTCCCCGTCTCCTAACTCCTGTTACCCTTCCCTCATTTAAGTTAAACACTCTCTCTCTCTCTCTCTCTATCTATCTATTTATATATCTCTCTCATTTATCAAAATACACTTTACCTTTAAAACTGAGAACATTATTTTGCCGTTTTTCAAAAAAACATTGTTAAACCCCATCTTGTATTTATGGCGTTCAGTTCTGGTCTCCGTATCTCAAGAAAGACATTGAAAAACTCGAATCCGATCAGCGTAGATCAACTAAGCTAATTCCCTCTCTGAGAAACAAGCCATAGTATGTAAGATTAAACAAATTACATTCGTTCTCGCTAAAGAACAGGAGGTTACGAGGCCAACTTATCGATTGTTTTAAGATACATACACAATTTGACAGAGTAGATATCAGTGCACTGTTCACGATTATATACAATATTGCAACCCGAGGTAATGGAATTATATCATTAGAAAGAAGGCATACCTAGATGTGACACAACATTTCTTCACATACAGTGTGGTTAAAGAGTGGAATAGTTTTCCAAGGGAGGTGGTCGAAAATAATTAAATTAATTATTTTAAGAAGAGACTGGACTATCATCTGATGGCGCTTGGAATATGTATTCAGTAGGTAAGTGCAATTTCCCTTTCAAACTAATGTCAAATAAGGGGACGTGGGTAGAGAGCCTTCTACTTTGCTGTCCTATTCTTCTACTATAAACTCTCTCTTTCTCGCTCGCTCTCGCTCTCTCTCTCTCTCTCTCTCTCTCTCTCTCTCCCATCACATAATGTTCGCAGGACAAAGTTTATAACACCCTACATTTTCAGTTCTAGGTGTACCCTGCTGATGTCAACTTACGTTCATGAAAACGTACACACAAACACGCACACACGCACTCAAGCACGCACACACACACACACTCATTCATACACATACTTACAGATGGAAACACATGCACATAACAGGAAATGTTTGCAATTAACTGCACACACAAACATACACACACACTCACATACACACACACACACACACACACACAGGCTTGCATGGTGCCTTAGATAAAATCGTGTCGGCTATATTTTCGTAAAAATGTGATGGTAATCTTGTCTGTGAAGAGAGAGAGTGAGACAGAGAGAGAGAGTTAAAAGATTTACCAATAATTTTGCAACCGTTTCCCCACGTGAAATTTGATTGGTCGATAGTGAAGTACTTATTACAGTTCATATTGTCAATGCTTATGATGATTTTGAACACTTGAATTAAGTCGCCTCTTAATCTACATTGGGTTAAAGGAAATACATTATTATTCTCTAAGACTCTCCTCATATAGTTTGTTATTCCATCATTGACGACATGCCTATTAAAGGGTACTTCACACAGTCAGGAGTGCGAGCTAAAATTACTAGGAGTAGGTGAAAATTCGGATTCCTGGGCCTATTCGCGGTGAAAATCGATGACTCCTAGTGACTCTAGCGATATTCTAGTGACTCCTGTTAGACTCCCAGTGACTCCCGACCAGTCGCGGGCGATTGATCCTGTCCGACAAAATGTTTGGTGTGTTTAAGGGGGGCATTCGAAGGTGTGGCAGAGTGGTCTTGCCACTGGACTGGTAATCCAATGGACCTGGGTTCGAATCCCAATATGTCAATGGGAAGATATTATTGGGATGGAATTTGTGCTGTACCTAGTTTCAGTGCACTACCACAGCACACCGAAATGCCAAAACAAAATATCCTCATTGTTCCCAGACTAAATAGCACTGTATGAATATTCCCATATTCAAAATATGCTACAGGGGGGCAATGCCTAGTGAGTTAATTGCTCAATAAGTGGCGTTCTGAGAGTGAGGGTCCGAGCCTGGGGAGTGAGACTGTGAGGCGCAGAGGCGAAGCAGCTTCAGAGATGGAGTTGGGTTCGAGCCGTGAATAGGTGCTTCGTATGTTTCACTCCCTACCCTGGAACAAGATCTCATGGGCCTCACCGTGTTCAGCAGTAGAGTGTAAAGTCTATCAGCATATGCCCGAGAGGGAGTAGTTGGAATATATAAATAAATAAAAATAAATAAAATACACCATAAAATTTATTTTCCACTTAATTTTGAAAATCACACCCAAAAATCACCTGATATGTTCCCTGTCACATCGTAGATCATCATGGCTCCCATACAATTATTTAATGTCCTACCCCGCTTTAAATGGACACAACTCACATGCTTCAGCCAAGATTTAACAACCTGGACGCCAGGTACGCGTGACGCGTATGGTACACAAACTGTGAAGTTTCTGAATAAATATCGCCAATGTTTAATTAATGACTTAATTAATATATGCCCAGAAACACAACCCATGAATTATATGATGGTAAAGAACTTAATATATGCCCAGAAACACAACCCATGAATTATATGATGGTAAAGAACTTAATATATGCCCAGAAACACAACCCATGAATTATATGATGGTAAAGAACTTAATATATGCCCAGAAACACAACCCATGAATTATATGATGGTAAAGAACTTAATATATGCCCAGAAACACAACCCATGAATTATATGATGGTAAAGAACTTAATATATGCCCAGAAACACAACCCATGAATTATATGATGGTAAAGAACTTAATATATGCCCAGAAACACAACCCATGAATTATATGATGGTAAAGAACTTAATATATGCCCAGAAACACAACCCATGAATTATATGATGGTAAAGAACTTAATATATGCCCAGAAACACAACCCATGAATTATATGATGGTAAAGAACTTAATATATGCCCAGAAACACAACCCATGAATTATATGATGGTAAAGAACTTAATATATGCCCAGAAACACAACCCATGAATTATATGATGGTAAAGAACTTAATATATGCCCAGAAACACAACCCATGAATTATATGATGGTAAAGAACTTAATATATGCCCAGAAACACAACCCATGAATTATATGATGGTAAAGAACTTAATATATGCCCAGAAACACAACCCATGAATTATATGATGGTAAAGAACTTAATATATGCCCAGAAACACAACCCATGATTATATGATGGTAAAGAACTTAATATATGCCCAGAAACACAACCCATGAATTATATGATGGTAAAGAACTTAATAATGCACAGAAACACAACCCATGAATTATATGATGGTAAAGAACTTAATATATGCCCAGAAACACAACCCATGAATTATATGATGGTAAAGAACTTAATATATGCCCAGAAACACAACCCATGAATTATATGATGGTAAAGAACTTAATATATGCCCAGAAACACAACCCATGAATTATATGATGGTAAAGAACTTAATATATGCCCAGAAACACAACCCATGAATTATATGATGGTAAAGAACTTAATATATGCCCAGAAACACAACCCATGAATTATATGATGGTAAAGAACTTAATATATGCCCAGAAACACAACCCATGAATTATATGATGGTAAAGAACTTAATATATGCCCAGAAACACAACCCATGAATTATATGATGGTAAAGAACTTAATATATGCCCAGAAACACAACCCATGAATTATATGATGGTAAAGAACTTAATATATGCCCAGAAACACAACCCATGAATTATATGATGGTAAAGAACTTAATATATGCCCAGAAACACAACCCATGAATTATATGATGGTAAAGAACTTAATATATGCCCAGAAACACAACCCATGAATTATATGATGGTAAAGAACTTAATATATGCCCAGAAACACAACCCATGAATTATATGATGGTAAAGAACTTAATATATGCCCAGAAACACAACCCATGAATTATATGATGGTAAAGAACTTTGAAAGTTTGATAATAAAGAAGTTTCCATATTATCAAGTAGTATCAAACTTTAACCTTCATTTATTTAGTATATTGCATATATCAAAAAGGCATCTGCTCAGCCATTTATGGACCAATTCTAATGATTTAGGTGTCATTTTAATTGTAATTTGAAATTGAATTTTTTTGTTTTGTATGAGGGAATTGCTCTAACTTAATTCTAAGTATTGATAAATCTTATTTATGTTTCATTTATCACTCTCGTTTCATGAATATAATTATTATTTGTTTTAAATATTCATAACTGCTTTCATTAATGTCCTACACAAAATTCCTCCTGACAAAATAACATATATATAGAGTTATTTCAGGGGTAGAACAATGACACCTCTAACTATAGGCATTTTAAAGCTATAGCCCTTTAAAAATGGCCAAATAATTATCAAAATATAATTAATTATAATTGGCTATATGCTTGATATTATATATATTTAGATTCCTGTTATGGCAAAACATATTTCAAAACATGCTTAACCCCTTGAGTACCAGCGACGAGTGTTATATTTCATTCTAGCTATATTTAGACGATATTTTGCAGCTTAGGACGGATCTGTAGTAGTTAAAAGGGTTAGTTGAGATAGTTTGAAGCCTTTTTTTTTTTTTTTTCTTTTTTTTTTTTTTTTAAGAGACAATGCACGGAGGAAGGAAACACACAGACAAAACAAAAAGGTCCATGTGCCTAAAGGCATCCTCCATTCATAAAATGTTTGTAACAACTGGATTTAAACATTTGTAGATTGTAAGTTTGTGGAAAGCAATTCGAGGGAAGTGAATTCCAAAGAGTAGTAGCTCTGGGGATAAATTAATTCTGATAAGCAGAAGTTCTGCATTGTGGAGGAGAAAGTGTAAATTCATGGGCGCTCTCAGCTGCCCTAGTTCTACGGGGAAAGATGTGGAGAGGCGGCACAATTGAAGCAAGTTCCTCGGAACAATTGCTGTGAAAATATCTGTAGAATAATGCAAGGGATGCAACGTTTCTTTGTATGGATAATGTAGGAAGGTCCTGTGTGATTGCAGGGTTATTGATTAATCTAATAGCTTTATTTTGAATTTTGTCCAACTGTCTCAATGCAACCACTCCACCTCCACCCCACAGAGGTGAACAGTAATCCATCTGAGAACGCACATGACTTTTATATATTACGGCCATCTGCTCGTCAGTGAAGAATTCTCGAACTCTGTACAGGAGTCCCAGTTTTTTAGAGGCATTCTTAGCAATGCTTCTAACATAATGTGTCCAGCTCAAGTTAGTAGTTAATGTTACACCGAGAATGTCAATACTAGGGGAAGTGGGAATATTTACATCATTACAAAATATATGGGAGTCAGTGAGATTCTGTCGGTTAGAAAATTGAATGTAATTGGTTTTCTGTGCATTAAAGGAAACTAGATTTTTTGTCCCCATTCATTAATTCTAGAAAGGTCCTGGTTCAGAGAAATTGCAGTGTTTATTTTTGAATTTATAAGATCGGGTTGGGAGAAAGAATTGGTAAATGTGAAGGAACTGTGGAGTGTTGAGTCATCTGCGTAGGAATGTATTGGATTATGAGTGGTAGATATGAGATCATTGATATGAATGAGGAACAGAGTTGGGGCCAAAACTGATCCCTGGGGAACACCAGCATTTATTGAGAGAAATTGAGAATAAAGGCCATCTACCATTACACATATTTTTCTGTTATGAAGATAAGAAGAAATTAGTGGAACTAATGATGCAAGGCCGTAGTGTGACATCTTCGACAATAAGGATTGATGTCAGACTCTATCAAATGCCTTTGATATATCCAGTGCTATTGTATGTGTTTCACCATGTTGGTCTGTATCTTGGTTGATTTGATGCGTAAGAAGGCAAAGAATGTCTGCAGTTGATCGACATCGTCTAAAACCATATTGCCTATCACTGCTTAATTTATTATTCTCGAGATGCTTAATTATGTGATTATTTAATAGAATTTCAAAGACTTTACCAAGAGTGGAAGTTATAGCTATTGGTCTGTAGTTTGATGGATCTGAAGAAGCACCTTTTTTAGGAACTGCATGGATGTTTGCTACTTTCCAGGGTACTGGGAAGCATGAGATATTATGAGTACACAGACGGAAAAATTTTGCCAATACAGGAGCGAGCACCAAGGAGCAATTCTTAAGTACTATTAGAGGAATTTCATCTGGACCAGGAGCCTTATCGACTGAGAGATTCTGCAAAATAGTTTTGACATGTCTGGTGTGGATCTTAAGTGAGGGAATTTCAGGCGAATTAAAATTAAGTACAGGGACATCTTGATTTATTTCATCTAAGGTTGAGTTGGTGGAGAAAATATCCGCAAGAAGGTTAGCTTTACCTCGTGGGTCACTTACAAGATTGCCAGTCGGAGATTTTAATGGTGGAATGGATGAAGCAGTAGTGAAGTTGGATTTGAATGAGTTAAGAGTAGACCAAAATATTTTGTTATCATTTGGATTATTTAGAAGTTTATTTGCCTGCTTGTGGAGAAAGTTTGATTTAGTTAGGTTTAACACCTTACGAGCGGCCTATGCGGTTTATTTATGTGTACCGCCCAGCGAGGTGTTTTTAGCCAAAATAGGGCTGTTTACGTAATCATTTTCATGCCTAAATAAGACCCAGAACGTAAAACAAGTATCTATCCCTGAAAGGGCATAAACAGAGCTTTCGAATGACACCATAACGATCCTTGTATGATGGATAGTTTTCTTGCAATAACCGTGCAACGCGAGTGCAAAAAGCAGGTAATTCGGTACTTTCGGTACATAATTGAGTATGTAGCGAGTGAGAGAGGGAGGAGGGAGCTGAGATTTGTGTCAGTAGGTTCGCCGCGGTGGTCTGGAGCAGTCATACGCTTGCTAGTCTCCTGCCACCACTTGTCTCTCTCTCTCAGCCACATTACGTGCTGAAATTGCCACTCGAGTTATGTCGAGCGCCGCCACATAGTCCAGCTTTATTTAACTCGACTTAAGTGGTGAGCCGCTTTTTAAGGGTTAATACAGTTTTGGCATGATTTCTGATGTTTCTAAAGTAATTAAAGGCTTCATGTGTTTTTGATCTTGTGTATGCATTGTAGGCTATTGCTTTGTGTTCAGTTACTCTAGCACAATTATGGTCAAACCATTTAGGTGAATTAGATCTTTTACTGTACTTTTGATGAAGAATAAAAGTGTCCATTCCAATTTTTACAAAAATTGTATGTGGCTCAAGGTGGTGTGTGCATCATTATAAAAGAAAGAGGTCCAGGGAATATCAATAAAGAAACCTTGAAGACCCTCCCAGTCTGGCCTATCGTAATGCCATTTAGTCACCAAAACAGGTTCAGAGTGGGAAGGTGTGGTAGGTGATAGACAGGTGGCCTGTATCAGACAGTGATCAGAAGATCCAAGCGGGGACCTCACTGTAACATCATAATTTTCTGAATTGGTTGTTAAAAATAAGTCCAGTAGGTGGGAATTATGATTAGAATTATCTGGTACACGGGTGGGTTGGTTGACTAGTTGAGTGAGATTAAATGAGTCTGCAAATAGCTCACATTCAAGACCAGCATCATCAGTCCTGGCTGAATGAGTGAGCCATTCAACATTATGGACATTAAAATCACCCAACACAGTGATTTCAGAAGAAGCATTTAAGTTGAGGACACTGAGTTGTGAGGACAGAGAATCAAAAAGACATTGCTCTGGAGTAGTATTTGGGGAACGGTAGATGCAACATATGTATTTAAATTTACCAGCAGAAATTAATTTGTATATAGAATAATCAAAATAGGGACAATTGAAACTAGTAACCTCCTCCAGGGCAATTTCAGATTTTGCGAAGCAACATACACCTCCTTTAGGTCTGAAATTTTGGAGCAGTTGATAACCTGGAAAATTAAATCTAGACGTGTCAGATGTGGATGTTACTTGAGTCTCTGTCAAAAAAAGGAGAGTAGGGGATTCTGCTTGAAGAAATTGGTGTACAAAATTGATGTTAGAGTGAAGTCCCCTTATATTACTAAAGAAAAAGCTGCACCGACGAGCAGCTTTGGATATTATTGCTAGAGGTCCTTCCTAAGCTGAAGAAAGTCGTCTAATAGTTGCCAGAATGTGATGAAAAGGACGTCCCTGGTACTGCATGGGTTAACCTTGTGTTAATATTTGACTGCCATAACATTATTTTTAATGTTCCTTTTTCTATAAAAGGCAAGTGCTCCTTAACGTTTTTGCCGCAAATCGGACCACTCCCAGTGACTCCCAGTGAGTCCTGGTGACTCCCAGTGACTCGCCTGTGACTCCCAGTGAGTCCTAGTGACTCCTGTTAGACTCCCACTTACTCCTGACCAGTCGTGGGCGACTGGCCCTGTCGAACAAAATGTTTGGCGTGTTTAAAGTTTTAGCCAAGAGTCGGACCACTCCCAGTGAGTCCTGGTGACTCCCAGTGACTCGTGGTGATTCGTATCTGATTCGCGGACAGGTTTCTGTTTCAGTTTTCAGTTTCACTGGGAGTCACTGGGATAAAGATAGGTAATACATGCGAGTCACTGAGGGTCACTGGGAATCAACAGAAGTCACCAGGAACCACTGGGAGTCACCGAACATGCTCTCCAAGCGACAGGGGCACCCACAGAGATACCTGTAGAGGGCACACATGTAATAAAGGGGCGACTATTCCTGGGTGCGGTTGGTGAGCGAAGCGAGCCTTCTCAGCTGGGGATTCCCCCCCCCCCCTTATAACATTCTGCAGATTCTATGAAATTTAGGCCCATTTTGAGGCTAACATAAAGTGAACTGAAGGTGGATTATGAATAATAATATTCATATAAACCCGTAATTCTCCTCAACTGAAAATATAATATATACGGATACTTTAATGTTTATGGTTGGAGGACACCACTGCGGCTTGAAGTCTACAGCGATCTCGGCAGTTGCTGATATGTGTTGGAGTTATTATCATATTTTGTTGGGGAAGAGGCAGCCATTGGTGGTGGTGATTTGGAATTATTATTGTCTGCTTAGTTATGGCGGGGCTGATGATGGTGGGGGTGAATGACGGTGGTTTTGTTCAGTTTGGTTGAGCTTCTTCTGGATTGACGAGAGTGATGGAGACGTGGTTCTATGAGTTTCGAAATGTCAACTTCTCCTGGTGCTGGTGAGTGGTGTTTTGGATTACATTTTCGAGGGGTGTTGTAGTCGCCGGCTAGACTTTGAGCGAGCGGTATGGAAAGAATTACACAGGCATGACCGAGCTGTGTCTGTATATATTAACAATGCCACTGGAATTTGTTGTATCTGTAGTTTTCCTGGTCACAATTTAAACTGTATACTGTATAGGCAAAGTATTAACCTGTGTAAGTACAATTGCCCACAGAAGTTTGTATTCACTCAGTGAATGTGTGTAGAGAAGGAAATGACTGTAGGAGAGGTATTTAATAATGTGAAGATAGTATGGTCAATGTTACAATACCCTACATTTATTCTCCAAGTTCTCAAACTCCCCTTACCTAACATAAGCAAAGTAACATAACCTATAATTATAACCTATTGTATGTAAATGGGGAATGATTATTTTCTGCTTAGTTATGGCGGGGCTGATGATGGTGGGGGTGAATGAAGGTGGTTTTGTTCAGTTTGGTGGTGCTCGTTCTGGATTGACGAGAGTGGTGGAGACTCGTATATTGCACTAATCCGAAAACTACCTTTATTTTTATTTTGTTCAATAACTCGCACTTCATTCGTGGTTTTATCCCGGTGACTCCCAGTGACTCCTAGTGACTCGCAGGTACACTTCCGCTGACTCCTACGGTGGTGTGAGTGCATGGGGAATTTCGGACTCTCGCGGTCATATTCCCAGGAATCAACAGGAGTCATTACTCCTAGTGGTTCTAGCTCACACTCCTGACTGTGTGAAGTACCCTTAAGTAATAGCTCTCTTTCGAACACCGGCGGTCAGCCTGTTTGAAACACCCGCCACATGGGAAAGAGTGCCAACATCATAAGTGCAACGCTCATTCTCTTATGGAATCGTCTTTATGATTGGATACTCACTACGAAAAACTTCGTAAACAATAAAAACTAAACTAAACTTATGAATTGTTATAATAAACCTTTCCAACTCGTGGATGTCTTTTGTGGATTCTATCCGAGACGCTGAACCAGGCAATGCCATTCCTCTTTCCTTCCCCTGTGGCCGTCCCGACAAGGTGTGCCTAACCTGTCCTCCACTTCATTCGACATTCGTTCACCTCTAGCGAGTCTTCTGCTCATTTGTATGTATCTGAGATGTTATAGAATAGGTTTAGATTAGCCAGGATGGTCAGCCCCATTGGTACGTCCACAGGAAGTGTTAAAATAGGGTACTTGTGTGTAGGCGCCCAGTCGGTCTGCATCGGACACACGCGCCATGTGTTTTTGTTTTTGTTTCTGTGCCTTAGCAAGGCTTAGCTTTCCTATAACCTAGTTATTTATGAGGCTATGTATCTGCAGCACTATGTTACTAGCTATCCATATGATGGAGTAGCATTTTGAGCTTGTATAGCAGTTGGGCTGGTATAAGAGTTGTCCCATGTGGTTGGGGAACTTTCCAGAAGCAGAGCCTGCTGTTTTCCCCTTTTGGCTTGGGGCGCCTCGCGTGCTGCTGCTGCTGTGTCTTCTTGGGAGGTAAGGGTGTATTATTCGTCGAAATATCTAACTTGAGCCTCGTGGCCAGCCTCATTAGGGGTATTCTTAGTAGGCTAGGAGTTTATTAATAATTGCTTATTTATTAATATGTTTTAGCCCTAAGATGTGACCTCCACTTTCATCTGGTGTGTATTATTCATATTTGGAAGGCGTCAGGAGACGTTCTGACTTATGCGGGTAGTTTTTGAGGGTAGTTGCCTTGCCCGGACAAGTCAATACTCTTAAATTAGCTTGGTTTTCCCTCCGGCGATCATTACCGGGTATTGATGCCAGAGGCTCGCCTTGCAAGCGGGCAGGGAATAGATCCAAGGATCCCGGCGTGGTCTGGAGTACCACTAGACTCCCGGCGAAAATGCAGATTCCTAAGGGGGTGATCTCGGCCCGGCCGAGAGAACTCGCCTATACAAAGAGCCTCACGGCATGACATGACTTTGAATCCGCCCGGCAGAAAAGTCCAGTGGGGTAATTAACTATCAGGTCATGGGAGATATTGTGTAAGTTAATTTATATCCAAATGGAATTTTCTAAAGTATGGGTCAGTGACACTTAGTCACAGGTAAGCAGTTCTAACCGAGAAAGGATCTCCCAGATCTTTTCGACAACAAGTGTGAAGGAAGATTAGAGTAGAGGTGTGACTACGTCTAATTTTCCGGCATATTTGGGGGGTGATATGATGTGTAAATGTCTCGGTTTATCCGTATGAGCATCGATTCCTGGACATTTTCTCTCCAGATCACAACACATCTGTACGGGCACCGGACACCAGGGGGAAGGGCCGATCCCGGCTGGGGGGGGTCGTCAGTCTCCATCTTGCCCTTAGTCACGTTATCCTCAACCCCAACTTCTTCAAACATCCTGGTCTTTTACCATAAACTATGCGTAAAATGTGTTAAGTGCCTCGATAGGTCCAGGTCAGTCTGGGTTTCAAAGAGGTGCGGAGTATGCACAGACCTGAGGAATGGTTTATTAACTCAAAGAGATCAATTATGTCTAGTTGCATTACAAGAAGTTAAAAACACTTATAATTCTTATTCAAAAGACATTGCTCATAAAGCTCTCCATTGTGATGATGAGGCACTCTGGGACCAATTAGGATTAAATCGCCAGTTGTTAATACTCCCCCGTCTCAGCCCAGCTCTAAAGTAAGAAATAAGCCCAAAATTCTCTCTAAAGAAATAGTGAGCAGTATTGTCAATAGTGACTCAAGTAGGGTAACCACCCCCCCGGCCATCCTAAGAGAGCGCGATCTACGTCACCGAAAGAGGACCGTTCCAGGTCCCGGTCCAGATCGCCGCTCAAGTGGTCCTACAAGTCGCCCACAGAGACGTCCAGGTTGCTTAAGAGACGGAAGACAGACGCGGCGTCGTCTAGTGACAGACAGTCAGAGGGGAAGGGACATAAACATTCCCGCAAGGAGGCGATGTCCTCGCGTCCATCGCCCTCCGCCCCTACCTCTACCATGCCTAACGTCCAATCTGGCAGTTCTGAGGTAGGGAAGGAGGCAGCTGAGTCAACTCCCAGGGACGGGGCTAGTGATAGATATGTGGACCATAAAGTGAACTTTGCTATCCCTAAGTTAGATACTACACGTAGCCGGGCTCCTATAGTGTCTCAAAGAGTTCTTGCTCAACAGTACGGGGGTTACACAGTGAGTGAGCCACATGGCTATGATACAGGTTTACAGTTAAGTCCGAGTTCTCAATTTATCCCTGATTCACAACTTAATGTAGAGCAAGGGTGCAGTGTGTGGAGACACCCTGAGACCGTGCGAACACAGCCCTTACAACAATACCCGGCAGATAATAGAGGTAGTGACAATGTTGACAATATTCCCTCTTCCGTCCCTGACCTAGTATGGCCAGGTAGTGAACAGTGTACATCTGAATCCCGGCAACAACCGGAAGAGATGGAGGTTCCAGGGCAAGAGCCGGAAGACGTAGAACAGTTGTCTTCAGCTCAGCCTGAGCAAGTTGAGGAAGGGTCAGAGGTAGGGTCTGAGTCATCCAAGGGTTCACAAAAATATTTCACCAGGGAGGATCTAGATTACATTCTCCATAATGTGATACAACAATATAATCTTCCACCTAAGTCACAGGAAACTCCCACAGCTATACCGGGAGCTCCTCAGATTGGGTCTGTTGTGTGGCCATTAGTGCCAACTAGAGTCGTTGTTCCATCAAATTTGCCACCCTCCCTACCTAACGTAACTCAACTTACTGCTTCTACTAGTAGTGTGCAATGTCCGGCTTTAACCACAACTAACGTGCGTGTAATTACGGACATTAATCCCCCTCCTCTAGAGAAGGTACCGATAAAGAAAAGCCCTATGCCTCTGCTTTATGGAACGGATTGTTCTTGGGTGACTATCATGGCATCAAATCCAACCATAGCACAAATGACAATCGCGGGGGAGCTCCCAGTCCCTAGTGACTGGGTAATCCAGATGAATAAGAGTAGAAAATTAAGGGCAAAAGACACACAGGGTCAAATTTTGGATGTTGCTGTCATAGCCATCCCCAATGTTTATTCCTATGAGTATTTCGTGTATTCCCCCACAACGTTTATTCCTCCTGCCTCTGCACGACTATTTGCGGATTGGTCCAAGACTGACGGCATGAACGACGTCAAAGTCTTAGCCACGTTCATGCCAGAACTGGATACACTTCCGGTGAGCGACCAGTCAAGCAATCCGATCCTGCAGGTGGGACAGGTAGGTTCAGGCCCTTGGGTGGACTGGGAGATTGAGGCGCAACAGTTTGCGGCTACACTAACTTCAAAATCCTCCCACCAAATCTCTCAGGAGAATCATAGTTGGTTCTCATTGCCCATCACAAAAGCCGGAGGTGCTCCCCCTGCTATTTTTTATTTTCTTGCCGCCCTTAAATTAGCTTTATAGGACTTACAGGAGCCCTTTTCAACGCCTCCTCCGGCACATCTGGACAGAGATTTTAAGATGAGACATAAAGCTTTCAGGCTCTTCTACCAGTTATTATTCAGTCGCCAAATAGCCCAGTCACTCACTAGAACAATTGATGCTATAAATGACACAGATGTTAGGAAAGCCACGGATTTATCATGCCGGCTCCTACTACAGAACTCAATACAATCTCTGGGTGACGTCAGGATAGCCTTGTTGGAGGCTGTCCGCGCACGTCAAGACTTACGAGTCTACATGGTGAAGAAATTACCGGAAGACATTGGTCGACGGGTAATTATTTCACCAGTGTTGACTCCCTCTTTACTTTGCCCCAACACTTGGAAAACAGTCTTCAATATGGTAGATATTGTCAAGCAGGGTGCTTCCCAGGCTAGGAAAGATCATTTTAAGAAACCTTATTCTAAGCCCAAGAACAGTGCTAAACCCCAACCTAGTGGGTCTAAGCCCTTTCAGAGCCATAAATCACCTCCAGCACAAGGAAGCACCCCGCCCAAGTATCAGCAGGGAAAACAGTCAGGTAAATGGCACAAGCATCAACCAAAACATAAATCAGGTCAGGGATCGACAACTGCCAAAACTAGTCAGCCGTCTAACCCTACCCCACCACCATAAAAAAACTAGTCATATCACAAACTCTCTCACTCCCGGGGCCTGTCGTGGGCGAGTTGGATACGAGGGTAGTTACGCCGGACAAGCACAGTCAACGAACGGGGTTATTCCGGGCGTGTCACCGGGCTTGGTCCCGGTGAACTTGGGCACGGACAGTGGTACGCAAGGGCATAACCTGGCGGTGGCTCCGGCAACCTCGTTTACGTCAACCACTAGAAATAAATCATGTGTCTTTAGAGGTGGAGTCACTAGTCCAGGAAATGATCACCAAACATATCATTGTCCCGGTCAATCCAACTTGCCCAGTTTACACGTCCAGACTTTTTCTCGTACCAAAGAAGGACAGTATTCAGATGAGACCGGTCGTAGACCTATCTAGTTTGAATCGACAAATTCACAACACATCGTTCAGGATGAATCATTCACTGTGAATCATATCAGGCTAACTAATCCGCCGCAAGGTTGGATGTACTCGTTAAGGGGGTATCCCACTGTGCAACTTTTCGATGGCGAATGCCGTGCGACCGTGTTTTTTTTTTATGTCCCAAAATTTGCGGTGAATAGGGTTTTATCAGAAGCGAATGAAAGCGAAAAAGGTGAATTTCCTCGATTGCAGTGCGACGGAAGTACGACCAAAATGCGAATTTGGCGAATTTGGCGGCGAAAACGACGAATGGTGTGCGACAATTGAGGGCGATTCATGGCGAAATTGGCGAACGATGATGGCGAAAATAGCGAATGCACGGCGATTGTTGGATGATGTAATGAGATCAAACCGCGGCGGTTTTGCGACATATGGCGAATGCCATATGTGTGTGTGTGTGTGTGTGTTGTAGTGTGTGTGTGTTTGTGTGTGTGAAAAGGCGAAATGTGGAAAAGCTGGACATTCTGTGTGTGTGTGTACTTACTCTAGTTGTACTTACTCTAGTTGTATTGCGGGAGTGAGCATGCTCGTTATTTCCCACCTCCTATATGTGTAGGTGTTATATGTATCGTTGGAATGGCTGTGGATGTGTGTGTAGTCTGTATTTTTAGCCAATTGGCGACATCGGAAACGAAGGCTTAGGGTGGATCTGTATGGTACCATTCTCACTATAGACGGTACCGTCTCGCCCGAAGGCTTAGGTAGCCATCAGCTTAGGTGAACCATATGATACCCATCTCGCCTTGTACCATTTTTGACAACCCCAGATGGGACGTCACAATGTCGTCCACTTATTCCAGGTACCTATTTACAGGTAGGTGAACTGAGGCTAACACATGAAAGGAGACAAGCCCAATTTGTCTCCGCCCGGCCGGGGATTGAACCCCCGACCCCTCGTGTGTGAGACGAGAGCTCTACCTACTAGGCTACGGGCTGTGTGTGTTGTAGAGTGAGTGTGCAACTGTGCATGAATGTGTGCTGTAGTGAGTGTGTGTGTGTGTGTGTGTGTGAAAAGGCGAAATGTGGAAAAGCTGGACATTCTGTGTGTGTGTGTGTGTTGTAGAGTGTGTGTGCAACTGTGCATGTATGCGTGCTGTAGTGAGTGTGTGTGAGTGTGTGTGTGTGAAAAGGCGAAATGTGGAAAAGCTGGACATTGTGTGTGTGTGTGTGTGTATCTGTGGATCAATGTGTACAAGCCTTATCCCGGAATATCTGAACAATATTTGGGAGAACAACAATGATACACTGACGAATGATTCTGAACAATTAACAGTCCCATAGAGAACATTAACTTTGTTTTATATTTTCGTTCGAAGTTCACAATCTCGTTTATTACAAAAACATATGCCCTCGAATCAAAATGTAAATATAATTGTGTGGGTATGTCTGAGTGTCTGTGCATCTATGGAATAGGTGTATTCCCTCTCAAGATACAATTATGGATTTTTGTTTGTTTCCTTGCAATTATAAGACTATTGTATTCAGATTAGGAAGTGTAGATGGAGGTCAGAGGGTTAATTGAGATACTCTTTACCCTTCTAGTTCAACAGATCATTCCAAAGCTAGATAAATTCTTCTAAAGGTAGTCAGAATATACTGTCAGATTGCGTCCTTATTTTCAAAGGGTTAAGTAGAAGTAACTATTAAATTAACACTGTCACTATTATGATAGTTTGTTTCCTCTAATTCGAGTTCTCATTTGTCGATTTAAGGAGAGATTTCCACTAGAAGGATTTTATTCTAAACCCCTTTCTCCGTCATGTTTAGCACCATTCCTTTTGAAATTTTAAGACGTTCGCCCCATTCGAACGTTCCCTTAAATACAGCTTAGACAGGGCCTTTTGAAATAACTATGCCTCACATACACACTCGACACACAACAATAACACACACAACCCGTGTTTCGGTAATGGTTCCGGTACACTGGCTTTTAATTTGAACCATAGTTTGAACTTATAACTCGTGTTGTATAAGTTTATTATGAAATATTATGAAGAATTAATTAGGTAAGTATACATAACCTACTGTTATGTATATAGTACTGTAATTATGATTAAATGATCGTATTTCGGCGATTTTGGTCACTCGGAAAATCAGCTGATGAATCTTGGCGCTCCAAATTCACTTGCATTGAAATTATATTCTTTGTACAAGACCATCCATGGTTTTGCAGGGTTTATTTAAGGCTTAGAAATGTTTCTTTATACGCCGGTATATACGGTATACTCAGTTTTATTTCATCTGACGGTATTGAATCCCATTCCTCGCTACTTAATGGAAAAATATGAAATCATGTCTCTGCATCATATTAACTCCTTCCGACATATTATGTTCCAGTAAGTCTACGGAGGCGGGAGCCCGGTCTCATTGCCACTGCACCACACAACTTTCAAAACCACACTGCTGACCGTTAGAATTGTCGGAGAAACATGGGGTTGCCACCAACCGACAGATCTTCATCTAACTTACCGGACTTACTGAGCTCCATATGACGCTAGGGTGTCATATAACTTATTCTAGAATTATGAAGATAAGTCCATATGACACGGTAGCGTCATATGAGTTTTTGGTTCACCCTGTCATATGAGTCGGAAAGAGTTAAGTCCAAGTTTATATAATTAGCACCACATTTCACTACAAAATCTTCAAAATAACTGAGAAATCCTGATGGGACCTTTGCATTTTGTTACCGTCAGTTGAAAAGAAACAGACGCTGTTACGCTGGCCAGCTTGCCAGAATGTGCTCGTACTCGCTATCGCTCGCCAGGGCAGTGAAATGGGCTTTAATAATCGTAGAACGATGTTCTTTCTTTCCTAGTATTCATGTTGGCACAGACAGATCAGTGGTGGTCTTTATTCTTGTCTGTGACACTTGGAAGTATTTTATATGAGTGATAGAGTATAAGATGTGTAGCGTGAGGTTAAGGAGAGAGAGATCGAAGGAGGCAGCAAGGTTGTATTATGTGCGTGTGTATGTACGTGTGCCTTCCTCGCTCGGGCGGGGTTTCCCACGCTCTTGATTGGCCGGCGGGCCTGGCTACGTCATAGGACGCTTGCTCTTCATGACGTAGTGGTCTGTGATTGGGTGCCGCCGTCCTAGTGTTGGTGCTGGGGGGGCTCCTGCCCGCGTGTCTCCTTCAGAGCTTGGCATGGTGTGCTTGGTCCTAGATGTCCCTTGCAATCTGTCCCCAATCTAACCCCCTGTACTACTGTTTCTCTCTCTGAACTTCTTCTTTTCCATTACTTCTCATCTTTATTCAATTACTTATCCCTTCTGGTTCTGCATACGACTTCCATAGTCGGCCAGTCGTGTTACCAGCACCAGCTCTCACATTTATGTTTTGCACTAGCTTTACGGATTATTAGTCATAGTCACATGAGTCATATTATCATTGGGGTGCTTCTAATTATTGAGTTGTTCTTTGTTACTATTTAATGCTAGACAGTGGAGGGTATCTTTAGTCGTTGTCTGAGTTATGTACATGGCAAGTCAGAGCCTATACGACTTCGTCGGAGCTAGGTGCCTGTAACCCTTGTGCATATTTTTCCTTTGCGAGTGTAGCAGTATACAAGCGAAGGGCTTTTGCCTACTCTTACTTGTATGCTTGCTACCTCAATTTGTTGACCATTGTGGAGCGCCAGGGTAAGACCAGATACTTGAGATCTGGACTTACCAAGAGAGCCTCCTAGTCACTTAACATAACATAAGGAAAATCTGTTGAAGGGGAGACAGTAGGCTACGAGCATGCTTGCGCTCTGCCTAGCCTCCTGGTACCTTTTTTGCCGCTGGTAGACTTTATTAGTAATAAAGACAGCATTGTGTTTATTAACTTTAACTGCGTATGCTTTAGGAATTATTCACGTATGATTTTAGCCTAGGTTGATGCTTGGTGCACAACCCAGTATGGCTGTTACTTTGGCTAAGGAAGTACTGTTTTGAGTGGCTATTATTAGTGCTGTCACAGAGTTGTTGCACTCCCTTGTTTTATATATATGTATCCTACTTATTGGTGTATTTAAGATACACACTTTGGTGTCCTGCCCCTGCATTATTTCTGTTCTATATTAACGAGCATTATAGAACATCAGACGTTTTCAGAAGATTCCATATCTGTTTGCTGTAGGACTAGACTTCCAGTGTTTTCATAGAGCATTGAAGAGTTTAGTGTTGAGTACAGACTCACACTAAAGTTAACATAAGCATATACTCCTTTATTAAATCTTGTTATAGTTTATTTAAGCATTGTTACTACTTAAGAGCATTTTATTAACGTAAAGTACTCCTGTTGTGAGTAGGCTTTGCCGTCACCGGAAAGCCTGTGTAGAAGTGCACTAAAACCCCAGTTAATTGATACCCCATTATCCAGTAGATTACCTCTGGAGGGTTTAAGTGTTTTGCTCACCGGCGTAATAGTTCGAGGGTTTGGAATTAGCGTACCGTTGTTGCAGATATAGCCTATCATCTAGTCCATTATTAAGTGCCCTTGTTTATTTCGTAGTGCCGGTCGTAACAATAGTGAGAAACACATCAACAGTCACATAAAAACCCACCAATCGCCTCAGTTCGCCACATGTCGCATGTCATTCGTATGGCATTGGCAATAATTCGTCGACACATTCGCGCTACTGTCGCCCTATTCACTCAAAAAGCAGCATTGCCAATAATTGGAATTTGCAAATTGGCGAATCAAGGGTGAATTGGTGCGAATTGTGCGACTATAGTGCGACCAAGGACGAATGAAGTGAGACAAAGGGCGAACATTCGCCAACATTCGCCAAATTTTTCAGTTCGCCGCCGTTTTTTGGGTATGCTCAAAATTTAACGGTGAATCTGAGTGAATCTAGGTGAACATGGGAGACACGCTAGGGCGACCATTGTGCGATTTGGGCAGCAATTGGAGAATGTTCGAGCGAATATGGCGATTTTTGGAACATAGACCAAATAATCTTGTCGCCCTCTGTCGCTGGGCGTTCGCCATCGAAAAATCGCACAGTGGGATACCCCCTTTAGACCTGACAGAGGCCTATTGGCACATCCCGGTAAACAAAAGGTTCCAAAAATTCTTCGCTCTGAGGATAGACCATCAGACTTATGTCTTTCAGAGAATGCCATTCGGATTGAACCTTGCACCGAGAATATTCACAAAATTAGTCTGGCAAGCCCTCATGCCAATATTGAATCAAGGAATCAAGGTGTTGTGGTACTTAGACGACTGGCTAGTGGTGGCAGAATCAGAGAGTCAATGCAAAATTCATGTCAATCAAATTATAAACCATGTTCAATCCCTAGGGTTCAAGGTCAACTTGGCAAAGTCGAACCTTGTTCCCACATGGGTAATTCAGTGGATAGGGGTGGTCTGGGACACAGCATATCTTACTCTCAGTCAGAGTGTGGAGAACCGCAACAGAATTCGAAAGAAATTGTTTTTGTTTCTCCACAGTCTGACTACCACGAGAAGGACATGGGAATCGCTGGTTGGCTCTCTCAACTGGATTCAATTAACTGTGAAGTTGGGCCGGTTGAAAGTGTAGAGATTAATCCTGGAAGGAAACAAACATTTCCCCACTGTTGCCGGCAGGAAAGTTATGGCGAATTCCGAAATTAATTCACAACTTATTATCGGTCTGGGCGAGGAGAGAAACATTGCACTCAATAATGACGTGGACATCTCCCCCACCTACGGTATGGATAGACACGGATGCTTCAGGGACAATAGGCTGGGGTTATCAGTTGAACCTAGGCCATCAGGGTCAAGGTCTTTGGTCCAAATCCAAGAATTTTCACATCAATGCGAAAGAACTATTAGTCCCTCTATTTTTCCTTCAGGCTCACGGCTCCACCTTGAGGGGGCAATCAGTAGCTTTTCGAATGGACAATTTGAAGGCGGTATCCTGCACTCAAAAGCAAGGGTCAACGAGGTCTTGGAAGTTGTTAGAGTTGTCAGAGGAGATCTTTGTTCTGGCCGAAGTGATGAACATTCATCTCCATGCATCATACCTCCCAGGCGTAGCGAACGTCTGGGCAGACACCCTGTCAAGAAGACAGAGCACCAAAGTAGAATGGGCTCTCAAGCAAAACATCTTCAACCAGACGATTGCAGAGCCATACCGTCCACAAGTGGACTTATTCGCATCCAAGGAAAACCACACTCTTACTTTCTATCTAACCCGCCGGGAAGTATCTGAGGCGGGCGGCCCAGACGCATTGATGGAGGACTGGAACAGGTGGAGTTCCATCTATCTGTTTCCGCCTCCTGACGCTTCATTCATGTTTCAGGTAGTTCACAAACTACGAGGTTACCGGGGCTTAGTCTCGATGATCGCGCCTCTATGGCCGGCTCAGGTGTGGTACCACCAGTTGAAAATGTGGTGCGAGACCCCGGTGTTACTCCCGATCTCGTACTTCCACTTGGAGACATTTGGCAACCTAAAGACCTCGCTGACTTTTGCCTTATGGACATTCAGAATGCCCAATGGTTAACCCCGTATGGAGAGAGCGTCACTTATAAATTTCTCAATCAGTATACTCTTTCTACCAGGCGTCAATATCAATCACATTGGAAGTCTTTCACGACCTGGATAGTAGAAACGGCGCAAACTGACGTATCAGTAGCTTTGATCTTCAAGTATTTAGATTACTTATTTGAATAAAAACACATTTCTGTAATTACACTGAAAAATAATTTGTCGGCTATTAGAACTCCCTTTTATGACTTAACAGGGCTATCTACAGTATACTGCAGGCAGAGGAGAAATGGTTAATGAGGGCATGTTTCAAGCTTCGCCCACCACCCCGTCAGCTCATGCCTACCTGGTCACTTGACAAAGCATTGGTTTGGGAGATGCAATATTAATGTACAAATTGCTCCTTCCCCCACCTTTGTCGCAAAAAATGAACATTCCGATCATGTTTTTTTTAAATTTACTGTCCCGGCGCTTAAACGCGGAGACGCACACCATATTTTATGCCCAGTACAATCTCTGATAAAGTGTTTGAGAGTGTCACAACCTCAGCAACAGGGAGCTTTATGGGTTAATAGTGCAGGTAAGCGCGTCACAAGAAGAAAATTGGCATCATTGCTTGTAGATGTAATCCGAGAAAGTAATCCCGGCATAGTGGGAAGGGCCCACGACATCAGGAAGTGGGCAGTTTCATTAAGATTCTTGCATAATTATTCCATAGATGATATTGCTGAGACACAATTGTGGTCATCCAATCATACTTTTCTGACGCACTACCTATCTGTGGCCTTAGATAAACCAAAACTTACCTGTGTGGCGTTACGGCAACGGGTCTAATTGGTTTTGTGTGCTAATAGTTATAAGAATTATCTGATATGTAAAAAGAAGGGGGGGGGGGGTAATGAGAGCCAAGAACCTCAGACCCTCCGCCGGAGAATGTGATAAGTATACGAGCTGTGATACTTGATAAGCCGGACTGGTTATACAGTCCAAAAATATATATTTTTGGAATATATGTCATTAATAGTTACACTATGAGATATAGTAGATAAGTTGTACAAAATATAGAGTATGTACAAATTATTCTTAACACCTTACGAGCGGCCTATGCGGTTTATTTATGTGTACCGCACAGCGGGGTGTTTTTAGCCAAAATAGGGCTGTTTACGTGATCATTTTCATGCCTAAATAAGACCCAGAACGTAAAACAAGTACCTATCCCTGAAAGGGCATAAACAGAGCTTTCGAATGACACCATAACGATCCTTGTATGATGGATAGTTTTCTTGCAATAACCGTGCAACGCGAGTGCAAAAAGCAGGTAATTCGGTACTTTCAGTACATAATTGAGTATGTAGCGAGTGAGAGAGGGAGGAGGGAGCTGAGATTTGTGTCAGTAGGTTCGCCGCGGTGGTCTGGAGCAGTCATACGCTCGCTAGTCTCCTGCCACCACTTGTCTCTCTCTCTCAGCCACATTACGTGCTGATTTTGCCACTCGACCTATGTCGAGCGCCGCCACATAGTCCAGTTTATTTAACTCGACTTATGTTGCTCGCCGCTAATTAAGGGTTAAGGACCAAATGTATATAATCAAATGATTTGTTTGTTCCTAAAGAACTTTGACGCCGAGGAAGGGTCAAAGACTTATGTTTTTGGACAAAAATACAACAATTCTTGGAAAATATATTTTATTGAATCTCAATGTGATATTCATTTACTGATGTACCTGCAAGGTTCTTTATAAGCAGACTTCTTTGAAGCACGCAATCTGCATTCTTTCCATTTTTTACCATTGTTACGTATCTTGATTTAGAAGTGGTTAACAAAATAAATAAAGACAGAACAGTTAATATGAAAGTGTAATAAGCAGCTGAAGGCCAAAAGAACATAAAATATTAAAGTCAGTTCTGTTGTTACTTGCTTTCCCTCAGTTGTTGGGACAGTTATCCTTTATACTCTGATACACTTCAATTATATTTAACCCTTGTCTAGCGGGGGGTCTGTGGCCGTTTTGGGCCTTTTCAGGCCATTCTGACTGCTATATCAACCATCAGCATGAAAGGAACTGTATTGTGCCGAAAACTAGGCGGAAAGCGCTACACAATGACACCACATACAGCTACGTAGCACTCGTGGAGCCCTGACAGTGTTACCTCAAAGATGGAAGTTTAGCTGATTTTGCTACATTGTTCACTTTTCGCTAACTATTGGTCACACTGTCATCCACCCGTGCGGTGGGGGAACTGGAATTAGTGTGGGCCGGGAGGCCACAGATGTCGGACGTATGGTTCATTACTGTTCCACCCATTTTCACTCGATCTTCACCCATTTTTCACCCGTTTTCTCCCAGTTTCTTTCACTTGACTTAAGTCGAGTGCCGCTAGTAAAGGGTTCAGGAAACTATTTAAAGTTACATTGAATGTTTAACTCCTTCAGACATATTATGTTCCAGTAAGTCCACGGAGGCAGGCGCCCGGTATCATTGCCACTGCACCACATAACTGTCAAAACCACACTGCTGGCCGTTAGAATTGTCGGAGGAACCTGGGGTTGCCACCAACCGACAGATCTTCATGTAACTTACCGGACTAACTGAGCTCATATGATGCTCAATCGCGTCATAAACTTATTGGAGAGGCATGTAGATAAGTCCATATGACGCGATCGCGTCATGAGTTTTTGGTCATAAGTTCCATATGACGCTATCGCGTCATATGAGTCGCAAGGAGTTAATATGAAATAGGCTATTTATTACGAATACTAAAAGTTCAATATGTAAGCATGGGCTTTATTTCACTAGAATATCTCAATTAATCTGGATTATCAGCAAGGTATTAAGATCTGTTTATATTTGATTTAAGTTTGTTAACCCTTTAAAGATTGTTTTATTCGTTCTATGTTATCTCGTTATTCTTAGTTTATTATTATTCTCCCTTTAGTATTTTATCTTATTTATTCTTATTATTGAAAGACATTTGACTAAATATAAATGGTAAGGAAATATTATAAAGTAACATATCAAATGGAATTATATTTATAAACGTAAATAAGGTATTTTACAATTAATCAAAATAATAATTAATGAAAGTTATGATAGATTTCAGGATCGTTTTGCATACATTCTGATTTCACTAAAGTACAAATTAAAGTTTAGTAGGCTTAAGTAGACCATATAAATGATAGGACTTTTACAATGCCTATTTCGAATGACAAATAGATTTACATAAAGTCAGTTAAGTATAAACTTCTACAATGCTTAATTATTAATTATGAATGACAATAGCTTTACATCAAGTTAGATAAGTATTAAAGTAAAGTAGACAATATTCAATCACTAATCATCTCTGAATCAAACATTAATTCTAATCACCAAAATTAAACAGTAATTCAAAATATATATATCTCCAATCCAACCTATATGATTTCTCCAATCACAAAATCTTATATCAAAGGAGTGTATGTTTTCGACATACCTCTGGTTAATTAATGATCACGAGATCACAAGCGGTTCTGCAACTCACTGAATTAAACTAGAAACCTATCTATACAAGCCTGTTCTCTCCATGCAGCTCTCTACTCTTCCCAGCTCCGAATGTACTAGTTTGAACGAATGAATGAATGAATGAATATAGAAAAGGTGGGTGAGGGTGAAAGAAGGGAAGTTTTTATTGGTTAAGTAGGAGAGACAGTGATAATAGTGGGAGAAATAGGGTGTCGGGGCTTGACCCAACGTGCGTGAGTTGAATAATTGAGCTGGGGTTGAGTTGATTTAGTTGGAGAAGTTACTTTAGTGATTCAGGATGGCTTGCCAAGAAGGGGGCAAGGGATGGGGAGCAAGTTAATTTTGGATGGTATAAGATCGAAAGTGCTTGCATGTTTTGGAGTTGTATTTTTGGGTGGTAGTAATTCGAAAATGGTATAAAAGGGGAGGTAATTTTGGGTGGCATGGAGTCCAAAGGGGTACTGCTGGGGAAGTCTGTCAGTGGCAGAACCTGTAAGAAGGCTGTACTGTTATTATTATAGAAGTTACGTTAAAAGGTTGTTGTCTTGTACTTTGTCTGTGAAATTATACATTTTAATGGGAAGTGAAGCTAGGAATCTAGGTCAAGAGTGGTAGGGAGGCTGGACTGTGGACGAGCCGGCATGACCCCACCTCCTCTACCAATCCTGATTTTAAGTGAATATTGGAATGGGTGCCTCTCTGTTGTTGGGGTGAAGGAGGTTTGACAAGGGGCGGGGGGGGGGATATAAAATTCTGTTGAAAATTTGGATGAAGTTATCATGAAAGGTCTCAAGTTTTATAATTTGTTTTTCTATTAGCAGTTTGAACTATCAAATTCCAGGCTTATATATCGTTCCCCGGACCTAGCTAATCCAATCAGGAGTCAGGAAGCAGGTGCCGGAACCAGTCAGAAGTCAGGAAACACGTCGACCAATTACAGGTGAGAAGAAGGTGTGGTGTAGCCAATCCAGGTGTTAGAAGCTCACCACATCACAGGTGCCCCGCCCCTCTTACGCAAGTTAGGGCGGGAAAGCGTGGAATATGAAGAATGCAGGAGGTAGCCGGGCCGCTCTCCCCCTCTCTCTCTCTCTCTCTCTCTCTCTCTCTCTCTCTCTCTCTCTCTCTCTCTCTCTCTCTCTCTCTCTCTCTCTCTCTCTCTTGTCACGTAGGAAAGAAAGAGGGATCGTTTCTTGCAGTTGTAGGTGTAAAGTCGCGTTCAACAGGTTGGTCTGGTCACACGTCACATCTTGGTTATCTTCCAGATGTCACACTTCCACCGCTAGAAAAGAGTTCAAGAGGACGAAAGTATAATTTAAATATTGTTTGTATACAATAAATTTCAGATTGTTATATGGTTCTTTTTCTCTACCTAATGTTACGACCGGCACTACGAAATAAACAAGGGCACTTAATATTGGACTAGAAGATAGGCTATATCTGCAACAACAGTACGCTAATTCCAAACCCTCGAACTATTACGCCGGTGAACAAAACACTTAAACCCTCCAGAGTTAATCTACTGGATAACGGGGTATCAATTAACTGGGTTTTAGTGCACTTCTACAAAGGCTTTCCGGTGACGGCAAAGCCTACTCACAACAGGAGTACTTTACGTTAATAAAATGCTCTCAAGAAATAACAATGCTTAAATAAACTATAACAAGATTTAATAAAGGCGTATATGCTTACGTTATCTTTAGTGTGAGTCTGTACTCAACACTAAACTCTTCGATGCTCTATGAAAACACTGGAAGTCTAGTCCTACAGCAAACAGATATGGAATCTTCTGAAAACGTCTGATGCTCTAAGATGCTCGTCGAATATAGAACAGAAATAATGCAGGGGCAGGACACCAAAGCGTGTATCTTAAATACACCAACAAGTAGGATACATAATATTATATATAAAACAAGGGAGTGCAACAACTCTGTGACAGCACTAATAATAGCCACTCAAAACAGTACTTCCTTAGCCAAAGTAACAGCCATACTGGGTTGTGCACTATGCATCAACCTAGGCTAAAATAATACGTGAATAATTCCTAAAGCATACTCAGTTAAAGTTAATAAACACAATGCTGTCTTTATTACTAATAAAGTCTAGCAGCAGCATAAAAGATAACAGGAGGCTAGACAGAGCGCAAGCATGCTCGTAGCCTACTGTGTCCCCTTGAACAGATTTCCCTTATGTTACGTTAAGTGACTAGGAGGCTCTCTTGGTAAGTCCAGATCTCAAGTATCTGGTCTTGCCCTGGCGCTCCACAAAGGTCAACAAAATGAGGTAGCACGCATACAAGCAAGAGTAGGCAAAAGCCCTTCGCTTGTATACTGCTACACTCGCAAAGGAAAAATATGCACAAGGGCTACAGGCTACCTAGCTCCGTTGATGTCGTACAGGCTTTGACTCGCCATATACATAACTCAGACAATGACCAAAGATACCCTCCACTGTCTAGCATTAAATAGTAACAAAGAACAACTCAATAATTAGAAGCACCCAATAATAATATGACTCCATGTGACTATGACTCTAACAATCCCTAAAGCTAGTGCAAAACATATATGTGAGAACTGGTGCTGGTAATACGACTGGCCGACTATGGAAGTCGTATGCAGAACCAGAAGGGATAAGTAATTGAATAAAGATTAGAAGTATGGAAAAGAAGAAGTTCAGAGAGAGAAACAGTAGTAAAGAGGGTTAGATTGGGGACAGATTGCAAGGGACGTCTAGGACCAAGCACACCATGCCAAGCTCTAAGGAGACATGCGGGTAGGAGCCCCCAAGCACCAAACTGAGACAGCGGCCCCCAATCACAGACGACTACGTCATGAAGAGCAGGCGTCATATGACGCGCCAGGCCCGCCGGCCAATCACGAGCGTGGGAACCTCCGCCCAAGCGAGGAAGGCACACGTACATACACACGCACATACTACCACCTCGCTGCCTCCTTCGTTCTCCCTCTCCTTGCATTTCACACTACATATCTTATACTCTATTAATAATATAAAATACTTCCAAGTGTCACAGACAAGAATAAAGACAAACACTGATCTGTCTGTGACAACATGAATACTAAGAAAGAAAGAACATCGTTCTACGATTATTATAGCCCATTTCACTGCCCTGGCGAGCGCTAGCGAGTACGAGTACATTCTGGCAAGCTGGCCAGCGTAACACTATGGTAATTTGTTAGTGGGTTAGATATTGTCTCGAATGTCCCCCTACAGTCTTGAGATATCAGGCATATCTTCAATGATGGAGGGTCTACTAATAAATTATAGGTTTGAGTCCCGGAGGGAAGAAGGAAAACCTAATATTTAGTAGTGGCCTCCCTTCCATCCCCTTCCCATTCGTTGATGTCTTCAGTTTAATCTTGATATATCACTGAAGGAGTAATGGCCTTGCCTGGTTCAGCGTCTCGGATAGAATCCACAAATGACAATCACGTGTTGGAAAGCTTTATTATAACAATTCTTAAGTTAATTTGTATTTATTATTTTTTACAAAGTTTTTTCGTAGTGAGTACCTAATCATAAAGACGCTTCCATGAGAGAATGAGCATTGCACTTATGATGTTGGCACTCTTTCCCCTGGGCGGGTGTCTCAAACAGGCTGACCGCGGGTGTTTGAAAGAGAGCTATTACTTAATAGGCACATCGTCAATGATTTTGGGGCCACTACTAAATATTAGGTTTTCCTTCTTCCCTCCGGGACTCAAAACCTATACTTTAGACTGGGTGTCATTTTGGTAACTCTATGTTGAACACATTCTAGCTTGTCTATATAGTAAGGGCACCAGGATTGACAGCAATATTCCAGAAGAGGACGGACCAAGGCATTGTAAAGAGTTGGAATTACATCTTTGGATTTATGCTCAATTGACCTGCCTATAAAACCAATTATTTTGTTTGCCTTCTTAACAACTTCTGAACATTGTTGACTGGGTTTTTGGTTACTCGATATTGTTACTCCCAAATAATTTTATCTGTCTACAGCAGGGGTTCCCAAAGTGGTCGATATCGACCCCAGGGGTCGATATCGACCAGCCAAGGGGTCAATGAATTGCCAGGGGTCGAAAGGGGGTCGATAAATGGCCAGGGGGTCTATGCATGGCTAGGTGAGGAACGTTTCAGATGTAGACCCATCTCTATGTGAAAAGCTAAAAAGGTGTAAGAATGCTCTGATCTATTTGGCAGACCTATATTCAAAGCTTAATGAGGTACAGAAACGTATGCAGGGTAAAGATGTTACCATTATTCAGGCCAGGACAATTATACTGGGCTTCCAAGCCAAACTAGGCTTGTTTAAAGCGTCAATGGCACATAGAGATTTTCAGTACTTTTCGAACTTACAACAGTTGGGAGAAAGTGAAAGCATTTCAGATGGTGACATACAAACATACATAGCACACCTGGACAAATTGATTGAAGACTTGAAAGTGCGCTTTGAAGACCTGGAGAAAATGCAAGTGCCTGAATGGATTCTTACACCTTTTGACATAGAAATACAAAATGCAGACATTGACTCTACTACTAGTAATATTAAGGTACTACTATAATTCCACATACTTATTTTATCATAATATGCATGTAATACGTTTCTTTTTTCATAACATATTATATTATTCTTATTTTCAAACGTTTGGGGGTCGATGAATAATTTGAAACTTCATTAAATTAAGGGGTCAATAAGCTGAAAAGTTTGAGAATCCCTGGTCTACAGTCTACACTCATAAGCTGGGTGCTGTTCATTGAATAGTTTGCGTTCTCATTTCCGATATGGATTATTTTACATTTATTCGCATTGAAACACATTTGCCAAGTTTGAGCCCAACATGACAACTTATTGCATCTGTTCAACATCTTCATTTGAGATTATGCTATTTGCAGTTTTTGTGTCGTGAACAAACTTTGAGATTGTTCAGGTGAGACACTCATGTATGTCGTTATTGTAAACTAGGAAGATACCTGGCCCCAATACCGAGCCCTAGGGTACCCCGCTACTTACATTGATCCATTTGGATGCTTTACCGTGTAATACTACTCTTTGCTTTCTGTCATTGAGCCAATTTTCTATCCTTTTCAAAACACTGTCTTGTATTCCATGTGCTTTTAGTTTTATCAATAAACGTTTGTGGGGAGCTTTGTCAAAGGCCCTTTGAAAATCAAGGTATATAATATCTACAGCTTTACTCTCATCATATTGGTTGAGGATATCGTGAAAGAAGTCTAAGAGGTTTGTTAACCTAAGAAGTGCGCATGGGGGTAATTAGACACCTCTCCCTGTGCTGACGTATTTGAGCTGTTTCCATCACTAAAATATTCATTTTACCATAAATAGCATTAATACTTATCCTAACGCGCCTATTATGGGTTGATTATAAAGGTATTAACCTGAAACAACAATAAAACGAGTGAAAACAGCGTTTGGATGGTCAAAATCGGAGATACAGGCCGCGAGTTATATAATGTATGGGTGAGGCAACCTGCTTTCCCGCCAATTTCCCCCAAGGCCACTGAGACAAAGTCGATCGATACTCTCTCTCTCTCTCTTGCACTCGCTTGCTAACAGTGATGACAAGGCCCTGCTTGCAACTCGCTAATGTTAGCACGAAAATATACCTCAGAATAAGGGAATAACAGGGAAAATAGGTGATAACTGAAGGAGGGGAGGAAAGTGGGGAAGGAGGGGAGGTAGAGGAGTGATATTTTGCATGGCCCAGGGGCAAAAAAAAAAAAATAAAATAAAAAAATCATTTTTTGTTTTCGATGTTTAAAGTTGATTTTTTTTTCTCTGACTCTTAAGAGTCTTCCCGCAGTCTGCCGGGGCAACTCTTAAGAGTCTTCCTGCAGTTCCCGGGTTAAGCAGCAGCATTTGTTATGAAAGCTGTGTTAAGTATCTTTAAGTATGTTGTTTTCATCTAAGTGATTAATGGGTCTGTCTCTCATGAGTGTTTCTAGCATTTTACATACAACTGAGGTTTAGGTAATTGGACGATAGTTACTAGGTAATGATTTGCTGTCTTTTTTAAATATCGTTGTTACGTTGGCGAGCTTCCACTGATCAGGCATAGTCCTAGACTGCAAGGGTTTATTGAAGAGCAATGTCAGTGGTTTGGAGAGCTCATACTTAGCTTACTTTAGAACTCTAGGTGAGTTTGTATCAGGTCCAGCCGATTTATTAACTTTGAGTTTTTCCAATAATTTCAATAATTCTTTCTCTATAATGCTGATATTGCTAAGAGCTTCCGAATTATCTACCTGAACCGGCGATGCTGTAGGGATATCAATAAGGTTTTCTGTTGTAAAAACTTATGCAAAGAAGGTATTGAGGTCATTGCTCATTTGTACTTCGTCTCTGTGGTATTCTCCATTTACATCGACTAACGGTCCAATAGTTGAAGTAACTACTTTCTTCTTTCTGATGTAACTATATAATCCTTTTGGGTTTGTTTTACGTTGGCTTTCAACATGTAACTCCAGGGTCTTTTCACTTTGGTTAATTAACTTTTTGGCTTTGTGTCGTAGCTCAAAGAATTTCACCCGTTCTTCGTCATTTTGTGAGGATTTTCATCTATCATGAGCATTATTTTTAGGATGAAAGCAATCTGATATCTCTTTATTCCACCATTTAAGCTTATCATTATGGAATGTGCGCCGTTTTTTCGATGGTATACAGTCTTGCACCACTTTTAAGTATGTGATCTGAAAAATTCCAATGATTTATATATGTCGCTATTATTAATTATAAAACTCCAGTCAGTTTCTTTTAATATTGGTCTAAGTTTATGAAAGTTTGCTTTTTTTAAATTTGGGACTTTCTCATTGCTGCTATTTGGTTCGTTACTATTAAATTTTAAACTGAAAGTTATCATACGATGGTCGCGTTTACTGAATTCATCACCAACATTCAAACTCTCTACCAAGTCTTCTTTTGTTGTGAGTGCAAGGTCAAGTACATTATTACCACGTGTTGGAGAAACAACAAATTGAAAAAGTGAACTTTATATCAAGTTGGCATATAGGTCGTGTCCAGAATGTGAAGTAAGCATTTCGCCCCATTTAGTCACAGGTAAATTAAAATGGCCAAAAATTATGATATCTTGTATGTTAGTTATTTCTGCAATTTGTTTGTAAATTTCACTGTCAGTTTGGACTGATTGAGCTGGGGGTCTGTATATATAAAAATTAAGCTAGTGTTATTTTAGTGTCTCGGTTATTATTTAATAGTACATAAAATATGTCAATATTCTCAATTTGAGGTTTTGACATTAACACTTACGCTACGGGCATATTTCCGCTATATTAGGGCTCTTTCAGGCACTCCTGAATGATTAAGCTAGTGTCTAAATGAAATTATATGTATTCAGCCAATAAATAAAAGAAAATAGTTTCAAAATGACACCAGAATGAGCTATGTAGCGCTGAGGGATCATCTGCAGCACTACCATAGACATCAGCAAATGTTTGCTAATAGTGAGCAATGTCGCCCTACATTTGCCTTTGGCAGTGCAGCATATGTCTAGCAAGACATGGCTGACATACCTCAGTGTACTAGCCACTGGGCTGGAGAGCGGACGAGGGCCTGCCGCGCTTCCGCTCACTCGCACCAGTCTCCACAGGCTATAAGAGGCTTTAACCCTTATTTAGCGGCGAGCAACATAAGTCGAGTTAAATAAACCTGGACTATGTGGCGGCGCTCGACATAACTCGAGTGGCAATTTCAGCACGTAATGTGGCTGAGAGAGAGAGACAAGTGGTGGCAGGAGACTAGCGAGCGTATGACTGCTCCAGACCACCGCGGCGAACCTACTGACACAAATCTCAGCTCCCTCCTCCCTCTCTCACTCGCTACATACTCAATTATGTACTGAAAGTACCGAATTACCTGCTTTTTGCACTCGCGTTGCACGGTTATTGCAAGAAAACTATCCATCATACAAGGATCGTTATGGTGTCATTCGAAAGCTCTGTTTATGCCCTTTCAGGGATAGGTACTTGTTTTACGTTCTGGGTCTTATTTAGGCATGAAAATGATCACGTAAACAGCCCTATTTTGGCTAAAAACACCCCGCTGTGCGGTACACATAAATAAACCGCATAGGCCGCTCGTAAGGTGTTAAGAGCCTGTAAATTGCTTTAAATTGCCAGGACGTTCCAGAACGGTTCCCGCACCAAAAGGGTTAAGACGGGGTTAAGACTTCCGTGATAAGTAAACAGAACTCCTCTTCCATTTTTATTGACTCAACTTTTCTCAAACATAGTATAACCAGGAATTGTATATTCTGCTAAAAAGTCTCTGTTTTCCGTATTTAATCATGGTTCTGTAATGCCGATTATGTCATAATATTCTGTAAACATGATTTCCTCTAGATCTGAAAATGTATTGTGTATGGTACGAGCATTTACATAGAACACCTTAAGAGTATTAGAATTAGATGTTACTCACTTCGTATTGTCCGAGTTTCTGGTTCATATTTGACTTACACTCTCCTGCCTGGCTACCACCGGTTGACCACGTTTTATTAAAGGAATTCCTTGACTGCATCGTTTAGCAGACGTTCAAGACGTGCAGCTCCTACTTCATTGAGATGGATGTAAAATCCTGAAAACAAAGATTTATCATAGCAAAAATGATCCCACATGTCGACAAAATCGATGTCCTCCTCCCTGCAGAGGTTGGCAGATTGGCGATTTGAACTGGTGGCTATGTTGTAGAATCGGTTCTCTACATCAATCCGGCGAATAATTCCTGAAATTATGATTTTATTAGACTTTTCCTTGAAGGCCCTGATCAGATGCCGGAATTTGTGAAGTAGATCCTCTGACCGCATCCGTTGTACATCGTTTGATTCAACGTAGATGACGTACGTGGTTTTTGTGGGGGCGAGCTTGGACACCTCACCCACGGCATCAACAATGTCTTCTACACCGCCACCTGGGATACAGAAATGCTTTCTGGTCCTGGGTGCCCTGGTGCAGAACTCCACTAGTTGGCCTTGGACCATGGAGTATGGTGGAGTGGTCCTGCCACTGGACTGGTGATCCAATGGACCCGGGTTCATATCCCGATATGTCAATGGGAAGATATTATTGGGATGGAATTTGTGCTGTACCAAGTATAAGTGCATTATCACATAGCCTACCGAAACGCCAAATAAATACCCTCATTGTTCCCTGATTAAATAGCCATACTGTATGAATATTCCCATATTCAAAATATGCTACAGGGGGACAATGCCTAGTGAGTTCATTGTTCAATAGGTGGCGTTCTGAGAGTGAGGGTCAGAGTCTAGTAGGTGAGGCAGTGAAGAACTGGAGTGAGGCAGCTTCAGAGATAGGCTGCTTCGAGCTGTGAGTGAGCAACTAAGCCCCATGCATCCTGCGAAGGCCAGATGGCAGGGGCTGGTTGCACCTAAAAAAATGCTTCACATGTCTCACCCTCTACACTGGAACGAGACCTCACAGGCTTCACCGTGTTGAGCAGTTGAATGTACAGTCTCTCAGCCTATGCCCAAGAGGGAGTAGGCTAGTTGAAAATATATAGAACAAACAAAAAGCTGAAATTCTTCTGATTCCTCTTCCTCGTCAGTAGCAAGAATCCTGAAGCAGCTTTGGCACGTTATGGGGATGACGTTCCTGGACTGGTACTGGGATGCACATCGCTTCTCACTGGTTGGGGGGGGGGGGGGGGAGAGAGAGAGAGAGAGAGAGAGAATAGAGTCATTAGTATTTTCTGGAAAAACCTACTGGAACAACTCGTGTAGGTTAGTTGCTGCGCCATGACAATTTAATTATAATATGCCTGAAAACCACATAAATTTACATTAGTAATATGACACAATTAAAGCCTGAACATCACAACAGTTTACGTTAGCAATATGATACAATTAAAACCTACCTGAAATTTACAATAATTTGTTATTAATATGACACAACTATAGCCTGAAAATCACAAGTATTTATGTTAGTATTACGACACAATTAAGTCTAAAAATCACAAAATATATGTTAACAATATGACACAATTGTAGCCTGAAAATATAAAAACAATTGTTCGTAATACGGCAACATTAAACCCTTAAGATTACACAAATTTATGTTAGCAATATGATACAATTATAGCCTGAATATCAACAAACAATTATGTTAGTAATACAAGACAAATAAAACCTGAAAATCAAAACAATTTACGTTGGCAATATGACACAATTAAAGCTTGAACATTACAAAAATTTACATTAACAATATGATACAATTATAGCCTGAAAATAAAACAAATTTTTGTTAGTAATATGACAATATTAAAGTCTGAAAATCACAAACATTTATGATAACAATATGACACAAGTAAAGCCTGAAAATGACAGACATTTACATTAGCAGTATGACACAATACTATACTTGAAAAGAAACAAATATAAACTAAATAACAGCACAAGATTTACCTGAAAGTAAAACAAGTGAGTGAGAGAGGGTTAAATTAGCCTAGTGAGAAACTGGAATAACAGTAGTAGTTATGGTTAATTTAGATGAAGTGGACTGTATATATTTAATTTAGAAGATTAACACATATAGAATATATATTTACCTTTTATGATGAACTCAGTTGGTGATTGAAAGATGGCGGAAGATAGGCTAGTTGACTTGAGTAGGCTAGTAGGATAAAAAAGCGTATGGAAAGAGGCTAGAATAGGCTAGGATAGGCTAGATAGTTATGTTACATTTGGTGATAACTAACAAAGATGATGATGTATTGACTATATGAAATGAGATGATAGTGAAGCAAAAACACCTAATATATGAACTATGAAGAAGACTTAGCGTGTGCATCTGGGACGGAGGTTGGTTTGAGAGTGAGAGCGAGCACGTCGTCTTTGTGTCCCTCGTGACCAACGGTGCACGTGCATAGCATATGGAAAATGTATCCCATCATAGTACAATGAAATACCTATGAACATTCTTAATAAGTAATACACAAATATATGGGAATTATAATCCAACAATATTTTCCCATATACAGTACAACTACAGAATAATATATTCTTCCCAAATTGTGGACGTCCAACCTAAGGTTACGGAAGCGTTCAACTTAAGACTACGGAAAGCGTTCAAATTAAGACTACGGAAAGATACGTAACAACGCTACATCAACCCAGATTACGAAACATCGAGACAACGCTACATCAACCCAGATTACGAAACATCGAGACTGTTCATACTAGATAGTTTACTAAGTATGGACATATTCCCACCAACAGAAAATATAAAAAATTTACATGATTAGATTTGCCCGGAAGCAATCTTATCCCGCCATGCTTGGGAGGATATCTGGGCCGCCTGTCGACTGGGGCGTCCACCGGACGCGACAACAGGCTGCGCCGATGTCGGTGCCAGGGAGGGGACATCTATGGATAACTGGTCCGAAGGGGTGTCCTTGCGTTCAAGGTCGCCTTCAAGAGGATATAGTCGTACTGTTGGCCGTGTGATTACTCCAGTCCTGGTGCGAACTTTTGCTACCCGAACCTCACCATCACGACCTGGTAACAACTCCTCTATCCGACCCAATTTCCAGAGTGCACGCGGGACCTCTTCATGGATGGTTACCACGTCACCTACCCTAAGGCAATGACCATTTAATGGTGTTAGTTTACTTCTTTGCGCTTTTCTCAAAGTCACCAGATATTCTGTCGACCAGCGATGCCAAATATCTCGCGATAATTTACGAATATATTTGTAGCGGGCCGATATCACATCCTTACTTGTGTAGTCTGGATCTTCCATAGTATCCTCATCATGTTCTTCAGGAAGATCCCGCAGTCTGTATCCACGTACCTGTACTGAGGGTGTGATTGGGGTAAGGTCTTCCAAATCACCAGAAGCATAGTATAGAGGGCGATCATTTATGGTCGCTTCAATCTCCAAGAGTATGGTGTTGAGTTCCTCAATCGATATGAGAGCTCTACCCAACACCTTCTTCAGACCCGCCTTCACGATGCCTATGGCTCTTTCCCATATGGCGCCAAACCAAGGCGCTCTGGCGGGAATGAAACGCCATTCGCAATTTACATACGCAAGGCAGGTCTGAATCTTGGGATTAAGAACATAAGAACATAAGAAAATGGGAGTCTGCAGAAAGCCGATTGGCCTAAGCAAGGCAGATCCCTGTCCCACACAACCCCAATTACAAAGCCCAATTATAGGCTCAACACTCTAATACCCTGAGGATCATCTTACCAAAACGGTTAGAGATTAACGCAGGATTACGGGGGTCTGCAGAGCACTGATTGGCCCAACCCTGCTGATCCCCCTTCACACCCAACCCTTCTCGTCCATATGCTTATCCAATTTTATCTTAAAGCTCCCTATCGTTTTTAATCACACTATAGCACTTGGTAGTCCATTCCACCCATCTACAACTCTGTTACCAAACCAATATTTGCCTATATTTGTTCTGAAACGAAATTTATCTAATTTGAAACCATTGGTACGAGTTCTTTCGCTATCACTGAGCTTTAGTACATTAATTTGTCATGTCCCCTTTGTTAATCCCACTAACCCACTTGAACACCTCTATCATATCCCCTCTAACTCTGCGTCTCTCTAACGAATGTAAGCCTAATTTCTTCAACCTTTTTTTATACGGAAGATTTCTATTATGGATAATTTTTGTCATTCTACGTTGTACTCTCTCCAATGAATCTATGTCCATTCTGTAATAAGGACACCAAAATTGAACAGCATAATCCATATGGGGTCTCACTAATGACAAGTAAAGTTTTAAGATAACATCAGCAGTTCTGTTACTCACACTCCTAGAGATGAACCCGAGAATCCTGTTTGCCTTGTTTCGAACGCTTATACACTGTTGTCTAGGCTTCAAATCATTGCTAACAAACACACCTAGATCTTTCTCACAATTCGAGTTTTCTAATTCCACATTAGCTAGATTACATTTAACATTTGTATGCATCTTCCCTATCTTTAATACCTTGCATTTGTCAATGTTAAACTTCATCTGCCAATTTACTGACCATTCGTGTAAAGTATCTAGATCCCTTTGGAGGCACTCTATATCTCTATCTGAATCAATTGTTCTCCCCATTTTGGTAGCGTCTGCAAATGTACTTATCCTACTAGTTATACCTAAATCAAGGTCATTTATGTATATAACAAACAACAGAGGACCTAATACAGATCCCTGGGGGACACCACTTTTGACTGCTCCCCATTCTGACTTCGTGCCATTTATGCTGACTCTCTGCTTCCTACCAATTAGCCATGACCTAATCCATCCCAACAACGCCCCACCTATTCCATGCGCCTCAACCTTTCTCATCAATCTCTCATGGGGGACTCTGTCGAAAGCTTTACTGAAATCTAAATATATTATATCATATGACTTGTCATTATCTACTGCTTCATATACCTCTGAGAAAAAACTAAGCAAATTAGTAAGGCCCTGAGTGAATCCATGCTGAGAAGAATTTATTAAATTAAATGTATCTAAGTGGTTTCTAATTTTACTAGCTATAATTGACTCTAGTAGCTTTCCTATGATTGATGTAAGACTAATGGGACGGTAATTGGATGCTATTGATTTGTCACCTTTTTTGAAGATCGGAACTACGTTTGCAAGCTTCCAAGCTTCTGGAACTATACCTGTCTCCAATGACTTGTTAAATCAAAATGTTAATGGGTAACTTAACTCATCCCTACATTCTTTTAATACTCTAGCATATACCTCATCAGGACCAGGCGATTTATGAGGTTTCAGTCTGTCAATTTCCTTAAGCACATCATTTCTACTTATAGTAACCGTACTTAACCTATTTTCTATACTATCGCTATATACCTTACGGACTTCTGGAAACTGTGCCAAATTTTCATTAGTGAAAACGGAAAGAAATTGACTATTTAATGCACTGCACATTTCTAAATCATTTTCTGTCATTTCTCCTATCGAAGTTTTAAGGGGACCAATTACATCTCTAACCTTGGATTTATATAGTTGGTAAAAAGCTTTAGGATTATTTTTTGAGTCATTGGCAACCTTAATTTCATAATTTCTTTTTTCTTTCCTAATATCCTTTTTTACCTGTCTTGGTAGATTCTGATAGTAAGCAAGTAGGTGAATTTGGCCTTTCCTAATTTTTCTATATATTCCTCTCTTTTGTCCTAGAAGATCTAATAGTCTATTATTCATCCATTTGGGTTGGTTCTGTGTTGATCTAAATTTTCTTTTGGGGATGTATTTATTTTGTGCATTGAATACTGACTTGATAAAATTATCGTATGTATCTACCAAGGTTGACGTCTCTTCCTGACTTAAGATGACAGGTGCCTGAGAAGGGGTACACTCATTTAGACACCTGGATCGACTTAATTTTTTGACCATAGGGTCAGCTAATAGGGCTCTTCTTAACCCACCATAAGTGGCTTTTCTGAAGTCAGGTATTAATGTTGTATTCTCTCTGGTATTACCTTTCCATTGTATATTAAAATACACAGAATTGTGGTCACTATTTCCTAGGTGGTCCCCTATCTCTACATTATTTACCATATGTTCATTGTTACTGAAAACTAAATCGAGAATATTATTACCTCTAGTTGGTGTATCTATGAATTGAAATAAAAAACTATCTTGTACTACCTCTATAAACTCCTCAGAATCAGAGTCTCCTATTTGATGCTGCCAATCTATATTCGGAAAATTAAAATCCCCCATAATGCACACATTGCTAAACCTTGATGCCATTTTAATTTCCTCCCATAATGATGTTCCGTCATTTCTACTCATATTTGGCGGTCTCTACATAACTCCAATAACTATGGTCTCACTACCTTCGTTAACCTCTACCCAAACACTTTCATTATCGTTATTTAGTCTAATTCCTGATTTAATACAGCTTGTTAATGTACTCCTGACAAACACTGCTATACCGCCACCCCTCTTACTTGTTCGGTCATATTTAAACAAACTATATCCTGGTATATCAAATTCTGCTAAAAAATGCCTGGTTTCTGTATTAATCTACGTTCCAGTTAGCGCTATTATGTCTATATTTTCTTTGCTAACAAGGGCTCTAAGTTCGTTCATTTTGTTACATAGGTTCCTACAGTTTGTGTAATATACTCTCAATTTACTTCTTTTCTTTATACCTAATTTACCTTTATTTCTAACGACATTTCCATCTTCCGTTGCACCATCACTACTATCATTTGCAATATAGTCATCATTATTAGCATGAGACTGAATATCCTTATCGCTTTCGCCTGACGCTAAAATTGTTCCATTTAACCTCTCATTTACACTCTCAATATTTCTGTTCAAAACCCCACAATCACCCTATCTAAAGAACTAGCTAATGTAGAAACCCCTAACCGTGAAAGATGAACCCCATCCTTTGCGTACATCCCATCTCTCCCATAGAAACTATCCCAGTTATCAATGAATGGTATTGCTTTTTCTTTGCAATATTTCTCCAAACGGCAATTGACACCAATCGCCCTGGATGTCCATTCCTTGGGAACTCCTCTTCTGGATAGGATACAATGTACTACAGGGATCCCTGCCTTCATCCTAACCTTATCTAACACATCCCGATACTGCTGCAGCAGTTCCTCACTTCTACCCTTACCAACATCGTTACTCCCGGCACTGAGACAGATAATGGGGTTATCTCCACTATCTTCCAAGATGTGGTCCATCTTCTCTAAAACCCTCCCAACTCCATGGCCAGGCAGACACACAACCTTCCTAAGTTTAGTGCGGGTAGCCCTAACTAAATGTCTTACCATGGAGTCGCCGACAATCGACACAGACTTACCTTCTCGGGACACAGACTTACCTTTCCCTCGGGAGGATCCAGCAGCTGCAGTTGGAGAACCCCCGGTGGTGGCAGAAGCTCCCTTGGTGGTGGTGGTGGTGGTGGTGGTGGTAGGTAGCACAGCGTCAGCTGTTGGAGCTGAGTCGGCGGCAGGCACTTCGGCTAACCCTCCCTTATCCTGACTATCTTTTCCCTCACATTCGTCTCGCAAAGGAGAGAATGTATTTGTCACACTCATACCTATTCTACTATCCTGCTTCTTGAGTGTGACTTTCCCACCCGTATTTTTAACAACCTGCCATGAATACAATTTTTCATCAACTTCCTCCCTTTTCCCCTTACTCGACTTAATTTCCTCTTGGCTAAGCTTGAATCTTGGGATTGTTGCTCACTTCTTTGAGATATGTAGATGCCCCTATGAAAGTCTTTGCATTGTCACTCAGCATGATACTTGGATATCCCTGTCTAATGCAGAATCTTCTGAAGGCATGTAGGAAGCTATCACAAGTGAGGTTGGTGACCAGTTCCAGGTGAATTGACCTGGTAACGGCACAGGTGAAAATTATCATATATACTTTAAGATTGGGTGAATCTTTCACAGGGATTGCTCCACTGTAGTCAACCCCAGTAACTTTGTAGGGGTCACCAGGGGTGGTTCGCAGGTTTGGTAAGGGAGGAATTCCGACAGGATCATAATGTGTTCCCTGTACCCGCCTACATATTAAGCATTTGCGTAGGACTTTCTTGACCACCTGCCTGATTCTAGGCACCCACCATCTTTGTCGGACATAGGTGACTATATGACCAAACCCATAATGACAACAGAGTCGGTGACACCTATCGATGATAAGATGGGTGAAGGGATGATTGGGGGGCAGTAGTATTGGATACTTACTTGCCTCAGAGAGTGCTGCCAATCGTAATCTGCCTCCGCAATGTATCAAATCCCCCTTCAAGTGTAAGCCCAACTGGTTAATCAGGCTATTCCTGGACTTAACCAGTAATATATATTCCTGCGTATATATTTCTTGTTGACAGAGCTTATGTAATAATGTATCTGCAATTCTGATCTCCTTCACATTGAGGTAAGCACTACCTGTGGGCGGTGTGCCTTTGATTTTTGCTTATACATTTTCTACAAATCGTATCACCCATGCTGTAACACGTTGTAACTTCTCATAGCTGCTGAATCTATCCCAGTCCCATAACCGTGTGTCTTCGTCAGGCACCAATTCAATTACCGGTGCCACAATAGCAGTGTGTTGCTCGCTCAAATCTATATTTTCTGGCTATTTGTTGGGATTATTAAGCCAGCATGGGCCATTCCACCACAACGCAGAAGATTTGAGAAATTTAGCAGATACACCACGAGTAATGCAGTCACTTGGATTCTTTTTGGTAGACACATACCGGAACTGTGCAGTTGGGAGCAGGGTATGAATTTCGTCGACACGGTTGGTGACGTACACTGGTAGCTTCTTTCGGCTATGTATCCAGTAGAGCATAATTTGGCTGTCACTCCATATAACTGTCTCCGAGATGTTTAGCAAAGTATTAAAAGTGTCCTCGATAAAGTGAACGAGTCTAGCAGCCAACAGAACTGCAGTTAGCTCTAATTTTGGGATGGAAAGGGATTTGATCAGGGCGACTTTCGCCTTCGCCATGACTAGACGACTGCCACTTGTGTCAATAAAGTATAAGGCGGTGCCGTACGCAACCTTGCTAGCGTCTGAGAAGGCATGAATGGAAACAGGATGGTCCATGACAACTCTCCGAGGAAAATTAAAACCCTTACAGAGACGAAGGTCTGAAATAATGTCTTCCCACTCCTGAACCTGATTGCCAGTCAATACCTCATCGGAACCTAATTTTATCCTCCATAATTGCTGAAGGAATAATCTTGATTTGATCGACATCGGTAGAACTATCCCCAAGGGGTCAAAAAGTTTAGCCGTCATACTCAAGCAAATCCGCTTTGTAATCTGCGAATATTGCGTGTACTGAACGCCTAATGAGAGGGCATCTGTGTGTGTCTCCCAAAACAACCCTAGCACCCTAACATGTTCCTGCTGTACCGCCGCCACTCCATCATGTTGCAGTACAGTCCGCAAAACAGAACTATTTGTCGCCCATTCACGCAGATGTAGATGGGCATCATTCATAATTTCTCGGACTTCACCATAGGTATTAATCAGGAAGTCTTCATCATTACCTGTACCCAGTAAATTGTCGATGTATAGCCCTGACCGAATCTGCTGAATAACCTGCGGATCTGTACGGACATTTGACAAGTGTTTTAAAATGGTGGCATTTAACAGAAATTGGGAACATGTAGCGCCAAATAAAACTGCCTGGAATCGATAACAAATGAGGGGAGAATCTAGCTGCCGTGGAAATTTTGGCCACATAAACCGAGTATAGTCTTGGTCGTCCTCATGGAATTTTAACATCAGAAACGCCTTCTCGATATCAGACACCCAGGCATACTTATCGAGTCTAAACCGGAGTAAAACCTGCGCTAAGTCTGGTACCAGTGAAGGTCCAGTATGCAAGCAGTCATTAAGACTAGGCTGACGATCACTCACCTTGGCTGAACAGTCGAAGACGATACACACTGGCATAGTTTTGCTCTCCTTGACCACTCCATGATAAGTCAAGTAATGTCCGGTATCTGAATTGTCAAAAGGCACCTCTTCTATAAAAACACGAGACACCTGCTCCTTTATGACTTTTGAGTATTCCTCACAAAAGTCAGGCTCTTCTCTGAAGACCCCGAAGATGGCCAATGGCCAAACCCTTGTTAGTTGGCAGCTGATCCTTGTATTTGTTCCAGGGTAGTCTCACTTTATATTGTTGGCTGTCAGGATCGTAGGTAACGGTATCCTCATACGACGATAGTGCTTGACGCTCAACTTGTGAGTATTCCTTAGGGGTTATCCCGATATGATCTATTTCCCACAAAACATTAAAGTCATTTTTGCATGGTGGAATATTACCAGTGGACATATATTCGTCCATTGGGGTTACTGCTACTTTCAATACAGTAATTACTTCAGTGCTGGAGCTGGTAGGTTACGCCACATATGAACCAGTTATGGCGTACACGTACTTGGTAGGAAGCAGAATTAGGCTACCTGACCTTTTGTACCCAGGTCGCACTATATCGTAATAATGATCCGCACCGATGAGCAGCTCCAACTGATCTGTGTCCGTTGCATGAGGATCGGCTAATTTTATGCCTTTACTTTGTAAACTAACCAGTTTAGACTTTAGGCTAAGTTCACCTTTATGTTCTGGCAATTCATCAACCACTATTGCGTCTAGATGATGAAATTTACCTCTGTGTTTGTATTGCAGTGTCACGACATTATATTCCCTAGAGGCTTGTTTTCCGGTAAACCCGTGAAGACATAACTCCTCAGTTCCTTTAGAATTGTAGGAAAGGGAGGATAGAACAGACGACGTCACAAAGGTCCTCTGAGAACATTGGTCGAGTAGCGATCTGATTATAACATAATTGTTATCCTTACCCTTTACAGGCAGCTATACGGTGGGCAAGATTACTGTATTTTTACTTTTTTTTTTTTTTTTTTTTTTTTTAAGAGACAATGAACGGAGGAAGGAAAAAACACACAAAAAAACAAAAAGGTCCATGTGCCAAAAGGCATCCTCCATTCATAATATGTTTGTAACAACTGGATTTAAACTTTTGTAGATTGTAAGTTTGTGGAAAGCAACTGGAGGGAAGTGAATTCCAAAGAGTAGTAGTTCTAGGGATAAATTAATTTTGATAAGCAGAAGTTCTGCATTGTGGAGGAGAAAGTGTAAATTCATGGGCGCTCTCAGCTGCCCTAGTTCTACGGGGAAAGATGTGGAGAGGCGGCACAATTGAAGCAAGTTCCTCGGAACAATTGCTGTGAAAATATCTGTAGAATAATGCAAGGGATGCAACGTTTCTTCGTATGGATAATGTAGGAAGATCCTGTGTGATTGCAGGGTTATTGATTAATCTAATAGCTTTATTTTGAATTTTGTCCAACTGCCTCAATGCAACCACTCCACTTCCACTCCACAGAGGTGAACAGTAATCCATCTGAGAACGCACATGACTTTTATATATTACGGCCAACTGCTCGTCAGTGAAGAATTCTCGAACTCTGTACAGGAGTCCCAGTTTTTTAGAGGCATTCTTAGCAATGCTTCTAACATAATGTGTCCAGCTCAAGTTAGTAGTTAATGTTACACCGAGAATGTCAATACTAGGGGAAGTGGAAATATTTACATCATTAAAAAATATATGGGAGTCAGTGAGATTCTGTCGGTTAGAAAATTGAATGTACTTGGTTTTCTATGCAGGAAACTAGATTAATTTATCCCCATTCATTAATTCTAGAAAGGTCCTGGTTCAGAGAAATTGCAGTGTTTATTTTTGAATTTATAAGATCAGGTTGGGTGAAAGAATTGGTAAATGTGAAGGAACTGTGGAGTGTTGAGTCATCTGCGTAGGAATGTACTGGATTATGAGTGGTAGATATGAGATCATTGATATGAATGAGGAACAGAGTTGGGGCCAAAACTGATCCCTGGGGAACACCAGCATTTATTGAGTGATATTGAGAATAAAGGCCATCTACCATTACACATATTTTTCTGTTATGAAGATAAGAAGAAATTGGTGGAACTAATGATGCAAGGCCGTAGTGTGACATCTTCGACAATAAGGATTGATGCCAGACTCTATCAAATGCCTTTGATATATCCAGTGCTATTGTATGTGTTTCACCATGTTGGTCTGTAGCTTGGTTGATTTGATGCGTAAGAAGGCAAAGAATGTCTGCAGTTGATCGACATCGTCTAAAACCATATTGCCTATCACTGATTAATTTATTATTCTCAAGATGCTTAATTATGTGATTATTTAATATAATTTCAAAGACTTTACCAAGAGTGGAAGTTATAGCTATTGGTCTGTAGTTTGATGGATCTGAAGAGGCACCTTTTTTAGGAACTGGATGGATGTTTGCTTCTTTCCAGGGTAGCCTACTGGGAAGCACGAGGTATGAGTACACAGACAGACATTTTTTGCCAACACAGGAGTGAGCACCAAGGAGCAATTCTTAAGTACTATTGGAGGAATTTCATCTGGACCAGGAGCCTTATCTACTGAGAGACTCTGCAAAATAGTTTTGCCATGTCTGGTGTGGATCTTAACCTGGCAAGTGCGGGAAGACTCTTAAGAGTTTCCCCGGGCGACTGCGGGAAGACTCTTAAGATCCTGGGCCTAAAAAAAATCCATTTAAAACACCCCCTAAAAATGATTTTTTTTTATTTTTGTTGGCCCCTGGGCCATGCCAAATATCACTCCTCCACATCCCCTCCTTCCCCACTTTCCTCCCCTCCTTCAGTTATCACCTATTTTCCCTGTTATTCCCTTATTCTGTGGTCTATTTTCGTGCTAACATTAGCGAGTTGGTAGCAGGGCGTTGTCATCACAGTTACCAAGCGTGGGAAAGAGCAAGAGAGAGACTATTGTGTAACAGTGTCTCTCCAGACAAGGGGAGGAGAGGAGGGGAGGGAGGTTGCTTCAGCCATACATTATGTAACTCCCGGCCTGTATCGCTGATTTTGACCATCCAAACGGTGTTTTCACTTGTTTTATTGCTGTAACAGGTTAATAGCTTTATAATCAACCTAAAATAGGCACATATGGATAAGTATTAATGGTATTTATGGAAAAATAACTATGTTAGTGATGGGAACAGCTCAAATACGTGCGCACAGGCGTGTGGTGTCTCATACCCCCCATGCGCACGTCTTAGGTTAAGTGAGGGAATTTCAGGCGAATTAAAATTAAGTACAGGGACATCTTGATTTATTTCATCTAAGGTTGAGTTGGTGGAGAAAATATCCGCAAGAAGGTTAGCTTTACCTCGTGGGTCACTTACAAGATTGCCAGTTGGAGATTTTAATGGTGGAATGGATGAAGCAGTAGTGAAGTTGGATTTTAATGAGTTAAGAGTAGACCAAAATATTTTGTTATCATTTGGATTATTTAGAAGTCTATTTGCCTGCTTGTGGAGAAAGTTTGATTTAGTTAGGTATAATACAGTTTTGGCATGATTTCTGATGTTTCTAAAGTAATTAAAGGCTTCATGTGTTTTTGATCTTGCATTGTAGGCTATTGCTTTTTGTTCAGTTACTCTAGCACAATTATGGTCAAACCATTTAGGTGAATTAGATCTTTTACTGTACTTTTGATGAGGAATAAAAGTTTCCATTCCAATGTTTACAAAATCTTGTATGTGGCTCAAGGTGGAGTGTGCATCATTAGAAAAGAAAAAGGTCCAGGGAATATCAATAAAGAAACCTTGAAGACCCTCCCAGTCTGCCCTATCGTAATGCCATTTATAGTAGGGTCATTTGCTTGGAATCCGTGACCATTTTGTTCCTACCTTTTTCTCTCGATGGAGTTGACAACCTGAACCATTTTAAAGGAAAATTAGCTCCTATGCCCCTCTGAAAAATGACGGCTAACTCTGCTAGAGCCCAATATTCAAAATGGCCGCCAACGCCATCTTGAAAAACATGAAATGTAATATCTCTGGCATCAGATGAGCTACAAGGACGAATGAGGTGTCCTTTTTCACTAATTCTGGCATTACAAATCCACTGGAATGGTTATTGTATTGTATTGTATTGTATATTGTATTGTTATTGTATTGTATTATACTAATTGTACATACTAATCTGCCACTTCACTGTCACTACATGATTCACTGTATGAGCCACTATCAGAATCATTGTCTTCACTTTCGCTGCTATCATCACTGTTGTTCTCTGCCTGCAGATTTGTAGGTAGTGGTATGGATGGGAGAAGTAGGGGCTGGGTTGAACGGACAGGCAGACATAGGCCATTTACAAGATGCCATCCATGGCCGATCGGTGAGGGGTGACCTTGGAGCTGGTAATGCTTTTGCAAATATGCAAGATAGTTTGCATGCTCCAAGTGTGGACGGAGACTGTCCAAGCCAGGTACAAGTCGGATAGTGCTTTTTTTCTTTTGAGCTCTCCACTTCGCTGCCCTCGCATCTCCCAGGGTCTTGCTTTTGGTATCACCATAGACACATCGAATGACAAACCGCTCCAAATCACTGATGACCTGTTCTGTGACTAGGAGCTGTGTACCACATGCTGCTAGCAGGTCGTGTGGCTCTTTAGACTTCTCCAGACGATCTGCGATGAGCTTCTTGCTTGCTCCATAGAAGCCAGAGTTGTGGTCACACCCAGTGAGGACATGAAGTGGTATGATGGATGCAGCCATTGCCTCACTGCACAAACATTGGGCATCGATAAGCTGACGTTTGCGTTTCACACACAGTATTCCTGTTGTCTTCTGAGCAACATATGCCGCTTGCACGTAGTTGTCTGTGTCCTTTGTGTCAAGAACGACAGCTGCTGTGTAGCTGTCTGACCGGAGCACACTATATATGGTGAGCATTGCCATATCTGCCTCTGCATGGGAGCATGTGAGCTCTGGCACAAGCTTGCCTGTGGTGAGATTCTTTGCAGTGCTGCCAACTACACAGTAGATGATCTCGGTGCTAGTTGTTGCTGCTGTTCTCTGGAATTCCGTTTGAAGAAATGCCTGAAGGCGGATTTTGTTCTCAGGTTTACCCAGGAGAGCATGGAAAACTTTACTAGAAGGAAATTTATCTTTTGTCTTCATGAAGACATTGCTGATTGGCAGTTTTTTTTGGCGCAGTATTCTCTCACTGTCGTTGATCGTGTAATTCTGATCATATGAATCATTGACGCAAATGATGCGCTCAGCCTGCTTGTGTCTCATTAGAACGAAGTGCACCAACTTCTCTGCATAATCTCCCCAGGTATACTTGGTACCATCTCCCTTCTCTCTGTCTTCAATGGTAGGAGTTGTTAGGTGCCAGATGAGGCCCATATCAATAATAGATGTGTATACATCAGGCTCTGGAATGACAGTCATAGTTAGTTTTTGTTGAAGCTTGCTTTTCTGTGCCTTAGGGATGGTTCCATTGACGTTGAAGATGGAAAGGCACTCGGCTGTAACACGATGCTGCAGGACTTCTTGAAGTTTGAGGGCACCACTCGTTTCAACCAGTCCGAGAACAGAGGCCAAGGCATTACGCTCCATTTCCTCAGTCTTTCCCTTCAGGTTCTCATCATCTGCTTTCTTCAATTCCTGAGTTGAAAAGTTCAAACGCTTGCTACGGGGAACTCTGTCGTTGAGAGACTTGGTCTTGGAATACACTCTCTCATTCAAGAACTGCTTCAGTTTGCTTGTGCCATCCTCCTTTGCCGATTTCAAGTCGGCAGCGAGAGCGTCTGAGGCTGGGATTCCTGACTGTAGGGATCGAAGTATCTTGTTTGTATGGTCAAATGGATCACACTTGAATTCAGTGAGACATGCGCTTATATCCTGTACAGCTTGTTCATCCTTCTTCATTTTACTCGACGAGCAATCAGCATGCTTCCCTTTTCCTTGTTTCTTGCGATTAGCATGGCGATGGACCTTTGTTCTCACCCGATTGATGTTATTCACATTCCGAGTGTTTGAAAGGAGCTGCTTTTCATTGTTCAGAATGGCCAACCAACCAGACTTCAGATTAGAGCCCTTATTCATTGTTGACTCTATCCATATGTCGAGGGCGACACACGAATATGGTTTTCCTGTCATTGACTGTGCAAACATACCACTCTCCATGAATGCAGCCTGATCAACAGGAAGGGTATCAAGCACTGCGGTGAAATCGGGGAGATGCCGACCATGCTTGTCATTATCATAGATTTGCATCAAAGGAAGCATGAGCTTGAGTGAGGACTTGAACTCAGTCCAGTTGCTTGTTCTGATTGCATGGATATTTTGAGTTAGAACCTCAACCATTTCCATGAATGACATCCAGTATTCTGCTTGTGGGGCACCCTCAAAGTCCTTGAAGAGAGCATCAACGAGGTCCTTCACCTCAGCATTTCTCTCTAGCTCTGCATGTTCATCTGCAAGTTCCTGTGCATCAATCGGATGGTTGGGCCTCTCGGAGATTTACACGCTGCAGATGTTGAGTGCTTTCATCTGAAAGGGGCTTGTGGTCGCTTATATATTTGCGCCAGCATGCACGATGGTAGCGGATTTCCAACCCGAATGCTGTTTGACTATCTGGGATGGATGCAATCAGAGTGTCAAGTCTCAACCTCATGACCTCATCTTCCAGACGGACAGTATGTAACTTGAATTTAGTCCAGGCATCTACTGTTGATAGGAGTAAAATCTGCTTGTCACGATCACTACTCTAGTATGCCCCTTTCATGCACCACACACTTAGAGTCTTATCGTGAAGGACACCCATACTGGAGCGGAGCCTTTTAGGTGCACTGGCCTCTGGGGAAGGGTCTTGTTGATCTGATGCTTCATCTCTTTCAAGACGTTCCTCGGATTTGTGTTTGCGTTTTTCGGCTTGAGAGAGCTTGCGCTTGCTGGATAATGATGCGTAACAAGTGCTATGCATGTGGTGACCCTTTGATCCCTTCTCCTAATCCACATTTTCATGTATATGTTGAAACTTATCAAGTTCTTTCCATTGTAAAGACTTTTCCCGGATGGATTCCCACTTCTCAGGTGTAATATTTTCCAAACGATCATCTGCAGTACATCGCTTACCACAGAGTAAAATGCACTCGTATTTATTTAATGTCTTGTCTGGTAACTCTTCACTCTCTCTTCTATTATCCATTATTTCAGTCACTTCACAAGTCGGTGATTTTCATCAGATGGACATGCGATCCATCTGAAACAGTAAAAAAGTAATATTAGATATACACCGCAGGCAGAGAACAACAGTGATGATAGCAGCGAAAGTGAGGACAGTGATTCTGATAGTGGCTCATACAGTGAATCATGTAGTGACAGTGAAGTGGCAGATTAGTATGTACAATTAGTATAATACAATACAATAACAATACAATATACAATACAATACAATACAATAACCATTCCAGTGGATTTGTAATGCCAGAATTAGTGAAAAAGGACACCTCATTCGTCCTTGTAGCTCATCTGATGCCAGAGATATTACATTTCATGTTTTTCAAGATGGCGTTGGCGGCCATTTTGAATATTGGGCTCTAGCAGAGTTAGCCGTCATTTTTCAGAGGGGCATAGGAGCTAATTTTCCTTTAAAATGGTTCAGGTTGTCAAATCCATCGAGAGAAAAAGGTAAGAACAAAATGGTCATGGATTCCAAGCAAATCACCCTACTATTAGTCACCAAACAGGTTCAGAGTGGGAAGGTGTGGTAGGTGATAGACAGGTGGCCTGTATCAGACAGTGATCAGAAGATCCAAGCGGGGACCTCACTGTAACATCATAATTTTCTGAATTGGTTGTTAAAAATAAGTCCAGTAGGTGGGAATTATGATTAGGATTATCTGGTACACGGGTGGGTTGATTGACTAGTTGAGTGAGATTAAATGAGTCTGCAAATAGCTCACATTCAAGACCAGCATCATCAGTCCTGGCTGAATGAGTGAGCCATTCAACATTATGGACATTAAAATCACCCAACACAGTGATTTCAGAAGAAGCATTTAAGTTGAGGACACTGAGTTGTGAGGACAGAGAATCAAAAAGACTGCTCTGGAGGAGTATTTGGGGAACGGTAGATGCATCATATGTATTTAAATTTACCAGCAGAAATTAATTTGTATATAGAATAATCAAAATAGGGACAATTGAAACTAGTAACCCTCCTCCAGGGCAATTTCAGATTTTGCGAAGCAACATACACCTCCTTTAGGTCTGAAATTTTGGAGCAGTTGATAACCTGGAAAATTAAATCTAGACGTGTCAGATGTGGATGTTACTTGAGTCTCTGTCAAAAAAAGGAGCGTAGGGGATTCTGCTTGAAGAAATTGGTGTACAGAATTGATGTTAGAGTGAAGTCCCCTTATATTGCTAAAGAAAAAGCTGCACCGACGAGCAGCTTTGGGACTTTGCAATGCTCTTGACACAGTCGCATGATGACGACCGGGAGGGCCCTGTGTCGATGACCCAACCCTGCCGGGGGTGGATATCCGAGGGACCACCAGGTTTGCTCTTAACAATTGTACTGCCATGATTTATTAGGTAAAGATGTATGGTGTAGTATGTATGTAGTGGGAAGAGTAGTGTTTTATGGATAGAGGATAGCGATGTAGGGCAATGTCGTGAAGTTGGATGTGTATGTTATATAAAGAGGGTTTTCCTGATACCCCTGATGTGTGAGGCACAAAGATATGTATCCAGCTACCAAGGCCTGGGAGAGAAAATGGAATTCAGGCTATTCCCTGAGTCTCCCGAAACCTTGGCGGTAGTACTTCCCTGGGCGGGGCTGCCTACCCCTACTACCTACAACCTGTGGCAACGGACATTGTAGTCGAAGTAGCAGCAGTATTCTCTCTCTTGGTGTTATCCTCCGCTGGTCTACTTTCCTTCCCTTGTTTTTGTGTACACAGGGAATGAAAGTGTTTGCCCTTACAAAACTTGCAACTTCTTATGTTAGGATTAGTACAACCCGAATGGCCATGCTCTTTTGACAAGCACCCAGTGCAGACGGGCTCTTTTAACTTTAAGAGGCCCTGTCTTATACTTCATACACTTGTACCACAAATGATTGGTGCCACTACACAGAACACAGTTAAATTTCCTGTATTCATTTTGGGCGGTAAATGTTGCCATAGCCATGGGTGTACCCCCTACTTTGTTTTGACCTGCCAAATTGTACACATCAGCCTGGAAGCAATGGGTGATTTTCTTATAATCCAGGCACGAGTCTCCCATTTCCCCTGTTATGGTTTCTTTTAGTGGTGATGGTAATTTATTGACAAGAGTCACCACACAAAATTCCATCAAACAAATTCCATGGCTAATGATTGACCTCATCACACTCTCTGTATTGGCATAGAAGTTCTTCAGGTCAGCTGTTTGGTATTTGGGTGACGCTAGTTGATTGAATTGGGTAACATAAGGTGCCTTGATTCGATCTGGATGCCCATATGTCTCTTCCAGGAGTTCTATTGCTGGGGCAAAACTTGCACTTTCGACAATGAAACCTTCGACTAGCTTATGCGCATCACCCAGAAGCTGACCCTTTAGATAGGTGAAGCGTTATATATCTGTTAGGTCGGGATTATCATGGATGGTACACTTGAACATCTCCCAAAATCCTGACCACAATGTGGCATCACCCTCAACTTTTGGAAGAGTAAGATGTGGTAATTTGACTGCGGACTTCTTTGGCTCCTTCTTGACCTCTGGAATCAAGACCCCCTTTAATGTGGCAACGATTACTTGTATGCCCTCCAACTACAGGGTATCCTCTCTTAACTCCTTGATATATTCGGCGTCCGTCTCGTAAATGTCGTCCAGGTCCTCCTGTGTGACCTCATACTTGTCAAGTTGCTTTTGAATACTGAGCAACCTGGCCTCCACCTCCACCCCAGACGCCGAGTCAAGGAAGTCCTCAATCTCAGAGGTCAAGACCGTCAATGAGCCCTTAAGCCCAGCCCGCCGCCGTTGTAAACTTGTAGCCATTATGATATGGGAAGGATATTTAGTGATCAAACTATCAATGCTAGTCCGAATAAGTTGCGGACTCCGTGAAATCAAATTAAATCGCTAGCTGAAAATAAAACACCTTCACGAAATGTGGAATAAGAATTTTGCCCAAATGTAGACTAGCAGTCTGGAGCCTTTCAATTTAACTCCTTACATAATAGTTTTGATTTAGATTTGGAAATTATAATTTAAGAAAAGCCGGGAGGGAAATTTAGTACAATAAAGTATAGGCCAAAAGTTTCTAGATGTCAAAAAAAGAGGTACCGATTTTAACCCTCTCACCACGGAAGGCCTCTTGAACGCCCATAAAAAAGCATATAACAGCTGCCCGGAAGGCCTCTTGAACGCCCAGTGGTTGAAAGCCTGTGAGCTTCGTGTGCGAGGCGTCGGTCCGACGCATGTAAACAACAGCCGGCTGGACCGACGCCCCGCATCTCCGGCCACAAGAAGGAGAGTGTCACTTGTTCGTGTGTGCCTGTATGTTGTTGTTAAGTATCGAAAAGTGGTGTAAAGTGGCTGTTTTGGCCATAAAGTTATCTCCAATGAAATCATCATCACAGCTCAACCAGTTGACTTAGAGAGCTCTACTTAATGCCATTCTACAGGTACATAACACAGCTACGCTTGGGGATGTGCGGGAATGCGGGAAGCAGTCTGATTAACGAATATACGGTAGCCTAGCTTAGACGTTTTTCGGCCAAAACACCCGGGTTTCGAGGAATATATATATAATACATAGCCGGGGCTGGAGGGTTAAGTTATAATAAATTCAAGAATTTTAAGAGCGAGAGAGAGAGCCAGTAGGGTAATTTAATCAGGCTAAACTCAATGGGTACCGATAATTTTATATTATTAAATTTAATAATTGTGGAAATTGTACACAAGAAGAGTTCATATCAAGAAGTCACAAGGAAAAAAGGTTTGAATTGGATTAACACACACTCAGCCTATCAACTATCATATTACCCCGCCTTCAGGGCACACAACGAGAGTCGAATTTAGAAAGATATGTGAATTAATAAAGAAGTTATTTGACAGTACAATTTTGATCTAGATTGAATAACCTTAACTTTTGAAATTATTATACAGTACAGTATGGATGATTTTAATCTTAGTGCCAATCAATTGTGATATTATTTGGGCCTAAAGGATTAGTAATCAAATTTTAATTAGTAAATACTGTACCGACTTTGAAGAAGTTTATTATTCCAGACTATACTGATTTTGTTGGTCTACTCTAATGTCATGGTGGGCAAACATCTCGTCATATGCCCTGTCGATAAGCACATTCTCGTCTTGCCCAAAGCACCGGCGACAGGTGGCCAGGTTCTCCGAAAAGAGACGTTTTGATGCTTCGTGCGTGAGGTGCACTCCGTCGGGACCGAAGTCGGCCTCGGAGGTATTCATCGACTGATACCGCTCCCGGGTGAATGGGATATGGCCAGCGGTTAACCGCGTTTCTGATGCGGTTGAATTCGTCAGTAGAGACCCCTCCTGGAGCCTGCCGCTTCTTTACCCCAATCACCTGGACTTCTCCCCCTGAGCGACGAACCACCTCCTCGGCTAGCACTCTGGCGATCTGGTTCGAAGGACCACTTTTTTCTTTTTTTCTTTTTTTTCTTCTATATTCCAACTTACTTCCTCTCGGGCATAGGCTGAGAGCCTTAACATTCACCGCTTTACAATGAACAGTGAAGCCCATGAGGTCTTGTTCCAGTCTAGGGAGTGAGACATGTGAAGCACGTAGAGTACAACGAGCACCTGCCATCTTTCCTTCACATGAGGCACGGTGCTCACTCATGGCCCGAAACGACCCAATCTCTGAAGCCACCTTGTTCCCGTGCTTCACTGTCTTATCCCCTACACTCGGACTCTCACACTTACACACACACAACGCCACCTGTTGAGCAGATAACTCACTATGGTTAATTTAGATGAAGTGGACTGTATATATTTAATTTAGAAGATTAACACATACAGAATATGTATTTACCTTTTATGATGAACTCAGTTGGTGATTGAAAGATGGCGGAAGATAGGCTAGTTGACTTGAGTAGATTAGTAGGATAAAGAAGCGTATGGAAAGAGGCTAGGATAGGCTAGATATTTACGTTACATTTTGTGATAACTAATAAAGATTATGATGTAGTGACTACTGTATATGAAATGAGATGATAGTGAAGCAAAAACACCTAAAATATGAACTATGAAGAAGGCTTAGCGTGTGTATCTGGGACGGAGGTTGGTTTGAGAGTGAGAGCGAGCGCGTCGTCTTTGTGTCCCTCGTGACCAACTGCGCCCGGAAAATGTATCCCATCATAGTACAATGAGATACCTATGAACAATCTTAATAAGTAATACACAAATATATGGGAATTATAATCCGACAATATTTTCCCATATAGGCTACAACTACAGAATAATATATTCTTCCCCAATTGTGGACGTCCAACCTAAGGTTACGGAAGCGTTCAACTTAACCCTTAATTAGCGGCGCGCGACTTATGTCGAGTTAAAAAACTGGCAAAAAACGGGTGAAAAAAGGGTGAAAATCGAGTGAAAATGGGTGGGATAGTAATGATCCATACGTCCGACATCTGTGGCCTCCCGGCTCACACTAACTCCAGTTCCCCCACCGCGCGGGAGGATGACAGTGTAACCAATAGTTCGCTAAAAGTGAGCAAGGTAGCAAAATCAGCTAAACTTCCATTTTCGAGGTAACACTGTCAGTGCTCCACGAGTGCTACGTAGCTGTATGTGGCGTCATTGTGTAGCGATTTCCACCTAGTTTTTGGCGCAATACAGTTCCTTTCATACTGATGGTTGATATAGCAGTCGGAATGGCCTGAAAAGGCCCAAAACGGCCACAGAGGGCCCGCTACACAAGGGTTAAGACTACGGAAAGCGTTCAACTTAAGACTCCGGAAAGATACGTAACAACGCTACATCAACCCAGATTACGTAACATCGAGACTGTTCATACTAGATAGTATACTAAGTATGGACAGTAGTTACTATATACAATGATGTCACAATATAAAAACTAAAATGTATTGTTTACCTGGATAAAAGTAATAGGCCTATTAGTAGGATAGTGACTAGTACCTGAAACGCATAGGCTATTAGAAGTGATAGCTAAATTATTCCTACCCTGTATTAATCTATCTAATAATAATATCAACATGTAATTTAATCAGTCAACTTAGATTAAAGCAAAAGTTCAGCTAGGTACAATAACAGCTAGAGTTAATTATATGAAATAATAGAATTGAGTCTGTTTGCAACTTCACATAGCCTACACGGCATCAAAATAATTGCCAACCTCGAGAACACTCAGCCAAACAAAGGTTTATCAGTACGAAATACAATACAATATCATGCAAGGCAAATACTGGGTGGATTTAACAAGCTCTTAGCTACAGCAAGGACTTCAATTAATAGAAGAAGGGATAGAGTTAAAATATGAAAGCACAAGGAGTGAATGTTCTACACAATAGATGGCACTGGTGTAGCCGGCGTCTGTATAGTCTAAACAACGACTATTTTAACAAACAAACCTTTATAAAAAAATAAAAATAAAAGCAAAATACCACACAAGCAAATAATGGGCGGTTTAGCAAGCACTTAACTGATGTTCATGGAAAAAGAATGAGCGGATGAACTAAGGAGTACTCAGATTATGGTCAAATATTCAAGCGGTAAACCCGGGTTGCTAGTAGCAAAGGATGTCGGCCCTTGAGAGGAGATAGAAAGATAGATAGAGAGAGTGAGAGTGAGTTACAACATAGATGGATATATATATAAATAAGAGTTCACAATAGAGGTGCCCACGGGGTAACGTACAGTGTAGAGCCAGCTCAGGATAAAAGTGGAATATATTAGTCTTTATCCTGAGCTGGCTCTACACAATATATATATATATATATATATATATATCTATCTATCTATCTATCTATTGCCTGACGCCGTGATCCCCGAAGGGGTGGCCACGAACGAACCGCCCCCATGCACCTCTGTCCCCAGTCAGTCGACGCCCCTCCCCCCAACCAGCACCGCCTTCGTTCATGTAGTTCCTCACTCCATCCTTCCACCTCATATTCGGTCTACCTCTCCCCCTCTGTCCCTCCACCTCGCTCTCGTACACCCTCTTAGTCATTCTCTCGCTTTCCATACGTTCCATATGGCCGAACCATCTCAAGTTGTTCCTTTTCACACTTTCCAGCACATCTACCTCCACACCACACCTCCTTCTTACTTCCTCATTAGTCTGTCTATCCCTCCATGTAACTCCGCACGCACTCCTTAACCCGGGAGCTGCGGGGAGACTCTTAAGAGTTCCCCCGGCGCACTGCGGGGAGACTCTTAAGAGTCAGAGAAAATAAAAATCAACTTTTGACATCGAAAAAAAAAAAAAAAATTTATATTTTTTTTTTTTTTTTTTTTTTTTGGCCCCTGGGCCATGCAAAATCTCAGTCCTCTACCTCCCTCCTTCCCCACTTTCCTCCTCTCCTTCAGTTATCACCTATTTTCCCTGTTATTCCCTTATTCTGAGGTATATTTTCGTGCTAACATTAGAAATCTTGGAGGGTGTGGTCATCACTGATAGCAAGCGAGTGCAAGAGAGAGAGAGAGAGTATCGATCGACTGTGTCTCAGTGGCCTTGGGGGAAATTGGCGGGAAAGCAGATTGCCTCACCCATACATTATACAACTCGCGGGCTATATCTCCGATTTTGACCATCCAAACGCTGTTTTCACTCGTTTTATTGTTGTTTCAGGTTAATACCTTTATAATCAACCCATAATAGGCGCATATGGATAAGTATTAATGCTATTAATGGCACAATGAATATTTTAGTGGCGGAAACACCTCAAATACGTCAGCACAGGGGGACGTTTCCAATTACCCCCATGCGCACTTCAGAGGTTAAGTAATTCATTTCCACTGCTCTCACTCTTGGTCTGAGTCTCTCAACCAACGTCCATGCTTCGCGTCCGTAAGTCAGTGTCGGGATTACCACACTGTCATGCAAGGACTTCTTCACTTCCATACTGACCACCCTATTTCTTGTTACTGCTTTTAGCGTTCCTACAACCCTCTTCCCCTGTTGTACCCTCTCCCGCACCTCTTCATCCATAGTCCCATCTTTACTCAACACACTGCCCAGATACTTAAAAGAGTTGACGATCTCCATAGCCTGACTGTTCAGCTTCACCTCACACTCTGTGACTTTACCCCTTTCGAAGACCATAACCTTGCTCTTCCCCGTATTTACCTTCAAATTCCGTTTTTCGCACACTGTTCCAAACTCATTTACCAGACCCTGCAACTCCCATTCATTATCACTCATCAGAACTGTATCATCCGCAAACAGCAGTATAGGTAGCTTCCACTCAATTCCCTCCCTTTTCAGCGATACACCAACATCCACTGCTCTTGATAGTATTTCTTTCATAACTCCATCCATATATACAGTAAACATCCATATATACAGTAAACAACCACGGGGACATCACACACCCCTGTTTCAAACCAACATTCAGGTCAAAGAACTCGCTCTGCTCACTCTCCACACGTACTGCCACCTTTGCACCCTCATACATGCTCTTCACTGCTTTCAGCAACTTGCCCTCTACTCCGTATATTCTAAGTACTTTCCACAAACCTTCTCTATCCACTCTGTCATAGGCCTTCTCCAAGTCCATAAATGCAACATACACCTTTTGTTTCTTCTCCAGATACTTCTCCACAACACAATTCAGGGTAAAAATCTGATCTACACATCCTCTTCCCTTCCTAAAACCGTCCTGCTCGTCGCCTATCCATTTCTCCGTTCTCACTCTCACTCTCTCAATCACTACCCTACTGTATACCTTCCCTACTACGCTTAGAAGACATATTCCTCGGTGGTTACCACACACTCCTCTTTCCCTTTGCCCTTATATAGGGGGACTATTATGCCAGTCTTCCAGTCATCGGGTGCACTCCCCTTCTCCCATGCTATTTTGCACATTTTCCATACCCATTCTATCACTATCTCACCACCATACCTCAACATTCCCCACACACTCCATCTGTTCCTGGTGCTTTCCCCAACTTCACTCTTTTCATGGCTTCCCACACTTCTGACCTCCTGATCCCCACCTCCTCCTCCACTACTTCTCTTCTTCTCCCTCCCATACCATATCCAGCTATGTTTGCTGGCTCTTCATTCCTTTCATTTAGCAACTCACTGAAGTACTCCCTCCATCTTTCGACTCTGTCTTGCTTCTCGGCTAGCATTCTCCCATTCTTATCTTTCACACCCTTACTGTTTCCCTTGCTACCTTCCCTAACTTTCTTGACTTCTTTCCAGAACAGTTTCTTACTCTCCCTCCATTTTACACTCAGATTCCTTCCAAATTCCTCATCTACTCTTCTCTTACTTTCCTTCACTACTCTCTTCACCACCCTCTTACTCTCCACGTACCTCGCTCGTTTCTGTCTCTCGGAATCTTCATTCCCTCTACTACCCAACCACTCTCTATATGCTTTCTTCTTTTCTTCCACAGCTATTCTTACCTCTTCTGTCCACCATGCTGTACCTTTCACTCCCCTCCCTCTTCTCCTCACTCCACACACCTCCTCACATGCTGCACAGATTTCATCCTTAAACACCTTGCTCATCTCCTCCACTTCCTCCATAACTTCCAGGTCGAACCCAGCTAGTCGTCTTTCCACTGCTCTCCTGTACTCCTCCCTGACTTCCTCCTCCTGCAACCTCTCCACCCTCCTCACCATTCCACCCTCCTCTCGCCTCCCTCCCGCTCTCCTCACCCACTTCTTTTGTATCCTAACCTTAGCTACCACTACATAATGATCAGACAGACCCCCTCCAATACCCCTATACACCCTAGCATCCATCACAGATTTCTTCATTCGTTCATCCACACATACATAATCAATCAATGACTTTCGTTCCACCACTGTCTTATCCTTCATCGTCAACATCCGTTTCCACGTGTACCTGTGGATCATTCTGTGTCGGAAGAAGGTGTTGGCTATCCACAGCCTCCTCCCCACACATACGTCCACAAGTGCACTACCATTCCCATTCACCTCTGATGGTACCCCCCACCCTCCCACCACTCCCTCAACTTTCCTATCACCCACCTTACCATTCATATCCCCAATCAGAAATATTCTTTCGTTCTTGTCAAACTTCTCCAGGCACGCCTCCACATTCATCCAGAACTCCTCTTTCTTTCTTTCAAGTATATCCTCTGTCGGGGCATACACGCATACAATCACCCACGTTTGTATTCCTACTTTCATTCTCACCCACACAATCCTTGAACCCACAGACCCATACTCTCTTACACATTCCTTCCATTTGCTACTTACAAACAAACATGCACCTTCTCTCGCTGTTCCTTCACTCACTCCAGCACACACACCCATTCCACACTCCCACTCTCTCACATCTGAACCTTTCCATTTGGTCTCTGTCATTCCACATACATCCAGCCTGGCATTCACTAACACTTCCAGAACCTCTCTCTCTTTTGTGCCATCATTCATGCCACTAACATTCCATGTAGCCATTCTCAGAATGTCCGAAGGCATGTCCTTAGTCGGTCGTGGTTCGTCAACGTTGGTTCCGTCCGCATCCGAGGCTGTTCGTTCGTTTTTCTTTGCTTAGATATTTTTTCCGGGTGGGGGTCGCAAGCCCACCGACCCATATATATGTAGATATATGTATATATATGTATATATGTATATATGTATATATATATATATATATATATATATATATATATATATATATATATATATATATTTTTTTTTTTTTTTTTTTTTTTTTTTAATACATACGAGGTTGAAAGAAATGGCAATTTCTGCGTTGGAAATTTTATTATTCAAAGTTTCCAGGTCTCTGATGAGTTTTCGCTGGGTGGCAGGAAGTAGATGAAGGAGATGAGCAAAATTCATGGTGGTACAGGGTTACATAAATGTAAATGATGATACAGGATATACGACGCGTTTCACTGGACAACCAGCATTATCAAGTAAGGATGGAATGATATAAAAGGTAAATGATATAAAAGGTTTACCTTTTATATCATTCCATTCTTACTTGATAATGCTGGTTGTCCAGTGAAACGCGTCGTATATCCTGTATCATCATTTACATTTATGTAACCCTGTACCACCATGAATTTTGCTCATCTCCTTCATCTACTTCCTGCCACCCAGCGAAAACTCATCAGAGACCTGGAAACTTTGAATAATAAAATTTCCAACGCAGAAATCGCCATTTCTTTCAACCTCGTATGTATTAAAGAAAATTTATTACCTGGCTTTACTAACATACATATATATATATATATATATATATATATATATATATATATATATATATATATATATATATATATATATATATATACCCGTATATATATATATATAGAGAGAGAGAGAGTAATTTAGAGATAGATAGAGAGAGGGAGAGAGAGAGGTTGCCACAAATCCCATATAGCCTCTGGACCACCCCAATATCAAGATAATAGTAAAGGGTACTTCACAGTCAGGAATGCGAGCTAGAATCACTAAGAGTAATGATTCCTGGTGATTCCTGGGAATATGACCGCGAATGTCTGCAATTCCCCGTGCACTCACAACACCATAGGAACCAGTGGGAGTGTACCTGCGAATCACAGGGAGTCACTGGGAATCACCAGGAATCACTGGGATAAAACCAGGAATGAAGTGTGGGTTATTGAAAAGTTGAACATTTCGGATTACTGTAATATACGAGTCGATAGGAGTAATATAGGAATCACTGAGAATTAGATAATAGTCACTGGGAGTCATCGAGCATCACTGGGAATTGTTAGGAATGAGATGCGAGTATGCCAGGCATGGCCCCCAATGTGCACAGCCCCTATATAAAGGGCCCCAAGCTGTGCCAAGCCACATGCACACTCACCACCGACCCACAGACAGTATAACTACAGTCTTCTAACATCATCATTAAGTATTATGACTGTATTCATACATCATTACAGACGTTAATATAATACGATAAGTCTGTATTATTATGTACCGTAAGGTCATGATATCAATGCTTACAATACTTTACGAAACAAATATATTTAAACTATTGTCTAAATAGTGGATAGTTAATCCTTCCCACCTTCTTGTTTTCATTCGTTTACCGAGTTCTGTAATATTTCATACGATTACCTAAAATAGGTAACACTTATAGGTTGTGTTAGTTTGCTTAAGTTAGTCAGGGGAGTTGCAGAACTTCTAGATTATTAACCGGTGACTACAACGGCCCCTAAACAACCAAGCCATGATTCCGCTGGCTCAAAGTTTACCCCGGCGACTACAACGCCCCTCGAAGTAGTAATCCAAACTCCACTCACCTCCACCAAACGAACTTGACATTTCAAAACACACACAAACACGTCTCCACCACTCTCGTTATGTTAGGTAAGGGGAGTTGCAGAACTTGTAGACTACAAGTAGGGTATTGTAACATTGACCATACATTGTTCACATTATTAATTACCTCAACTACCGTAATTTCCTTCTCTACACACAATCACTGGGTGAATACAATGTCTTGTGGGAAATTGTACTTACACAGGTTAATACTAGGCCTATTTATAATGTTTGACAAAGAAAAATTAACTACCCGTATACTGTATATTATACTTTCACGTGAGGAGTATTACAGGTTTATATGAATAATATATTTATTAAAGAGTACTTCACACAGTCAGGAATGCGAACTAGAATCACTAGGAGTATATGAAAATTCGGATTCCTGGGCCTATTCGTGGTGAAAAATCGATGACTCCTAGTGACTCTAGCGATATCCTAGTGATTCCTGTTAGACTCCCAGTGACTCCAAACCACTCGCGGGTGATTGGCCCTGTCCAACAAAATGTTCACCGTGTTTAAAGTTCTCGCCACGAATCGGACCATTCCCAGTGACTCCCAGTTGATTCCCCAGTGACTCCCAGTGATTCTAGGTGATTCGTATCTGATTCGCGGACAGGTTTCTGTTTCAGTTTCAGTTCTCACCAGAATCACCAGGACTCACTAGGAGTCACTGGGGAATCACTGGGGATCACTGGGAATCACTGGGAATGGTCCGATTCGCGGTGAGAACCTTAAACACGGTGAACATTTTGTCGGACAGGGCCAATCGGCCGGGACTGGTATGGAGTCACTGGGAGTCTAACAGGAATCACTAGGATATCGCTAGAGTCACTAGGAGTAATCGATTTTCGCCGCGAATAGGCCCAAGAATCCGAATTTTCAGCTACTCCTAGTGATTCTAGCTCGCATTCCTGACTGTGTGAAGTACCATTAAGAGGGAAATAAAGACTTGGTCATAAAGACAGCGCCCTCTGCCCTCGATGGTTTGTATTATTACCAGGACAAATATATATTATATTGTATTATTTGTGTTAGTTGTATATATTTGTATTTGTTTATTGTTTATTTGTATGTATCTATGTATATACTCAGGCAAATACCTCATTGCTGGGTGTGGCCGAATCGAGACAGAGCCCGAAATGAAACAACATGCAAGGGTTCTACTTATCAGGGAAAGGGATCACTTTGCTTTATTAGCAGGGCTAGTTTTATTATATTTTATTACTTGTTTGCCTTATATTTATATTTTAGGTTTTATTCGTGCTTCATTTATTTGTTTGTATGATCACTTATATTATACTATTTGGTATTGTGTATTTATTTATTTGTTCATATATTATTTAGTTAATATAATATATTATATATACTGTATATATATATATATATATATATATATATATATATATATAATATAATAAATATATATTTATATATACAGTATATACAGTATATATGTATATACAAAATATATATATATATATATATATATATATATTGTATACAGTATAAAATTATATATATATATATATATATATATATATATATATATATATATATATACAGTATATATACTGTATATATATCCATTTATCTGATTTGTCCACCTACCATTATCTTTTCTCTTCATCTCTCTCTCTCTCTCTCATTACACCAGTCTTGTAGTATTGAGACACGAAAACCTGAAGAGCATTATAACGATGTGTGTGTAGAACAGGAACACATACTACCGCCCAAGACCAACTGTCTGCAAGTCCGACAAGGATATGAAGAACACGGATTATAAAAGAGAATAGCAAATATAGGAGAGAACAAACCATATATATAATACATTTAGTAAAAATATTTACATATTTATATATACTGTATACACTGATCACACAGACCTTACGATCCCAGCGAGGCGGTCAGTACTTAATTCTAGTAGAGATAACTAACCTGTGAGTTAGGGCAAGTGGAAGGAAAGGATATGATAAGAAGGTTATCTCCCCATCCTCTGCTCCCTTCGGCAGTTGCCGTACAGTCATGAAGATAGTTGGAAGTGAATAACCTTGCAGATCTTGGAAACCGCCTGAAGGAATTTATAGAAACTTAGAAAAGGAAATGAAATTTCATGCAAACTTTCTTCTGTAGTAATATATACAATATATGTGTATTTTCTTTGTTAACTCCCTTCAACTGGAAGCAGCGTGTGTTACTACCACATCGTTCTATCATTGGTTATTACCTACTCCATCCCAATTTTCCTGTGTATAAGTCTAAACCTTGTTTAATTGCATCTATTGAGACACTATCCACAACTTTATTTTGGAGCTTATTCCACTCACTAATTATAGTGTGAATGAAGAAAATAATGTTTTGTTGTATTCAGGTTTGCCTACTTACCTATTAATTTTAACTTGTTTCCTCTTTGGTTATTTTAAATAGTTTATCGGGTTAAATGTTAATGAATAATGCTAGAATCTTAAAACACTTAATCAGTTGTCCTCTTATCCTCCATTTCTTAAGTGAAAATAAATTAAGTTCTCTTATTCTCTCATTATAATGGTTTATATCTTAGAGAAGGGATCAATTTAGTTGCTCTTTGCTGCACAGATTCCAGCTTTACAATGTCCTTTATGAGGTTGGGAGACCAGAACTGCATAGCATGCTCTAGATGCGGTCTCACTATACTTTTACATAATGGCATAACTATGTCATTGCTGTGATAATGAAAATTCTTCTCATCAAGCCTAATGCTCTGTTTGCTTTGTTAGCTGCTGCCGTGCATTGGTTTGAAGATTTTAGGTTTTCATCCATGAGCACTCCTAGGTCTTTTACATTCGTTACACTATTAACTTTCTACCCGTTCATGTAATATTCATATGTATTATTTTTAGAGCCTGTTTCCAATATCTGACATTTGCTTACATTAAAGGGCATTTGCTAATTTTCCGACCATTCTGTGATTTTATTTAGATCTGTTTGCAGACTGATTCTAGCTCTTTCCGAAATGTTTGCATTTCCTATCTTGGTGTCATCTGCGAATTTAGAAACTATAGTATTTATACCATTATCAGTGTAATTTATATATATTGTGAACAAAATTAGATCCAAAACTGAACCCTGAGAGACTCCACTAGCCACTGGAGTCCATGATGATTCCACACCATTAATAACTACACTACGCTTTCCTTCACTTAGCCAGTTTGTAATCTATTTGTAAGTTTGGCCCTGCATTCCTAAGCCCTGGACTTTCTGTAGCCATTTTTAATGTTGGACCTTATCGAAGGCTTTCTGAAAGTCAAAGTACACTATGTCAAGACTTTTGGTGAAGTTATTTACATTGAAAAGGCTATCATAAAAGTCTATTAATTTTGTTATGCGTGATATATTTGCCCTGAATCCGTGTTGACTATTGGTGATAAGATTGTTGTTTTTGTTGAAAAATACTATTTCATCCCTAATGATGAATGCCAATATTTTCCAATTACGGAAGTTAAGCTAATTGGCCTGTAATTATTAGATAGTTTTGTGTCACTCTTTGTAAATATTGGTGTTATATTTGCTGTTTCCAGTTGGTTGGTAAATATCCATGTTGGAGTGACATATTAAATATTATGCTCAGTGATTCAACAACTTCGTGTTTGACCAATTTTTGAATTTTAGGTCAGGGCCGGCGGATTTGTTTACTTTCGGGGAATCAATCTTTCTCACAACATCTGATTTAGTGATTTTGAAGTCTCTAAGCACAACTCTGCTTGTTTGATTGTTACCTTGTGACACGTCCAGGTTGCTAGCAGTGTTAAAAACAGAGCTCAAATGTTAGTTAAGAGTAGGGGCTATATCTCTGCTATCAGATTCAAGGTCACCTGGAATATTAAGTATCGGCTCTATACCACTAATAAATTGCTTGTTACTGTTTATATACCTAGAACAATGTTTTGGATACATTTGTATTATCCTTAGCTATGTTGATTTCTTACACTTGTCTTTACCAATTGTATAAGTTATTTAATTTTTCTTCTGGCAGAGAAAGAGAGAGTTATACAGAGTTACATAGAGATACTCAGACCACACAGACCTTGCGGTCCCAACTAGGTGGTCCGGCCTTAATACTACTAGAAAGGAACAGTTTATAGTGGAAGAATAGGACAGTAAAGTAGAAGGTTCTCTTCCTATGCTCCGGCTAAAAAGTTGTGCTGAAACATAGGATGAAGTGTAACCTTATGGGTCAGGAAATGCCCACAAGGAAAGTTTTTATAGAGTATAGAAAGAAATTAGAGAAAGATCAATTTCACATGCCTAGTAATTAATTCATATTAATTCAATCTTCATCAGGTGATCGTCCAATTTTGTTCTTAAACGTATCAATTGAATCACTGTCGACCACCTCCATTGGTAAACTATTCCACTCTTTAACCACTCTGTATGTATACAAATGTTGTGTCACATCTGAGGATGCATTATATATATTTTATTTTATTCCATTACTTCGGGTTGCAGCATTATTATTAATCATGAACAGTGCACAGATATCTACTCTATCACATCCTCTATCCTCTATCTTAAAACAATCGATAAGTTGGCCTCGCAACCTCCTTTTCTTTAGCGAGAAAAAACAAATCCTGAATATTTCATGTTTTTTTGTTTTTGTTTTTATCAGAGAGGAAATTAGTTTAGTTGCTCTATGCTGCACAGATTCGAGCGTGTTAATGTCTTTCTTGAGATTTAGGGACCAGAACTAAACGCCATATTCAAGATGGGCTCTAACAATGCTTTTGAATAAAGGCAAGATGACGTTTTCGCTTTTATAGGTAAAATATATATTGATAAATCCCAAGGTTTTGTTAGCTTTATTTGCCGCAGCCACACATTGCTCTGAGGATTTTAGGTTTTCTGATATTATAACCCCGAGATCTTTAACCTTAGAGTCTGCTATTATTGGTTGGCCTTTCATTTGATAATCCTGTTTTTTGTTTGTTGAGCCAACGTGCACAATTTGACATTTGTCAACATTAGAGGGCATTTGCCACTTTTCTGATCAATCCACTATTTTGCTTAAGTCGGACGTTAGGTTATTTCTGTCTTCCTCACTCAAGACTATGTTCCCTAGTTTTGTATCGTCAGCAAATTTGGAGAACAAGTTATTCATACCTAAATCAATATCATATATATATTCGACTTGCCAAACACTCTTTCATCAATAATAAATGCACTGAACTATCCAACTCTAGCTCTTCCCAAGCTTTCTGGCATCTAGCCAAAAACCTCTCCAACAATTTCTCTTCCACGTCTTTCCCTCCCATTTCCCACTCTGATGGCACAACCATCACTTCTTCCTCTGACAAAGCTAAACTCTTCGCTCAAACTTTTGCTAGAAACTCCACCTTGGCTGATTCCTATTCTAATCTCCACCCTCCTCTCTCTTACTTATGCCTAATATCCTAATCTCTTCTAAAGATGTACTTTCTACCCTGTCTGGGCTTAACACTAATAAGGCGTACGGTCCGGACGGTGTTCCTCCTGTTGTTCTCAAAAACTGTGCTTCCGTGCTGACTCCCTGCCTAGGCAAACTCTTTCGTCTCTGTCTATCCTCTAACGTCTTCCCTTCATGCTGGAAGTTTGCTCACATTCAACCTGTCCCAAAGAAGGGTGACCGCTCTCAACCCTCCAACTATCGTCCAATTGCTTTTATCTCTTGTCTTTCTAAAGTTTTTGAAACTATTCTTGCTTCCAAATTTCTTAAGCATTTCTCTTCTCATAATCTGCTCTCAGATCGCCAGTATGGCTTCCTTAAGGGTCGCTCTACTGGTGATCTTCTTTCATATCTTACTAACTCTTGGTCATCCTCCTTTCGGGACTTCGGTGAGACTTTTTCTATTGCACTAGACATATCGAAAGCCTTCGATAGAGTCTGGCATAAATCTTTAATTTCTAAACTACCCTCCTTCGGTTTCTATCCCTCCATCTGTGCCTTTGTCTCAAATTTCCTTTCCGGCCGTTCCATAGCTGCGGTTGTGGACGGCCATTGTTCACTTCCTCACCCTATAAACTCCGGTGTTCCTCAGGGCTCTGTCCTATCTCCTATTCTCTTTCTAATTTTTATAAATGATCTCCTTAACTGTACCTTAATTCCCATCCATTCATACGCAGACGACTCAACCTTACACTACTCCATTAGTTTTTCAGAACGCCCCAGCCAGCAATCCCTCAACGACAAACGTAATGAAGCCATAGAACTCTTAAATTCTGATCTAAATACTATTTCCAATTGGGGCAGAGAAAACCTTGTTAATTTTAATGCTTCCAAAACCCAATTTCTCCATCTATCTACCCGTCAGGATCTCCCAGCGGACTATCCCATATTCTTCAACAATACAAAAATCAACCCTTCATCTTCTCTCAATATTCTTGGTGTCTCTTTTTCTTCTGCTCTCATTTGGAAGGACCATATTACCAGTCTTGCTAAGGCAGCCTCCCAGAAGCTGGGTGTGCTCAACCGCCTTAGGGGGTTCTTTTCCCCTGCACAGCTTCTTGCTCTGTACAGGGGCATAGTGCGCCCTTGTATTGAGTATTGTTCACATGTGTGGGGAGGTTCCTCTCACACCGCTCTCCTAGACAAAGTTGAAAGGAAGGCCTTTCGTAGCATTAACTCCCGTCCACTCACCAACTCTCTGCAATCTCTCTCTCTCCGCCGCAATGTTGCATCTCTCTCGCTATTCTATCGCTACTATAATAATCAGTGTTCCTCAGAGCTATCCCAGTGCATACCACCTCCTTTACGTAGGGCACGTGGTACCCGTCTTGCAACTCAATCCCACCCCTACTCTGTGCAACTCTCCAACCCAAGAGTGAAACGTTACTCTCAAACTTTCTTCTACTCAACAGCTGAGCTCTGGAACTCTCTCCCAGAATCAGTCTTTCCCTCTTCCTATGACTTAAATTGCTTCAAACTCCGTGTGTCCAGGCATTTTGGCTCGAACGTCCCTTGATTTTGGCCCTGTCACTCTTTCAACAATGGGGGAGGCACTCGCTATAGGCAGTTATGCCTTTTGCCTCCCTCAATCACATAGAAAAAAAAAAAAAAAAACAGTATACTGTATATATATATATATATATATATATATATATATATATATATATTTACTGTATACATACAGTATATACTGTATATATATATTATATATTATATATATATATATATATATATATATATATATATATATATATAATAATATTATATATATATATATATATATATATATATATATATATATATATATATATGATAAATTAAATTGGACCAAGGGCCGAACCTTGAGGCACACCGCTGGTAACAGGCACCCAATCTGATTCTATACCATTAATAACAATCCTTTGCTTTCTGTTTGTAAGCCAGCTTTTAATCTTTTGATATATATTACCCATTATTCCAAATAGTTATAACTTGTCTAATAATTTATTGTGAGGTACCTTGTCAAACGCCATTTGAAAATCTAGGTAGACTATGTCAAGCGGCTAAGTTGAGTCATTAAGAGTAAATATTTTATGATAAAACTCGAGGAGGTTTGTTAGGCACGATATTCTGGTCCTAAACCCGTGCTGGCTGTGTCTTATTTATTCAGTAGATTTAAAAGATATTTAACTTTTGTATCTATTAAAATGGCTTCAAGAATTTGTCTTACTACTGACGTTAATCTTATAGGTCTGAAATTACTAGCTTTGGCTCGATCACTTTTTTTGTGAATGGGTGTAATTTTGGCGATTTTTCAATCATTAGAGACTCAACCCTGCTGTAGTGTTGAGTTAAAGATTATGGTCAGGGATTCGCTTATTTCTTCTTTTACTTGTTTCACTATCCTATTATGGAAATTATCAGGCTCTGGAGTCTTGCTGATATGTGTTAAATTTAATTTACATAATACTTCACTTGCGGTGATAGTAAAGTGTCCTACTATGTATTGCGCTGTTACTGCCCTATGTTTTGTATTAATCTTTACTTCGTTTGTAAACACAGAACAAAAATATTCGTCAAGTTATATTTGCAATATCTATGTCAGGTGACACTATTTAATCTAATCAGTTTCTTAACATTTCTTCTAGCGAGGTTGTATAATTCCTTTACTTGGTCGTTAGTACAGTCATTTTTGTTTAAGCTTGAGCTTTTTCTTTCTGTTTTGTATTGCATTACGGATTTCACTGTTGAAACATGGTGGAGTTTTAATTTAATTCATTCGTTTGACTTTCATCATTAACATGTTCTTAAACTGTTTCCACATCTCATATATTTCGTTATTTATATCTAACAATGAGTGTGTGTTATGCAGTGCTTGCCTAAGTTCGTCAAAATCACAATTTTTAAAATCTGGCACTAAGATATTTTGTTCTCAATAGTATAGCAGCAATTAACATCGAACCTAATGACTCTATAGTCGGAATTAGACAGATGTTCACCTGCCTCTAAATTATTAACTCACTTTTCATGGGCAGTTATGACAAGGTTGAGAATATTATTGTTTACGCGTTGCTTCCTTTACACGCTGATATAGCAAATTATCCTCTATGAAATCGATCACTTTGATTGAATTAGCATTATTTCCGGTGACAAGACTCCAATCTATATTAGGGACATTTTAATCGCCTAGAATACATTTATCCGAAAAGAGTTATATTTAGCATATCGTAAAATATTACATCGTCGCTTTCTTTGTAGCTTGGTGGTCTGTAAGCTGTTGTAATATGAATCTTCGCGTTATTGATATTAATTCGGGCACATACTACTTCTAGAATACTACCCAATTTCAATGACAAAATTCAATACACTACTATGATAATATTATAAATTATAATGTGCATAGGTTAATTTTACCTGTACACACTCACACATACACATAAACACACACACGCACACAAAGTCCAACCTCAAGCAGACAACATATGTAATTATGTATATTACTTACAGTCATGGTTAATTTAAGATAATTTGTATTTTACACTAACTTACAGTCACTATCTTTATTGTATTTGTTTTAATTTATAATATTATCACATTGTAAGCTGAGTTTACCATTTTCATAGTTCTCATGTTTCATCCACTAAATTGTAAAATGTGTATTTTCACCTAATCGGGCTACCATTCTTAAAATTAACTGTTTAATATTAGTATTATTTTCATTATTATTATTATTACAGTAACTGAACTCACACTCACACATCTATCTACCTATTGTTTATATCTAGCTATCTATCTATCTATATCTATCTATCTAGTTGTCTGTCTATCTATCTATGTATGCATGTATATATGTATAGAAAAAGAAGGAGAGTGTGAACGACCTGAACATTAATCGAACATTAAGAGAGAAAACTGCCGTCGTAAAAGCTAAACCCGGTAAAAAGAGTTAGAAAGAGAGAGAGCGAGAGAGAGAAAGAGAGAGAGAGAGAGAGATGAAAGGGAGTTAAGGAGAGGAAAATCAGACCAATAGAGAAAGGGTTGAATAGGAGGAGGAGGAGGAGGAGGAGGAAGAGGAGGAGGAGGAAGAAGGAGGTGGAGGAAGTTAATGAGGGAGGAGGACTCGAAACGGACAGTCCGGACGAGTGCAACCCTCCCCCTCCCCCACCCCCCCACACACACACTCACACACACGCACTTAAGACCTACTGGCACCCTCTTAGTTTGCATGCCAAGTATGGGCTCTCCATCTTGAACACTGAGGGAGTTGGGTGTGAGGATCCCCCCCCTCCTCCCTCCAGCTTAAAACCTATTCTGGCACCCCCTTAATATCCATGCCAAGTTTGGGCTCTCCATCTTGAAAATTGAGGGAGTATTTCGTGAACAAACAGACAAGCAGACTTACAGCAAGTGCCTTTTATATAGTATATATACACAGTTTATATATATATATATATATATATATATATATATACATATTGTCACTCCCAAATGAGTTCGTAGCCTACAGTATATAATTTGTGAGTGAGTTACAAGTACAAGGCCTATATTGCAGGGGCCTGGCGCGAGACTAGCCTCTGCCTTATGCCCCTTTCCCACTGGTGAGACAAGTCACGATTTGATTTTCGTCGCCGAAACCAATAAATTGGCACATTCGTGACATATCTCAACACCTCTCATAAATAATCGTTTGACTCTCAAGGCCTCTCAGGGCTCGCAAGGCCCCTCGTGGGTCGTCGCACAATGTTCGCACAGTTCAAAATTTTGGACGAGGACTCATGATGATCGGTTACCCTCGCAAGCATCGTCGAGCATCGCCGAAGGGTTTCTGCGATCATCTGCTACATCGGCGAGACATCGCGGATGGTTTCGCACAAAAAAACTTTTGCAACGCTGCATGGATACTCACCCATACTCACCATCGCCGATGCTCTCAGATGTTCCGGGAACATCGACGATGCCAAAGAGCACCTTCGGCCGATGCTCTCAGATGTTCCGGGAACATCGACGATGCCAAAGAGCACCTTCGGCAGGTGGGTAAAAAAAAATGATTAGACTAGTGAGATATCTTTCACCTACGGTGAAATTCCACATATTGTTATTTTTGTTGTTGTTGTTGATGAAATCTTATAGAATAACCTTTCCTCTTGCCGTTCATGAAAACAAAACAATATAAAAAGCAGTTATTATTGGTGAAAACAGACAGAGTTAATATTTTGCTGCGGAATGGATTCTATGAGAGCGAAAAACTATCGTTATAGATTTATTTCTATAAAATCCAATAATGGTGATAGAATAATCTAAACACCGCCATCATGTTCCGCGGACATATATATATATATATTTTTGTTATAAAAGTAAGCTAAATTTGTATATTTTTCGATAGAAAAATGTCTCCGGCGAAGCCGGATTTCTCCATACAATGCTGGCTCCCTATCGCTCGCCAGGAAGAAATCGACACCTGGATGGGGATAAACGTCTTAAAACAGTAGGCTGAACGGGGCCGAACGGATACAAGGCAAAGAGAGAGGGAGAGAAATAGAAAAAAAAAAAAAAAACGAGGAGAGGGAGAGAAAGAGAAAACAACAAACAGCAGGTGGGCTCAATGTTTGCGTTACGGCTTAACAATTGAGCCCACCTCGCTTTTTTTAGTTTACTCTTTCTCTCTCTCTCCTCGTTTTTTTTTTTCTTCTATTTCTCTCCCTCTCTCTTTGCCTTGTATCCGTTCGGCCCCGTTCAGCCTACAGTTTTAAGACTTTTACCCCATCCAGGCTTCAATATTTTCCTGGTGAGCGGTAGCGAGCCAACATATATATTTTTTGTTTTGAGAGCAAGCTAAATTTGTACATAATTTGATAGAAAAATGTCTCCGGCGAAGCATTGCCAACCTCCGAATTAAGGGGAGATGGGTCGTTTTTCAGGTCCCATTTCTTCCTCATGGTTAACCCCATTAGTTTTTATATTTTATGACGTTCGGCCCATAAGTTTGGCGTGATATGCTAATTCCACTCTGCAATTAGCACATTCACGTTACATTCGCTCAGCTGCGCACACACCTCGCCGATCTCGGCCGACGTATGTGCGATGCCAACGCCAATGATCGACGATGAATCGCAAGAATTTGTGCCTTAAAAAAATTCCTCGTAGAGGTTCATAAAAAATCGCTCACTTCCACGATAACATCGCCGATGTCGGCGATTGCGTCGCCGACATCGGCGACATCTTCGCCCAGTATAATTTGTCATCTGTTTGTAACGGTCGAAATCGTGAAGGTCACACGTATTCTTGCGAATTGGACAAAACGAAGGCATCGGCGACGAAAATCGTGACTTGTCTCACCAGTGGGAAAGGGGCATCAATGTTTCCCACGAGTGAGCCCTTGGTTGGCGCCCTGTTATGTTGCCGTCTTGTTAGCCCTATGAATTAGTTAGTTTATTTAGTCTTGTGTGATTAATGCAGTTTATCATGAGTTGCACAATGATGACTCGTATTTATTGTATTACTTTTGTTGTTGATGAAAGCACAGGCTGTCTGAGATAATTGAGTATTGTTGCGACGCCTGGAGCCCTTCCCCGCCACGCGAGATCCCCGCCCGAATCCTGGGGCTGCAGGGCCGGCACTTCAGTTCCAACCCTCGAGATAGCAACATCCTTGCCTCTCGTGTTGGCTTGCTTCGTGTTTTCCCTTTACATATATACCGCATATCTCTTTTGTTTCTTTGTTTGATCGAAATATAGCAGGGGCTGGGCCACATTGAGCATATTGTTTTGTTTCAACCTCTTTAGTTTAATATTAATTACTGCATCCCTTCCTTCTTTGGCAATTCTAGTATATAAGCTTCACCCTGTTCTTCCGTGCATCCTTTCCCATTGTTTAACTGCATTGCATATTGATATTACATGTATATTTCTCCTTTATTATTGAAGTTGACATTCACAGTGGTTTGGCTCAGGGGTAACATATCCCCAACCTACTGGAATGTCAACTCTTATGTTCCATATCTTAGGTTAGTGCTCCAGACTTCCCCCCCCCCCCCCCATGTTTCGGCTTTATATTATTCCCAATTCCTAAGCGATTGGGCATACTATGAAGTGTCTGGGAGTCTGGCAGCGTTATGTTTCCTCAGTTACAGTAGGTGCAGTCTAGAAGAGAAGTACTCTTAAATATTATACGCATTATCTACCAGACTCGGGGGCAATCGATATTTTTGTGTCTTCTTGTTGCTGCTTTAATAGAGCTCAGAGGAAGATAACCATTTTTCCTAGAGAACCTGCGTGTCTTGGTGTTTGAGTCAGATATTAAGAGCGTGTCTGTTGCAGGGTGAGGGTGCTGTGGGCTAGGCTATTTGAGCATCTGTTTTCCCCCAGCCTCCCCTCGTAACAATATATATATATATATATTGTGGCGTAATGCATAAGGTGTTGATTTTCGGTGTGAGCGTCCTGGGTTCGAATCCACGCACTGCCACATGTGTGTGTTAAATTAAATTAATTGATTTTAGGAGTAGAGTTGGTTGTTGGATAGAACATTATAATATATATATATATATATATATATATACAGTATATATATATATATATATATATATATATATATATTTTATATATATATATATATATATATATATATATATATATATATATATATATATTTATATTTACTGTATTTATATAATATATATATATATATATATATATATATATATATATATATATATATATATATTATATAATATATATCTATATATATATATATATATTATATATAGATATATACAGTATATGTACATATAACGGTATATATATATATATATATATATATATAGATATATATATTATATATATATATCTTGCACGGCTATAATCCAAAGTCCCGGTTCAAATCCCGATGTATCAATGGGAAGATATTATTGGGATGGAATTTGTGCTGTACCTAGTATCATATTACCACAAGCCCAAAAACGTCAAAAATACCCTCATTGTTTATTAAATAGCAGTGTATAATATTATCAAATATCTATAGGTTAATGCCTGGTGAATTCAAGGTGCGTTGTGTGTGTGTGAGGTCCGAGTGTAGGGTAGACAGTAAGCACGGTTGATGGCTCAGAGATGGTCGTTGATGAGTGAGGATGTGAGGCAAGATGGGAGTGCTCGTTGTATGCTTCACATGTCTCACTCCCTAGACTGGAAGTAGGTTGTAGAGGTGAATGTTGGCTTGGGAGGAAGTAGTTTAGGTATATGTACATATAGGTATATTATAAGAGAGATAGGTTAATTGGGTAGGTCGGTAAGTAGGTAGATTGGTAGGTAAGTAGGTAGGTAGGTAGGTTGATAGGTAGGATGATAAGTAGGTTGGTAGGTAGGATGATAAGGAGGATGGTAGGTAGGATTGGAAGTAGGTTGGTAGGTAGGATGATAAGTAGGATGGTAGGTAGGATTGGAAGTAGGTTGGTAGGTAGGATGATAAGTAGGATGGTAGGTAGGATTGGAAGTAGGTTGGTAGGTAGGATGGTCAGTAGGTTGGTAGGTAGGATGGTTAGTAGGTTTGTAGGTAGGATAATGATTAGGTTGGTAGGTAGGATGGTAAGTAGGTTGGTAGGTAGGATGGTAAGTAGGTTTACAAGTAGGATGATCAGTAGGTTGGTAGATAGGATCGTAAGTAGGTTGGTAGGTAGTATGGTAAATAGGTTTGCAAGTAGGATGATAATTAGGTTGGTAGGTAGGATGGTAAGTAGGGTGGTAAGTAGGATGGTAAGTAGATAGGTAGATGGGTGGGTAATTAGTAGGTTGGTAGGTAGGATGGTAAGTAGGTTGGTACGTAGGTAGGTAGATGGGTGGGTAATTAGTAGGTTGGTAAGTAGGAGGGTAAGTAGGTTTGGCGGTAGATGGGTGGGTAAGTAGGTAGGTGTATTCGATAATATGTATCAGAATCGGACTTAACCGGTTGAGGATCATGACGAATGTTGACAGTATTCTGGCTATCATTAGACGATTCTATACAGTTTAGGAAGGATTTGTGGGAATTATAAAGGTAAAGGACTATGTCAATTATAAAGGTAAAGGACTATCTCAATTATAAAGGTAAAGGACTATCTCAATTATAAAGGTAAAGGACTATCTCAATAAGGTAAAGGACTATCTCAATTATAAAGGTAAAGGACTATCTCAATTATAAAGGTAAAGGACTATCTCAATTATAAAGGTAAAGGACTATCTCAATTATAAAGGTAAAGGACTATCTCAATTATAAAGGTAAAGGACTATCTCAATTATAAAGGTAAAGGACTATCTCAATTATAAAGGTAAAGGACTATCTCAATTCACCCTCCGACTTCCATATACCCTAGAGGAAGCACCACAAAAGGGATGGCCATGGCAGAAACAGCCTCCAGGCTTATAGACATGCCCCTATTGATCCACTCCACAGTACCATTTCCCCTAAGTGGAGTATGACCATTAACACTGAAGGAGCAGACCCAGAGCAGTCCTCACCCAGAAGGCAGTTCCACCAATGTTTTGCTATTTTATTTACACCAGTGGGGCCCTGGCTGGAAGCATACCAAGCACAGGAATTTGCTGAAGATAGGAACCAATGGTCCACTGCTCCAGAATACAAAATAAATACAAAAAAATAAAACACTGAAACACATACACACACACACACATCTCTTTATCTCTCTCTCTCTCTCACACACACACGCATATCTCTCTCACACATCTCTCTCTTTCTCTCTCACGCACACACACACACACGCATCTCTCTCTCTCACACACACACACACACACACACACACACACACACACACACACACACACACACACACACACACGCAAATACATTGACCATTTGTTAGCTTCAGGCTATATAGAAATTGTAGCCGTGAACATTGATTATAACATTATATGCAATAATAATGTAGGTTTCTGATCGATAGAAAGTATGGTTAATTAATGGTATGTATACAGGATATATATATATATATATATATATATATAAACTACAATTTCTTTATAGCCTGAAGCTAACAAATGGTCAATGTATTTGTGTGTGTGTGTGTGTGTGTGAGAGAGAGAGATGCGTGTGTGTGTGTGTGCGTGAGAGAGAGAAAGAGAGAGATGTGTGTGAGTGAGAGATGCGTGTGTGTGTGAGAGAGAGAGAGATAAAAAATCATCTCCCAGATCCCCACTGCCACCTACCAGATCGCCAAGGCCCTGAACAACCTCCTCAACCCCTACGTGCCCAGCCAATTCAACCTTAACTCAGCCCACGATTTCTTGGAAATTTTACGAGACGCCCCCCGTAACAACAACCACACTATCGCCTCTCTCGACGTAGAAAGCCTGTTCACCAACGTGCCAGTGGATAGGACCATTGACATGATTCTACGTCGAATTTATCATTGCCCTGATACACCTACACTGGACATCCCGGAGAAGGCCCTGAAAACACTACTGGAGCTATGTACCAAGGAGGCCCCCTTCCTTTGCCCCCAGGGAAACATGTACAAGCAGATAGACGGTGTGGCGATGGGCAGCCCCCTAGGAGTTCTTTTTGCGAACTTTTTCATGGGTACCATCGAGGAAGAGCTCCTAGCTGCCCAACGACCAGCCGTCTACTGTAGATACGTGGATGACATCTTCGTGCAAATCAAGGACCTCCACGAACTACAGGAACTCCAGCGTCGCTTCATGACCTCCTCCGGACTTAACTTCACCTTTGAAAAATCTAACAATGGACAACTCCCCTTCCTCGACATCCTCGTAGCTCCGAACGACCATGGGTTCAAAACCACCGTCTACATTAAACCAACTAACACAGGACAATGCCTCAACGGCAATAGTGAATGCCCCCGCCGTTATCTTCTATCCTCCATCTCCGCCTATGTTAGGAGAGCCCTCACGCACTGCTCTACCTGGGCCGACACCCACCAGGAACTAGAAAGACTATCCCAAGTTTTAGTAAATAACGGATACTCCAACTCCGACATCTCCAGCACCATCAACCACCATCTTGAAAAATGGTACACCCAAAGCCCTCCCAACATTGACCCCCCCAATGAAATTAAGATCTTCTACCGCAATTACATGTCCTCTGAACACAAAAATGACGAGGCCGTCTTAAAAGAAATAATCTCCAAGCATGTCCACCCAATCAACCCGGAAAACAAAATCAAATTAATAATTTATTACAAATCCCCCAAGACCTCCAACCTCGTTCTCCGCAACAAACCAGCCTCCACCAAGATAAAGAGCCCGATGACCGACGATCACGTCATTTACCAACATACCTGTAATTATGAGGACTGTGGACCTCATTCCTATATTGGTATGACGCAGACTCGTCTTTCACGTCGGTTAACTCTTCACCTTCAGGTTGGAGCCATCAAAGACCACTATCTCACCCCTAACCACCCTCACCTCACACGCAACGAGTTAGAGAAACACACCACCATACTCGATAAAGAAAGTGACCCAAGGAGATTACCTATACTCGAAGCTTTATATATCCAAGCCTTACATCCCAACATCAACAACCAAACTCTGGACCTTCAGATCCTTCCTTCTGCCAAAAGGCACTACCCTACAGGACCTAACACCCCTCCTCGCCCCCCGGTGCCCTTGACGCAGCCCCCCGCGCTACCTCCTTCAGCTTCGTCTTCTGCAGGCGCCACACAACTTAGGCCACGCCACTCGACACGCAGCCAATCAGCTTCGACCCCACCTACTGACCACCATCCCGCATCCAGTGCGCATGCGTGAAGCGGTTAACCCCTTTCTCTCTCCTAGTTTACCCTTCCACCAATAGCAGACTTTTGCCCCCTGTTTTCCGCCTCCTCTGATCCTCCACCCTCTATATATACCCTTCCTGTTTACCTTTTATATCTTTCCTTCCTTACTTGATAATGCTGGTTGTCCAGTGAAACGCGTCGTATATCCTGTATCTTCATGTACTTTATATATATATATATATATATATATATATATATATATATACTGTATATATATGTACTGTATATATATATATATATATATATATATATATGTATTCATAAGTTTATCGAAAGTGTTACTTAAAGTTTAAACCAAAGCCAGTGTTAATGATTGGAAGCTCGAACAAGTCCTAACCACAAAACAGTGACCCCCCCCCCCCCCCTCTCTCGCTCTCTCTCTCTCTCTCTCTCTCTAGCCCCTTTCCCTCCCCTGCGTCGTTACATACAAGAAAGTCGAGTGAAATATTCTTATAATGTTAGATATGAATACCAATGACGTTTGCAATATCTGTAGGGACACAGTGAGAGACAAACATGGCACAAAATGCCAAATATGCAAAGACAAGTTTCATTGGTGCTGCATAGGACTTTCACCACCGATAAACATGGCTTATAATAATAAGGGGAACTTCCATTTTTGCAACAACTGTGCCGAGTTCACAATGCAAATCATCAAGATAGATCTAAATATAGCCAAGAGGCGGTGTTTTTCCAACAAAATTGGGGAAGCACACCAAGAATTTCCCCTCATACATCCCTGACCACAACCGTATCGAATTCAAGTACTCCTATTTCGTCTCACCCAAAACAACCAACAACACCTCCCTCTGAACAAACACCACACACAACTCCTCCCACACAAAAACTCTCATCAGCTCCCTCCCCACCACCTCGCAACCGCGACGTCACCAAATACCACACCGCCGCCGCCTCCCGCCTCCCCAAATGACCCGCCCACACCGCCCCCCTCCACACCTCTGCCATCTGCCTACTTACGCCCGGCAGATCGTGACACCCAGCCACCCTCTACACCACCTCATAACACCACACCATCCCTAAACCACACCACTATTTCCCCCTACTACCAGACCTCCCCCTCCCAGACCCAACTGGCCCCGCAGCATAGCTCACCACATAACAGCTCTCAGTCACCTTCACCAATATGCAGATATTACCTGAAAAGACAGTTCTATTTTGGGCAAAACGGGGATATTAGAGGAAAATGCAGATTTGCCCACCCACAAATTTGCAACAGACTAATAAGTGATGGAAAATGCAGATTTGGTGAAAAATGCAGATACCACCACCCAACCATCTGCAAGTCGTCACTGAAAGAAAAGACCTGCTATAATACTAACTGCCACGATTTTCATATTAGAGGTACATGGAGGTATGCAAGTAACATCACAAATGGTACTGGCAACCCAAAAAACTCTCCAGCTTCGCGAGGACGAGACAGAGGAAGAAGGCAAGGAGAGAACTGGCAGATGAAGATGAGGAGATTGACGGAGATGGAAGAGCACATACAACACCTAGAGCACCTCCTGGCCACCCAAGAGTGGCGAGTACCTCCCGAAGACTATTAGAAACACATAGTTCTCCAAAAAATCTCTCCCCACTCTTGTTTGCAAATATCCAAGGCCTAAAAACAGAACTACAAACAAAGTACCATTTATTAGGGGCCTGCTAGAAGAAGGAAACGCTATATTTGCGGCTCTCACAGAAACTCACATTAAAGATCAAGAGGATAGTGAAGTATGGATTCCTGGTTATAACCTACACAGAGCGGACAGAACGCATAGAACACGTGGAGGTGTAGCCTTGTACATCCACGACTCACTGATATGTACTGAATTCCTAAATAACAGTAATGAAGTGGTGGAAATACTGGGAGTTAAAATAGAATCCATAAATTTAGCAGTTATTGTAACATACAGGCCTCCGGACTCATCCCTAGAAGAATTCAAAACCCAGCTCAACAAAATAAAAACAGAAGTGGAAGCACTGGGGAACCCAACACCAAATATTATGAGGCTAGGAGACTTTAACCTACCAAACATTAAATGGAGACAAGTAGAAAACCAAGTAGTGGCAAATAACACCATGGAAACAAATCCGAGAGAGCTTTTTACACTTTGCTACTATTTTAGTCTCAACCCGTACAGCCCCAGCGACGCGTCTGACGCGTCGGCGATGTATGTAACGCACAGCCCCAGAGACCCTAATTGCGGCGACCGTAACCTCAGGTGTAGCCACTCAAGAGGGCTCAGATTTGTATGGGAACTGTGTACGTATCCCACGCAACCGTGCCGATGGTTGAAAACTCTCAAAGTCTACGTGCGTGCGCGTGAGCGCACAATAACCTGGTTTTTTGGGGTAATTGCCTTCAATTTTTTACTCTTGTAAAATACGTTTTCGGGGACTCTGTAGGACCATTTTTTAAGCTTTTTGAGCGGTTTTTCGTGGTTTTTCCTTCATTCCTAACCCATTCGCTATTGTTTCTGGAATAAAAAAAAAAAATGAAAACCGGCCGGGTTCTGGTGAACAAACATTACAAAACTAGCCGGGGCTCCACGGGTTAACCAGCATATTGCCGAACCCACACAGGAAAACAATATCTTAGACCTTGTCTTAACTAACAATGACTCTCTAGTACACAGCATAAACATATCGGACACAACATACTCAGATCATAAATTAATTGAGATCAAAACAACCTTAGCAAGTGTTCAGACAACCTCAGAATCGAGATCAAGAACCGGCCCTTTCAGTAAATTTAACTTCAATAACAAAACTATTAGGTGGGAAGAGGTAAATCAAGAAATGGAGGAAATAGACTGGGAAGATTTAATGAATAACCTGACACCTGCAGAATGTCTTGTCCTAATAACAGAAACCATGACCCAAATCTGTAGCCACCACATACCTGAAAGACAAACAAGACGAAGAAGCAAACAAGATCGGGAAAGAAGGAAGCTGTACAGAAGAAGAAAATTACTCACACAACGACGCACACATCCAAATCTACAGGATAGGCAAAAGGCCAAAATAGATAGAGAAATTGTGGAAATTGAACATAGGCTAAGAATATCATATGAACTACAACATATGGAAGAGGAGAGGAAAGCTATTGCAGGTATAAAGGAAAATTCCAAGTACTTCTTTTCATATGCCAAACTAAAGGCTAAATCAGCATCAAACATCGGCCCACTAGCAAAAGGGATGGGTCATTCACAGGGGACAAAAAGGAAATGAGCGAACTCTTACGCCGGCAGTATGAAATGGCCTTCAGTGAGCCTGATGAAACAAAAGCCATCAGAGACCAAAATATATTTTTCATGGAAACCTCCCCCACGGAAGCCCCCCAGATGCTGGATATTGATTTCGGTCCAAAAGACATAGAAGAGGCCATTCCCAACATGCCATCCCCCTCGGCACCAGGCCCGGACTCATGGAATTCGATCCTAATGAAGAAATGTAAGGCAAACCTCTCAAAACCCCTGGCTATAATGTGGAGAAGGAGTCTAGACACTGGTGAAATACCAGATAGCTTAAAAAACGCAATAATTGCCCCACTGCATAAAAGAGGGAGTAAAGCACTACCAAAAAACTACACCCCGGTAGCTCTAACCTCCCACATCATTAAAGTTTTCGAGCGAGTCCTGCGAAGCAAAATCTCAGCTTTCATGGAGGCAAATGAACTTCACAACACCGGTCAACATGGGTTCAGAGCGGGAAGATCATGTCTCTCGCAACTTTTGGAACATTATGACAAAATTCTTAAAGCGCTAGAAGAAAAGAAAAATGTTGATGTCATCTACACCGATTTTGTTAAGGCATTTGATAAATGTAACCATGGTATAATAGCCCACAAATTAAAAGCAAAAGGTATAACGGGGAAAATCGGACGGTGGATATATAATTTCCTCGTAAACCGGAAACAATCAGTAGCAGTAAACCAAGTCACATCTGAGCCTTCGGATGTAAAAAGCTCAGTGCCCCAAGGAACAGTGCTAGCACCCCTTCTGTTCCTCATTCTAGTTTGCGACATAGATACCAACACAAGACACAGTACAGTGTCGTCTTTTGCGGATGACACAAAACTAAGCAAGATAGTAAACACACAAGAGGACACGGGCCAGCTGCAGGAAGACATAAATGTAGTGTTCCAGTGGACCAGGGAAAACAACATGCAATTCAATGAAGAAAAATTCCAATTAATAAGGTACGGAGAAAATAATGGTGTTAAAGTGATCACAAAACTACCTAACAGAATCTAACCACATAATAGAACGGAAAGACAGTGTGAAAGACCTTGGGGTGTTAATGTCTGAAAATATGTGTTTCAAAGAACATAACCAGGTCAAAGTTGCGGCTGCGAAACGTTTAACGGGTTGGATTCTGCGTACTTTTAAAACACGCGGTGAATTACCTATGATAACGCTCTTCAAATCTCTAGTGCTACCGCAGCTTGAATACTGTAGTGTATTAACATCCCCATACAAAGCAGGTGAAATAAATGACTTAGAGAGTGTACAAGAAATTTCACTTCGCATATAAGTTTGGTAAAACAGCTACACTATTGGGATCGTTTAAGAGCACTGAACCTGTACTCGCTGGAACGTAGAAGAGAACGTTACCTAATAATATACACGTGGAAAATCGCAGAGGGTTTAGTACCAAACCTACATACTCCGATAGTCATGAAATTCAGTGATAGGAGAGGCTGGGAATGCAATATCCCCCGGATGAATAACAGGGGTGCTATGGGCTCTCTGCAAGAGTGCTGGTTATCACACAGAGGCCCACATCTCGTCAACAAACTCCCACGGCGAGTAAGAGACATGAGGGGCGTCTCTTTAGACAACTTCAAGAGAGCCCTCGATGTCGAACTGCAAAAAGTGCCAGACGAGCCCATCTTAGCAAGGGAGCGGGCTGTCTCTTCAAACAGTCTGCTGCACCAAATCACAACCCACAACGAGGGGCGACACGCTCCTCGGTGCTGCTAGGAGAGTGGCGAACACACCCTAAGGTAAGGTATACATATATACAGTATATATATATATATATATATATATATATATATATATATATATATATATATATATATATATATATATATATATATATATATAATTTCTGCAATGGAGCTTCCTCTTGGGAATCGAAGTCTCACAAGGAAAAGGAGAACCAGCGTAGTAGCGAACATCTTATCTTTATTGGTTACCAAACGTTTCGGAGAAAACAGTCTCCATCTTCAGTGAATCTAAAGTAAATGAAAGTTTACATAAGAAATAAAACAAATAATAACATATGGATGTGAAATATCAAGCAGTAAGGTTACTGCTTTATATTTCACATACATATGTTATTATTTGTTTTATTTCTTATGTAAACTTTCATTTATTTTAGATTCACTGAAGATGGAGACTGTTTTCTCCGAAACATTTGGTAACCAATAAAGATAAGATGTTCGCTACTACGCTGGTTCTCCTTTTCCTTGTGAGACTTATATATATATATATATATATATATATATATATATATATATATATATATATACAGTACAGTATATATACTGTATATATATTATAGGTTTGACTCCTGTAAGGAGATAAAGAAAACCTAATATTTAGTAGTGGCCCCGTAATCATTGACGATTATGCCTATTACATAAGGCACCCTCTTCAAACACTCATCCGCCGTAGTTTGAATCTACCGCGCAGAGCATAACAAAATTGAGGAGCCTTCATCATGAGCGCACGCAACCTCACTCATGGTTCAGTCATTATGAAATTGGGTTCTCACTACGAAAACACTTTGTAAAAAATAAAAAATAAAAAGAAAATAAGAATAACTATTCATAAGCTTTCCATATAATCGTGGATGTACTTGTGTGGATCTTTGACCAGACGCTGACTCAGGCGTCATTCTTCCTTCACTGACATATCAAGTAACCCAAAATCCTTAATACATCAACGAATGGGAAGGGGAAGGTCGGGAGGGCCCAAGTCGTCAATGATTACGGGGCCACTACTAAATATTAGGTTTTCTTTATCTCCTTACAGGAGTCAAACCTATAATTTATTAGTGGCCCCTCCATCATTGACGATTATCCTGATATCTAAGACTGGAGGGGGACATTCGTAATCATATCATAACTCTAGCATAAGCAGATAATCAAACAACCACATAGTATTCTTACTTCGAAAAAGATATATATTTTGGCGCAGCACATATATACAAAAAGGGGGTACAAGCAGGAGCGTGCTTCAAAGAAGCCTGCTTGATGAAAAAGGGTTAACTCTGAGATTCTGAGTACAGATCCGCCAGTTAATAAGGCACCCCACTTAAAATAAGTGGTGAACAAATAAAAACTTATAAGTTTACATGTGCACATATAAACCCCATAAAACTAGTAGATATATCTTGCAAAATATATCCAATGCTTAAAATTAGATTGCTTCACAGCCAAAAACTACTTACAACAACACTGTTGTTTGTACTACAATTGTACTAGCACAATTTCCTGTAATGAATAGTACAGAGAAATTTTCATATCCCAACACCCATCAATAGTATCACAGCTCACATACTCCGGCGGGGTCTAGGGTGTCCTATGTTGCACTGACTGCACCCCCCCCCCCCCTTTTCTTGAAATTAAACAATAAGTGACTTAGGGGCCACCTAGACCCTCTGCCTTAAAGCTATACATGGCAAGGAAGGTTTGTCTAGAGCTACTGAAAGGTATCGAGTCAAAAACGTATGATTAGAAGGCCCACAACTGTGTGGACGTAATATCTTCCACAGAAAAATTGTTAAGGAAACGTAAAGAGGCTGCCCACTTGCGTAAATTACTCTCTTTAATGACCTCAACCAAGAGAGAAGCCAGTTTACGTTTCATCAAGCGTTTACCCGTACTTGCTACCCATAAAGCACCCTGGTGATTTAGAGGTGCCACTCTCAAATATTTGGTTAGAGCTTGCACTGGACATAAATTATGGTGCACCTTTCCCCTTTTCAACGCCGGCACCGTGAACTCTGAAAACACGTGTTCACTGTGCTCATTCTTGGCTATGAACCCTGGGGAAGGTGCAATGTGAATACACTCATTAAGCCTACCAAACCTGAGGCGATTAGGTGTGTTGCTCATCGCCGCCAGCTCAGATACTCTGTTCCCGGTAGCCGAAGCCATAAGGAATACTGCCCTTTTTAAAAGTAATGTAAAATCTGCAGTATTTTGGTACAGACGGGAATAAAGTAACGACAATGCTTTGTCCAGAGACCAGGTAGGCATGAGCTGACGGGGAGGTGGGCGGAGTTTAAAACATGCCCTCATAAAACCTGTTTCCTCCGCGACTGGTATGGTGAGACCGGTAAGGTCCAAAAATGGCATCCTAATCGCTGTTAAGTGATTTTTTAACGTTACTACAGATAAACGTTTCTGCTCGAACAGATAATTTAAATAATTAAAAACCAAAGCCACCGAGGGCACAGTTTGTTCTGTTCTAAGAATCCAAGAACTAAAGGCTTGCCAATGCGATTGATACTGTCGCTTTGTAGACTGGGTATATTGATTCATGAATTTATTGATCACGTCTCTACCATATGGTGCTAGCCACTTGGCCTCCTTAATGTCCATAATGCAAAAGTCAGCGAGGTCTCTAGGTTGCCAATTGTGTCTAAGTGGAAAAACCCGACCGGGAGTGACACTGGGTGCGGGCACCACGTTTTCAATTGCTGGTACCACAACTGCGCCGGCCACAGGGGCGCGATTAGCGAGACTACGCCCCAATAATCCTGTAGTTTGTTTACTACGTGGCACATTAGAGATACGTCTGGCGGCGGAAACAGATAAATGGAACTCCAGCTGTTCCAGTCTGTCACCAGTGCATCTGGCCCACCCGCCGGCGTTATCGTCCGGCAGGTGAGGTACAGTGGGAGTTTGTGAGTCTCCTCTGACGCAAACAAATCCACTTGTGGATGGTAAGGCTCCGCAATCATTTGGTCGAAAATGGTTTGCTTGAGCGCCCATTCTACTGTTGTGCTCTGTCTCCGAGACAGAGCGTCTGCCCAGACGTTTGCTACGCCTGGGAGATAAGATGCGTGAAGATGAATGTCCAGCCTGTTGGCTAGCATAAAAATCTTTTCTGACACGTTTAGCAACTTCCGAGATCTCGTTGACCCTTGTTTCTGAATACAGTGAACCGCATTCAGATTGTCCATTCTGAAGGCCACCGACTTGCCCCGTAAAGTAGAGCCGTGAGCCTGAAGGAAATATAAGGGGACTAGTAATTCTTTGACATTGATGTGGGAGATTTCTAAATGGGACCAAAGCCCTTGACCCTGGTGCCCTTGGTTTGACTGAAAGCCCCAACCTATCGTTCCTGATGCATCCGTGTCTACCAATACCGTCGGCGGAGGAGAGGTCCATGACATTACTGAGTGCAACGTTTCCCTCTTCGCCCAGAACGCTAGTAAGTTGTCGATTAATTTTGTTATGGGCCATAATTTTTCCGCCGGCAATAGTGGAAAAAATTTGTTGCTCTCCAATATTAAACGTTTGACTTTCAACCGGCCCAACTTTACAGTTAGTTGAATCCAGTTGAGAGAGCCGACCAGAGACTCCCAGATTCTCCGTGTCGTAGTCAGACTGTGAAGGAACAGAAACAATTTCCTGCGAAATCTGTTTCGATTGTCCACACTCTGACTCAGAGTGAGAGTAGCTGTGTCCCAAACCAGCCCTATCCACTGAGCTACTCGTGAGGGAACAAGGTTTGACTTTACCAGGTTTACTTTGAATCCTAGAGATTTGACATGATTTAATGTTATGTTGACATGATTGATGCATAATTGTTCCGTCTCTGCCACCACTAGCCAGTTGTCTAGATACCACAAAATCCTGAACCCTTGCTCTAGTAAGGGCATCAGGGCTTGCCGGACTAATTTCGTGAATAAGCGAGGTGCTAGGTTCAATCCAAACGGCATCCTCTGAAAGACATAAGTCTGATGCATTATTCGCAAAGCCAGGAACCTTTGAAATCTTTTGTTTACCGAGACGTGCCAATACGCGTCTGTCAGGTCTAAAGAACACATCCATCCTCCCGGCGGAAGTGTTAGCCTGATTTGATTCACTGTCAGCATCCTGAAGGACACGTTGTGAATATGGAGGTTCAGATAAGACAGGTCTACGACTGGTCTCATCTGAACACTGTGCCTTTTGGGCACTAGAAATAGTTTGGATGTAAAGACTGGGTAATTTTGAGGAACCGGGATGATGACATTCTTGGCGATCATTTCTCGGATCAGTGACTCCACCTCTAATGAAACTAAATTTGCCTTTGTCGGCTGACGTAAACGAGGTCGCCGGAGCCACTGCCAGGTGATGCCTTTGCGTGCCACCATCCTTGCCCAAGTATTTAATGGCCATGCGCGGTGACACGTCCGGAACGACCCAGTTAGCAGACAAGGGTTCGCCGGCTGTACTACCCTCTGATCCACCCGCCGTGAGACCGGCCCTGGGAGTGAGAGAGACTTTATTTTTTTTATGGTGGTGGTGGTGCTGGTGGATGCTTAGCCGACTGGCCGGCGTTGGCAGAAGACGGGCCCTGGCCCGGTCTGTTATACCTTTTTCCTTTATGACCTGCAAACTTTCCTTGGTTATACCTGTACTTACCTTGGGGGGAAGATGACTTAGGTAGATGAAAGGGCTTTGACCCACCCGGCTGAGCTTTTGCGACTGGCTTGGGTTTGGGAAAGTTAAAAGCAGGTTTCTTAGAAGGGGCGGGACTGTGCTTAAAGGCCTGAGCCATGTTAAATACAGTTCTCCACACATCAGGGGACATTAAAGAGGGAGTTAGCACAGGCGACATGACCACCTGGTTCGCAATTCTATCAGGAAGTTTCCTCACCAGGGACATCCTAAGATCCTGTCTCGCCCGCACCGCCTCGAGCAAGGCTGTACGGATATCCCCCAACTTCTGAATAGAAGTCTGAAGGAGTAAACGTCGAGATAGTTCAATTGATCGTCTGACATCCGCGTCCGCGATTGCCTGAGTAGATCTTAGCATAGACTTCGCCACCTGGTGCGTAACAATGTATTGGGAAAAAAGTCTATACGCCTTCCCCCGTAGCCTAAACTCCCGGTCTAGGTGAGCTGGGGAAGGTGTAGTGAAAAAATCTTTAAGTTCGCATAGATTGATTTTGGGGCCAGCTAAAAAAGCAAACAAAGCAGATGGAACTCCACCGGCAGAGAAGACCGGCAGCGAGAACCAAGAATGGCTGTCCTGAGGAATTTGGTGCGAAGATTTTAAGGTGAAGGTGGTCGCAAGTCCTGAGCCTCTACCTCCCATTCCACCCAAGGTCCTGGACCAAACTGCCCCACCTTCAAAACTGGATTAGCGGCTGTGTCTGTGACCGTTTGTAAATCTAATTCTGGAGTGAGAGCTGACAGTGCTTTTATATCATTAAAACCGTCATGCTTGGTCCAGTCAGAAAACAGTCTTGAAGCTGATGCACGGGGTAGTGCAGGTGTAGCTGTATACACAAAATAGTCATGGTGATAATAGTTAGGAATGGCCTTAACACCTTACGAGCGGCCTATGCGGTTTATTTATGTGTACCGCCCAGCGGGGTGTTTTTAGCCAAAATAGGGCTGTTTACGTGATCATTTTCATGCCTAAATAAGACCCAGAACGTAAAACCAGTATCTATCCCTGAAAGGGCATAAACAGAGCTTTCGAATGACACCATAACGATCCTTGCATGATGGATAGTTTTCTTGCAATAACCGTGCAACGCGAGTGCAAAAAGCAGGTAATTCGGTACTTTCGGTACATAATTGAGTATGTAGCGAGTGAGAGAGGGAGGAGGGAGCTGAGATTTGTGTCAGTAGGTTCGCCGCGGTGGTCTGGAGCAGTCATACGCTCGCTAGTCTCCTGCCACCACTTGTCTCTCTCTCTCAGCCACATTACGTGCTGAAATTGCCACTCGAGTTATGTCGAGCGCCGCCACATAGTCCAGCTTTATTTAACTCGACTTATGTTGCTCGCCGCTAATTAAGGGTTAATATTAACATCAAGTACATTACCCACAATATCTAAAGCTCGTAACTTTCTAGATTTATTTCCTTGGATTACCCACTCTCGTGGCACTGGAAGCTCCCCTGACAAAGTGGGCTGTGCTACTTCTGGCTTAGTTGGGACCATTGGTACCCATGAATCATCTGGACCGTATAAAAGGGGCATAGCTACCTTTCTTAACAGTGCTTTATGTAAAGGGGGAGGATTCACATCCGCTACTACCCTTACACTAGAAGTAGTCAGTGCAGCCGAAGCAGGCCTAGTGACCATAGTGGGTGATACAGAAGGAGGGTGCGGAATCTGAGTTAAAGCAATGGAAGTAATCAGAGGCCGCACCCTTGAAATTGTCATGGAAGCTCCCAGGTCCACTGTAGGAGTCTCCGGCTGCTGGCCAAATTTTTTCGTTAGAGCAGTAGCTAATAACCCTTCTATTTCCTCCGCCGTGACAAATTTAGCCGATGAAGAACTAAGAGGTGAATCATTCCTATCCTGTGAGTCGTCTAAAACTGAACCCGACTCCTGCACCTCCATGTCAGAGAGTATAGACCTCTCATCCTTGTCATCTGGCCCGTCATGAGAGGATTCCGCCGAAGCCGGGACCCCTTCGTGTTGCCATGTTAAGTCTGGAATGGATGATGGGATCGCAGCGTCCCGGTGGACGTCCGCCATTACCTGTGTCTCCTGAACCAGACTTGGGTGTTCATTCCCTGGTTGGGAATACCTCCACACACCTAGGCCTTGGCCTGAACTCCCTTGAGAGTCAGTTACCCCATCTACCACTGAGCCCCCACTAGACCCTTCTAGAGGGCGATAACTGCCCACAGAACTCTCAGATTTTAAGTTTATAATATCCATTGGTAACCTGTCCGCCAGTAACACCCCCACCACAGTCTCTGACTCCACTCCCGCCCCATCAGATTGGACACTAGATACGTCGGGAGTAGAGGCAGAAAGTGAGGCACGAGGCTCCGGCGAACGCCGGGAGGCCTTTCGTTCATGAGAATCTTTCCTGGAAGATTTGTGGCTTCGGTGTGACTTAGATCTATCACTAGAACTGCTCTTGAACTTCTCAGATCTATCACTAGAACTGCACTTGGACTTCTCCTCTTTGCTCCTCTTCCTCGCCGGTGAAGAAGAGTGACTAAGCGGCTGTTGTCTGAGGGGCGACCTGGACCTGGACCGCGCCCGTGACGTGGAGGCTGTCACCGGGGGCGTAGGTTCACGAGCTCTCTTAGATGTGCTGGGGGCTGGAGTAAGTGCTGTACCCTGCCCAGTCTCTGCCGACTTTCGTACAATGACTCTAGATTTAGAAGGGGTACGTTTAATAGGGGGGTGCTCAATAAGTAATTTATCCCAAAGAATTACGTTATCATATTGAAGGGCCTTATGAGCCACTGTGGTAGCATAAGTGGACAACAGCTGCCTGACCTCTCGCAAAGCGACCGCCGCGGGTCTATCATTGTCTCGCAATACTTTCTTACTCAATTGAGTACAGAAGGTACAGTTCTGCGTCACCCACAAACCCCTTGAGCGATCTAAACATTTAACACATCTAATGCAAAGATAGGGATACCTGAACAGGAGTGTGCAACACACAAAGCAAAAACAGGGTCTAGGGCAGCCATGACAGAGACTGGTGGAAAACTAACCCACCTCCGGGTTTACTCCAGGTCCTCTATAGACCCGCCGGAATTCCGCCCTAGAAAAAAGAAAATTTCCAGGAATTGATGCTCATAAGGCTACACTAACATGTTCGAACACAAGTGTTAAATAACCCGCCGGGTAATGAGACGTAATACACAACCATTACAGCTCGCTACGCGGGAGGTTCATAAGTAAAGATTTCAGAATATCTTCACCTGTCCAAAAGATTTACGAATATCCTCTGACATGATATAAAGACCAGCATGGCTTTTATAAATGATGCAGTCTTCCCAGTGGTGTTTGTTAAGTTTTACTGGAAAACCCATAAAAAGACGCCGGCCCCCGTATTATCTTGCAGATCAAAAACTGGGAAGCCTGTCTTAAATGCTAGATCTGACTTCTCCCGAAGCGTCCTAGATCGCCGTATTGTCGAAGGCGGCGATACTTTAACGTATCCCTCAATTGTCTGGTCAACTATACTGAATTGCAAATCCGTTAATCCCACCCTCCCAAGGTGCAACCGCCGAGTGTGAATTTAAGTTTATAACGTTAACCCCAATTGTTCCTATCCCCACTTCTTTGCAAAAGATCGCCGGGGAGGATAGACCAATCAACAAACAGCCTAGTTTTACTGGCTTTGCAAAACTGGGAAAAACTATACTCAACAAGTGTCCGCTTGAACACTTAGTTAAATGGGTAAAGCCATCCCGCCGGAAAACTCAGTAAGCCTGAACACAGGCTCCACAACAGAGACGCAGTCCTGGAGAGCCTCAAGCCACCACTCGGCGGGGGAAACAAGCCTATTTTAACCACGCGTGATTAAAACTCGGCAACCAACCGGGTTTTCACGGTGTAACCGAGAAAACCCGCCGGAAAAGGCAACCCACCCCGCCCAAATTCAATCTGAACGCACCAAATAGACCGTGGGAATAGCCAAAGCACAACTAAACCCAGGACACACAAATAGTCCGTGGAATTAGCCAATACACTACTAATCCAGGACACACAAATAGTCCGTGGAATTAGCCAATACACAACTAAACCAGGACACACATGTCACAGTAGTACATATTCATAACATAAATCAATAACACTTGTACATGTGGCAAAGCTACGAGAGGCTGGCTAGGCCTAAGCAGACGGAAATAATATGTAATCATGTCATAATATAAACAAAAAGCACTGAATCATATCACAACAGGAACCACCGTCAACACACCAATGTAGCACAAAATTCCCGGCAAAGGGAAGAACTGACTCGGGACCCAGAAAAAACTTCACTAAGTGAAGAAAAATACGCTGGGAACGTCAGAGAAAAGAAAAAGCTACTTCATCAGAAAGATAAGAAGAAGCCTAATAACGCGTAGTGAAAGCCACCTACATCACAAAGCTAGCTAACCACGTCCACCACGGGACTACGAGGGTACACCCGAAATAGATGTCCCAAACACACGACCCAAAATACACTGCACTGCGGGCAACCCGCCCAGGACACTCCTGCTACGCATATCCTAACCTTACTCGATACATCCCGGAGTAAACAAATGAGAAAATACTCACTAGGGAAGCAGCAAATGCGGAACCAGCGGAGCGTGGGGAGGCACGTCCGGGTAGGTTGAGCGCAGAGCAGAGAAGGAAGAATGACGCCTGAGTCAGCGTCTGGTCAAAGATCCACACAAGTACATCTACGATTATATGGAAAGCTTATGAATAGTTATTCTTATTTTCTTTTCGTTTTTTATTTTTTACGAAGTTTTTTCGTAGTGAGAACCCAATTTCATAATGACTGAACCATGAGTGAGGTTGCGTGCGCTCATGATGAAGGCTCCTCAATTTTGTTATGCTCTGCGCGGTAGATTCAAACTACGGCGGATGAGTGTTTGAAGAGGGTGCCTTATGTAATAGGCATAATCGTCAATGATGGAGGGGCCACTAATAAATATATATATATACAGTATAGAGTATATATATATATATATATATATATATATATATATATATATACCGGTATATATATATATATACAGTATATTATACTGTATATATATATAAATATATTTATCTCTACATACAGTATAAATATATACTGTATATATATATTTATATATATATATATATATATATATATATATATATATATATATATATATATATATATATATATATATATATATATATATATATATACATATATATATACCGGTATATATATATATATATACAGTATATATATACAGTATATATATATATATATATATATACTGTATATATATACATATATATATATATATATATATATATATATATATATATATATATATATATCCACTAATAAATATATAAATATATATATATATATATATATATATATATATACTGTATGTATAAATTAATATATATATATATATATATATATATATATATATATATATATATAGAGAGTGGTTTTGCCACAGGACTGGTAATCCAATGGACCCGGGTTCAAATCCCAATATGTCAATGGGAAGATATTATTGGGATGGCATTTGTGCTATACCTAGTTTCAGTGCATTACCGCAGCACACCGAAATGCCAAAACAAAAAGATACCCTCATTGTTCCCTGATTAAATAGCATTGTATGAATATTCTCATATTCAAAATATGCTACAGGGGGGTAATGCTTAGTGAGTTAATTGCTCAATAGGTGGCGTTCTGAGAGTGAGGGTCCGAGTCTAGGGAATGAGACGGTGAAGCACGGAGGCGGACCAGCTTCAGAGATGGAGTTGCTTCGGGCCAGGGTGTTGAATTGAATTGAATTGAATTGAAACTTTTTATTTAGCCAGTAGAGCATACACATGATAATCATAATACAAAATTAACATTACATTGGCTGAGCCTTGTGAGAGGTATCTCTCTTAAAGGTGCTTCGCATGTCTCACTTCCTAGACTGGAAGAAGACCTCACGGGCCTCACCAAGTTCAGCAATTGAATGTGCAGGCTCTCAGCCTATGCCTGAGAGGGAGTAATTGGAATATAGAAAAACAAAAACAAAATACACATATACTGTATATATATATTTGTTTTGTATTCCAACTACTTCTTCTCGGGCATAGGCTAAGAGCCTGTACATTCAACCGTATATTGAATGGTGAAGCCTGTGAGGTCTCGTTCCAGTCTAGGGAGTGAGACATGCGAAGCACTTTGGGACACAACCAGCCCCCGAAATCCCGCCCTCGCAAGATGCACGGGTGCACCCACGGCTCGAAGCAGCCACATCTCCGAAACTGCTTCGCTCCAGTGCCTCACCGTCTCACCACCTAGACTTGGACCCTCACTCTTAAAACGCCACCTATTGAGCAATGAACTAACTAGGCATTGTCCCCCTGTATGATATTTTGAACACGGGAATACTCATGCAATGCTATTTAATCAGGGAACAATGAGGGTATTTTTGTTGGCGTTTCGGTGGGCTTTGTGGTAATGCACTGATATTAGGAACAACACAAATTCCATCCCAATAATATATTCCCATTGATACATTAGGATTCGAACACGGGACCACCGGATTACCAGTCCAGTGGCATGACCACTCCACCACATCTCCCCATATATATATATATATATATATACAGTATATAACGTAATGAACGTCAACGTAATGAAGCCATAAAACACTTATCTTCTGATCTAGCTACTATTTCCAATTGGGGTAGAGAAAACCTTGTTGCATTTAATGCTTCCAAGACTCAATTTATCCATCTTACTACCCATCAGGAACCTCCAGAGGACTATCCCTTATTCTTCAACAATACAAATATCAACCTTTCATCTTCTCTCAATGTTCTCGGTGTCTCTTTTTCTTCTGCTCTCACTTGGAAGGACCATATTACCAGTCTCGCTAAGATAGCCTCCCAGAAGCTAGGTGTGCTCAACCGACTCAAGGGGTTCTTTACCCCTGCGCAGCTTCTTGTTCTATACAGGGGCACTGTGCTTCCTTGTATTTAGTACTAGCAGGGGTACCCGGCGTTGCCTGGGTAATCACCATCACTACTACCACCACTACTACTACCATAATCACCATCATCAATCACTACTACCACAATCATCACAATACTACTACTACCATAATCACCGGCCTCGACCTCCCTGTGCCTCATTAAACGGCGACATCGATTTCGGCCGCTAAATTACCTCCGATTTTGGATCTGACCTCATCCATACCCCCATTTTGGGGGGCTGCGAACAACTTTCGTTCCATACACCTTTTCGATCGGAGGTCTCCTTCTGCCCCAAACGGCAATTTTTTCGCATTTTTTTCGCTCCCGTATACTACATAAGTTCTGCCGATTTTTTTTTTAAACAAAAGTGTCTCTGATTTCCACTAAACTCGCCTGAAACCATCTCCAAAGCCTGGGCTTTGCAACGGTGCCCCACACTCCCACCTGGCACCAAAACTGTGGGAGGAGTTTAGTAACAAAAGTCGGGTAGGTCGGGTAACTGACAGACAGACATTGACCTTTATTTATTAAGATTGTTCACATGTGTGGGGAGGATCCTCTCACACCGCACTCCTAGACAAAGTAGAAAGGAAAGCATATCGTATCATTAACTCCCGTCCACCCACCAACTCTCTGCAATCTCTCTCTCTTCGTCGCAATGTTGCATCTCCCTCGCTATTCTATCGCTACTACAATAATCAGTGTTCCTCAGAGCTTTCCCAGTGTATACCACCTCCTCTAAGTAGGGTACGTAGTACCCGCCTTGCAACACAATCCCACCCTTACTCTGTGCAACTCTCCAACCCAAGAGTGAAACGTTATTCTCAGACTTTCTTCTATTCAACTGCTGAGTTCTGGAACTCTCTCCCAGAATCAGTCTTTCCCTTTTCCTATGACCTAAGTTGCTTCAAACTCCGTGTGTCAAGGCATTTTAGCTCGAACGTCCCTTGATTTTGGAACGGTCATTCTTTCAACTCTGGGGGAGGCACTCGCTGCAGGCAGTTATGCCTTTTTTCTCCCTCATTCTCATAGATTTGTTTTTATATGTATATACAGTATATATATATATATATATATATATATATATATATATATAGAGAGAGAGAGAGAGAGAGAGAGAGAGAGAGAGAAAGAGAGAGAGAGAGAGAGAGAGAAGATGAAGGGTTAATTTGAATGTTGTTGAAGAGTAGGTCATAGTTTTCTGCAAGGAGGTTACGAGTAGACAGATGGAGAAATTTTAGTTTTGGAAACATTGAAGGTGACAAGGTTTTCTCTGCCCTAATTATATATAGTAGGGAGATCAGAAAATAGGTGTTTTATGGCCTCCTTGAGTGAGTTTTTGGAGTTCCTGTTTTGAATGGTGTTGTGGAAGGCTAGATGAATAATATAATGTAGAGTCAGTCGTCAGCATATGAATGAATGTGGCTAGAGGTTCAGTTGAGATGGTCGTTAATGAATAATAGGAAGAGAATTGAAAGAGTGTTTGGCAAGTCGAAGAACAGATTTGGCTAGATTTCGGGCAGAAACATAGGAAGAATGAGATTCTTGAGTTTAAAGGCGATGGCACCGTTTGAATGCTTTCTCTTTATTGTGGACAGCAGTAGAACAAGCGTGAGTAAACAAAGATTTCTTTGCAATAGACTGATAGAAATAAAATGGAATGTATGCTTCCATGTCCGAAAGGATTACCTTGGTAATTCGTTCAGCACTCTCCGACGGTCCCTGGCTACGGAAGCAAAAATCATTCCATGGGAAATCAAAGAAGTACTGCCGAAGAGCCTCCCAGTCAGCGGCGCCAAAGTGCCACAAGCGCCGCCGGCTGGGAGGATCGGGTGGCTGTACCAGATAGATAGGACAGGTGACAGATAAGTTTATGGTCAGGGAAGCCCAAAGGAGAGACAAGATTTACAGTATAAGCAGAAGGGTTAGAGGTAAGAAATAAGTCATGAATGTTGGGCCGATCTCTGAAGCGATCCGGGATACGGGTGATTTGCTGGACTAACTGCTCTAGGTCATTTAGGATAGACAAGATGTAGGCTTGTTCACCAGGTTGGTCAGTGGAAACAGAGGAGAGGCATTGGCGGTGGTGAACGTTGAAATCTCCTAAGATGGAGATTTCTGCGAAAGGAGAGATGGATCGAATGTTTTCCACTTTAGAAGTTAGATAGTCAAACAATTTTAGAGTCAATACGGGATAGATAAACAGCGCAGACATATTCAGTTTTTGAGTGACAAGAAAGCTTTAGCCAGAGAGTTGAGAATTCAGAAGAATTAAAGTTGGGAACATGAGAGCAAGCAAGACTGTTGCGTACATAGAAGCAACATTCACCTTTGACTTGAAACTGAGGATAGAGATAGTAGGAGGATGCAGAAAATGGTTTGATGTCAGTAGTCCCAGATAAATGCGTTTCGGTGAGAATGAGAAACTTAAGGTTGGCAGAGGAGAGGTGGTGTTCCATAGAGTGAAAATTAGAGGAAAAGCCACGAATTTTGGCGAAATTATTAGTAAGAGTACTGTAGAAGGAAGTGGTCCAGAGCATTATTAGTAAGAGTACTGTAGAAGGAAGTGGTCCAGAGCATTATTAGTAAGAGTACTGTAGAAGGAAGTGGTCCAGAGCATTATTAGTAAGAGTACTGTAGAAGGAAGTGGTCCAGAGCATTATTAGTAAGAGTACTGTAGAAGGAAGTGGTCCAGAGCATTATTAGTAAGAGTACTGTAGAAGGAAGTGGTCCAGAGCATTATTAGTAAGAGTACTGTAGAAGGAAGTGGTCCAGAGCATTATTAGTAAGAGTACTGTAGAAGGAAGTGGTCCAGAGCATTATTAGTAAGAGTACTGTAGAAGGAAGTGGTCCAGAGCATTATTAGTAAGAGTACTGTAGAAGGAAGTGGTCCAGAGCATTATTAGTAAGAGTACTGTAGAAGGAAGTGGTCCAGAGCATTATTAGTAAGAGTACTGTAGAAGGAAGTGGTCCAGAGCATTATTAGTAAGAGTACTGTAGAAGGAAGTGGTCCAGAGCATTATTAGTAAGAGTACTGTAGAAGGAAGTGGTCCAGAGCATTATTAGTAAGAGTACTGTAGAAGGAAGTGGTCCAGAGCATTTTGGAGAGACGCTGCCAGGGGTCTGACAAATGGGGGCATTTCTGGTCCTCCACTCCCCTTGGCTCTCCGAGGCGGGTCGTGGTTTTGTCATCTTCTGTATTTTTGAAAAAAACAAAATAGTGTAGAATTTAAGGTGTTTGTAGTATAATGTATTGGTATGAGTAATAGGTGTTTGTAGTATAATGTATTGGTATGAGTAATAGGTGTTTGTAGTATAATGTATTGGTATGAGTAATAGGTGTTTGTAGTATAATGTATTGGTAGGAGTAATAGGTGTTTGTAGTATAATGTATTGGTATGAGTAATAGGTGTTTGTAGTATAATGTATTGGTATGAGTAATAGGTGTTTGTAGTATAATGTATTGGTAGGAGTAATAGGTGTTTGTAGTATAATGTATTGGTAGGAGTAATAGGTGTTTGTAGTATAATGTATTGGTAGGAGTAATAGGTGTTTGTAGTATAATGTATTGGTAGGAGTAATAGGTGTTTGTAGTATAATGTATTGGTATGAGTAATAGGTGTTTGTAGTATAATGTATTGGTAGGAGTAATAGGTGTTTGTAGTATAATGTATTGGTATGAGTAATAGGTGTTTGTAGTATAATGTATTGGTAGGAGTAATAGGTGTTTGTAGTATAATGTATTGGTATGAGTAATAGGTGTTTGTAGTATAATGTATTGGTAGGAGTAATAGGTGTTTGTAGTATAATGTATTGGTAGGAGTAATAGGTGTTTGTAGTATAATGTATTGGTATGAGTAATAGGTGTTTGTAGTATAATGTATTGGTAGGAGTAATAGGTGTTTGTAGTATAATGTATTGGTAGGAGTAATAGGTGTTTTAGAGGGCAGGCAGGGGTTGCCCTCAATATTGATGAGGCACAGAAAGGATCAGCTAGGGAGGCCAGATGGTGAAACAAGAGTTTCATCTGTTTGTCCTTATCAACAACCTAGCACTCCCTGGAAGTACCGTCCTGTTCGTTTGGTGCCTACAGCCTCCTCCTAGCAATTCTGGAGGTGGGATTCCCAGTTCCAACCTCCAGAGGCTATCTGCGCCACAAAGTGACGGGTGGTGGGGTCGCCACATCCCTACGCCGGGTATCCCAACCTGTAAATGTAACTGTGTGTGTGTGTGTGTATGTGTATGTGTGTAATGGACTTAAGCCCGCTAACTTAACTCCGTCCACACATGCACACTGCATATCCAAACACGCACACTCACACATACATAATACGTTCACGTCTACATCACCTCAGACTCTCTCACTCACGCATACTGTATACGCTCACGTCTACTTGCCATCTCTCTCTCTCTCTCTCTCTCTCTCTCTCTCTCTCTCTCTCTCTCTCTCTCTCTCTCTCTCTCTCTCTCTCTCTCTCTCTTCAATATACTTAGTTCATAATGAGTTGACCAATATGTTTCTTCCCTCTACTGCCGATGTTTTGATATGAAGAGCCAGTGCCACACGAGCTATTTTATTAGTGATTTTAAGAAATTTTTCCTGATTTCTTTGTCAATATTAATACCTTTCGGGTCATTTAGGTGTCGATGTTTTCCTGGCGAGCGATACCGTGCCTATATTTAAGGAGGAACTGGCCATTGACCCGGACATTTTACTACCGAAAAAATATACAAATTCGTCTCGAAGGGGGATCTGCGGGATATTTTTTAAAGCTTGATGGAGGTCTAGGGAGGAAACTAAAAATACAATAAATACATAAATAGATCGACCAATAAATAAACCCTTCCCCCAACAAGCCGGTGTCACACTAGATATTTTTCTGGCAATTTTCGATGAGCAAGTTTTGTTATCGTACTATTTTGATGCTCTTTCCCATTGCAGTGTGGCAGCCAAGTGAGAGCCTTTCTGGGAATGGTGCGTTTCTTGATAAAAGTGTCAACATTGTCACACGCAATAAAAGTGTCAACATTGTCACACGCAATAAAAGTGTCAACATTGTCACACGCAATAAAAGTGTCAACATTGTCACACGCAATAAAAGTGTCAACATTGTCACACGCAATAAAAGTGTCAACATTGTCACACGCAATAAAAGTGTCAACATTGTCACACGCAATAAAAGTGTCAACATTGTCACACGCAATAAAAAAATGTAATACAATCACAATTAGATATGGAACCATCATAGGGTTAGCCTATGTTGGTTTTGGCAGCCTCTTTTCAATTAATCTCCATTAGAGTACAGAAACACGGATTTATACCCCAAACTGTATACTGTGATAGAGATGTAAAACTAGTTTCGAATGCCCCGGCCGAAGGCCGGTTTCTCTTGAATTACAGGTTCGCTATCTCTCGCTAGGAAAGAATCGACACCTAAATAGCACGAAAAGTCATAATATTGACAACACAATGGGGTGAACTTTGCCAAAGACATACTATCGGAAAATATTTGGGGTTAAACATGAGGAAGACGGGGAACCAGAAAAACGATCCAAACTCTTAATCTTTCACTACTGTGATGTAATTTTAGTTTATAATCTACCTCTAGGACTCCAAGATGTTAATACGATCTCAATAATCCCTCTGAATAGCACACGTCCTCGGTAAGATATAAAGGGGTAATAGTCCAGGAGCCAAGGGGTGTTTGCATGCATGAAAGGGCCCGAAAATCACCCGCTTGATTTAGTTAGAGGGTCCACTGGGACACCTTTTTAGCGAGGGTAGACATCCCGAAACCCGGCAGTCATCGTGTTATTCGGGATTTTCGTTGAATTTAATGAAATCAAAAAAACTCCTTTTTTTATGTGTGACGGTTACATAAATTGCAATAACTCGGCAATGAAATGGTCTACAGAGCTCTTTCACCACTCAAAATAAAGCTTAAAGAATTATCTATTCAATCAATACAAACACAATAAGATTGGTCAAAACCCAAGGTCACAAGAGGTCAAAGTATGACCTTTTCTGATGAGGAACTAAAATTTATGACTTATCAAATTTAAATATTTGTGAAAAATAGGTAAATGGATTGAACGTTTAATGCTTTTATATTCTGGTTAGTTACACCATAGGCAAGTTTTTGAAATTAGTTGGAAAAGTTGATTACGTATTTTAACCCCTTGGCGTCCAGTACAATAATATGAAGTTTGCGAATGATATACCAATAATAGCTATGTATTGGTTATATAATTATGGTACTACTGAGTCAGCTAAAGTTCTATCAAAACACTCTGTATCACAGTATCACACATTGCATATATATCTTCAAAGCAGATTTCAATTATTTGTTGTCACATTAATGAATGACCTACTTTTGGGGAGAGGGGTGAGCCGGGGATACAGTTGGAAATGTATTCTGTGATGTGTCACATTAATGGCCTAGGTTTTGACATCCTTTCACCTGACATTTGCAGTAAGGGCAGCATTTCATATCTAGTTGTCTGCAGACACAGCGTTTAGTAGAGCAGGAGGTACATTTACAGGGCATTGCAAAGTCATCCGGTAGCAAGATTTGAAGATGGTCCGGTTGAAGAATGCCATCTTCTTCAATGAAACCAAAGTCTCTGGGATCCAGTTGAGGATTGCTTAGGCAGTGTAGCTGTAGATATGTCCCAAAGAATGCCCTGAGGACATGACCTTTGACTGATCGGCTGGTGGGAGGCATTTCCAAAATGGTCTTTTTGCTGTGGTGGTAGAGGTAGTACCGTAATTCATCCATTGTTCTGCATGAGGTTCCTGATTTGTACACATTCACAAGGAACTCTTCCACCAAGATGAAGTTAATACAGTTCAATTCCTTTCCAAAATCAATCAGATAATGCACCGGATCTGCCTTCAGTGCAGCAGCCTTTGTACCAAATTTACTTGTGGAATCACAACCAGTGAGATGGTGCAGGGCAACTAAGATTTTGCAAGTATCTGATCCCAACTTATCGCCTAGAACATGAAGGGGTATGTATCTTGTGGTATTACCAACATGAAGGGGTATGTATCTTGTGGTATTACCAACATGAAGGGGTATGTATCTTGTGGTATTACCAACATGAAGGGGTATGTATCTTGTGGTATTACCAACACCAGCACGAATCCACATCTCTCGTAGGCCATGTGCCTTCAGAAGCGACCAGTAGTGTAGGGCCAAGATTACTACATCAGTATCATTTGATATAATAACCACTCTCTTAGTCCCATTCTCAACTGCATGACGAGCATGTGGGATAATTCTGACGTCGGCCTCTTCAATCGTTGTGTCTAGATCAGGTAATGGTGTCTCTTTTCCATTCAAAATAGCCAGGCATGGTTCAATTTCAGGTGGAAGTCCAATCGAGCTAACAACTGTATCTGTCATCGGTTTTGGCTTGGTTAAGATGCGTTGTGGAATGAGTTTCTGTAGCTTGGATTTGTTTGCAGATGAGGCCCAGAATGCATCCATTGTGACTGGCAATTGCGTTCCTGTACCAATCCCATATTATATCAATTGGGCTGCAACCACACCTTCTAGTTCTTTCGCTGTCCTTCACTGAACCCTCAATGTATGTGTCAAAGACGAAGTCGACACGTTTAGAGTTGCTGCCAAGTCCATATGACACCTCCAAGAACTTATCGCAGAGTTCACCAAAGGTGTTCATCTGGGATACCCGCATACGACGAAGGCCTGCCATTACATCAATGATAGTCACTGTATTTGCTGGCTTCCATTTAGATGGTGGTATATAGTCTGCTTTTTCAAGGTGTTTTTCTAACTCAGTGCACAGTTCACTTTTGTTTGGTTTGGTCATTAGTCCATTCTTGTCAAAGAGGTAACTGCTGTCAAGCAGGTCAAACCCCAGCAAATGTTTCATGTCATATCCTCGGACACGAGCAATGTCATAGATCTTCTGGGTTTCTGCCATTTGCTTCTTGGTCTCTTTGCTTGTAGACTTATAGGTACTTTGGTCTCCCTTCATGGATTTGAATGTCTTAAGGTTCGTCCTGTGAATGGTATCAAAGATGGATCTGTGTTTCATTACGATTCTTTCATTTCGGAATGTTTCATACTTCTTCCTAGATCTTTCATCAAATTCAAGCAGATTGTCACGGATTTCCTTTGTCATGATTTCCTGTGTGAGGATGTTGTGAAGCTTGTCTTTGTCTCCTTCACACCGTAACGTCATGGGGTTGTCATGTTCTTTTACATACTCAATCATATCCTGAATCAATGTCTCAGATAACCTTGTTGCTGATAAGTTGAACTCGTGGTTTACTAAAAGTTTTGTGCTAGGTGTGACGACTCCACTGACCTGACGTTGGAAATTGACAATAGCTAACATTTCATGGTAAATGATCTCCCACTGACCAACTAATTGCTTCTTTTTGGTGCTACCGATGATACCCCCAGCACTCTTCTGGGATCGATTTATCGTCTGCTCGAGACACATGTCTGCCCCTACAGCACTGAATGGTCCATCTGTCCGCTTCACCACGAACTTGCCTGCCAGGAAACTCTTGTACACATCTTCTGGTAGCTTTCTCATATCTTCTAGGTATAATGAAGCCCATCTAAAATAGTTGACCCTATCACATCCAGCAAATAGCAGCAGCACAGATTGAACACTTTGGAGATGGAGTTTCCAGTCTCCCTCACGGTCTGCCCTAACCAAGTCCTTTAGAACAGCCACCATTCTGATGAAGTGGTCCCAGAATGTAAAAGTCTCTGACGCTGCACTTCTCTGGCATCTAAATTTATTGAAGTCTTCAACCATGACTTCTGAGTTTGACATAAATGCCTCCAAATGAACCTTGCTTTCCTCCCTCTTTTTTTCTGCTACAGAGTTTTTCAACAGTCTCAGATGCTCAAGCTCATCCCTTCCACTTTGAAGAACTCCGCCCACTGCAGCCTTTCTATACACTCAGAGAGCATGAACAAACCCTTCAACGACCTCGTATAATGTGATCCATCAAGAACTGATCTTACCACATTTTGGCCAAATGCTTTAGACTCTACCAATATAGTTTCTGTTCCACTGCCATTAATGAGCTTTCCTATCGCACCCATGACTACCTTAATCATATGAAAAGAGCCCAGACATAACACCAAGTTATTAAATTCAAATGGTTTGCTCATGGTGATTTCACGGGCAATGTGATACACCCCCTCATCACATACCACGGGCAAGTGTGTTTGGTCTAGTTGACTCAAAATATTCTGGAAGTTTTTTAATATATGAACAGAGAACATAAAATATACTGGATTAACCCGTACAGCCCCAGCGACGCGCCTGACGCGTCGGCGATGTATGTAACGCACAGCCCCAGAGACGCGCCTGGCGCGTCACCCTAATTGCGCCAACCGTAACCTCAGGTGTAGCCACTCAAGAGGGCTCAGATTTGTATGGGAACTGTGTACGTATCCCACGCAACCGTGCCGATGGTTGGAAACTCTCAAAGTCCACGTGCGTGCGCGTGAGCGCGCAATAACCTGGTTTTTTGGGGTAATTGCCTTCAATTTTTTACTCATGTAAAATACGTTTTCGGGGGCTCTGTAGGACCATTCTTTAAGCTTTTTGAGCGTTTTTTCGTGGTTTTTCCTTCATTCTTAACCCATTTGCTATTGTTTCTGGAATAAAACAATTTTTTGAAAACCGGCCGGGTTCTGGTGAACAAACATTACAAAACTAGCCAGGGCTGGACGGGTTAACTCATTTTTGCATTCCTATTGCAATCCTAAAGAATACAAATTACGGCATATATCTGTTATGCTTCAGTACGTTGATACGGTATATATATATACTTTTTATTGATTGCTACACAGGGGTTTAAATACGTAATCAACTTTTCCAACTAATTTCAAAAACTTGCCTATGGTGTACCTAACCAGAATATAAAAGCATTAAACGGTCAATCCATTTACCTATTTTTCACAAATATTTAATTTTGAAAAGTCATACATTTTAGTTCCTCATCAGAAAAGGTCATACTTTGACCTCTTGTGACCTTGGGTATTGGCCAATCTTATTGTGTTTGTATCCGTTGAATAGATAATTCTTTAAGCTTTATTTTGAGTGGTGAAAGAGCTCTGTAGACCATTTCATTGCCGAGTTATTGCAATTTATGTAACCGTCACACGTAAAAAAAGGAGTTATTTTGATTTAATTAAATTCAGCGAAAACCCCGAATAACACGATAACTGCCGGGTTTCGGAATGTCTACCCTCGCTAAAAAGGTGTCTCAGTGGACCCTCTAACTAAATCAAGCGGGTGATTTTTTGGCCCATTCATGCATGCAAACACCCCTTGGCTCCAGGACTATAAATGCAATGTGGTGGTCACAAAGAACATGTGCTAAGGAAGAATTGATTCAGTTTAGGAATATCATATCCTATCACGGCCTATGCTAGTAACCCCTTATACACCGGAGACGTCTTTTTAATATCATTCTAGCTATAATTAAACGATTTGTTTGCAGTTTAAGAAGGATCTTAGAAAAAATGGTTAAGTGAGATATTTCTAACCCTGTTAACTGCTGGAGGCCCATTTTAAACTGATTTTTGTTTTTGTCATTTTATTCCAACAACTTTTAGACGATTGTGTGCCAGAAAACACAAACAACGGTCTCTGAGATACTAACTATTCCTTGTAACACACTCACTCTCTCTCTCTCTCTCTCTCTCTCTCTCACACACACAACAATATATTTGCTTATCGCTATAACAGACGAGGGAAAAACATTGTCATTTCACGGATTATCTAATGGTTTGTTTTGGCAATACGGGAGAGAGAGAGAGAGAGTGTGTGTGTGAGTGAGAGAGATTCAGATTCAGATTCAAATTCAGATTATTATATATCCATAAAATATGCAATGGCTGTTCATTCAATAATATAATTTTAAACCCAATTGTCTATCCTACAGAGATCAAACGAAATAATTACAAGGAGTTACATCAGTTACAAGGACTATTTAGTATCTCAGAGTCGTTGCGGTCCATTCCGGGGAGATACTCGAAGCGAAAAGAGAGAAACTGTTTATGGTGCCCTACACTCATTACATAATGTGCGAAGAACTATCTACTCTCTTCTTGAACTGCTCTACTGAAGAACTGTTTACCACTTTTGAGGGAAGTTTGTTAAAGGTAGAACATATCTTATATGTGAACAATTTTCCACAAGTAATAGTTTTAAAGTTTTTCAATTTTAATTTCCTGCCAATGGTTACGCGTTATATTCATATTGAGACTAAACATTTTGTTATAATCCACATTGTCAAACCCATGAAGTATTTTAATAACTTCAATTCACCACTTGCGAGTTTCAGGCTATAAGGAAGTTGGAGCCGTAAACATCAATATCAAGCAGAAATATAATAACAATGTAGGTTTCTAATGGATAACAAGTATGTTGAATTGGGTTATATGTATTTATATAAGAACTACAACCGCTATTTAGATGACAATTGGGTTATATGTATTTATATAAGAACTACAACCGCTATTTAGATGACAATTGGGTTATATGTATTTATATAAGAACTACAACCGCTATTTAGATGACAATTGGGTTATATGTATTTATATAAGAACTACAACCGCTATTTAGATGACAATTATGTTAATTATCGTTGGTTACAGCTCCAACTTCCTTATAGCCTGAAACTCGCAAGTGGTCAAATGAGCTGACCTTGTAGCCAGAGTGTTTCCAACGGAAAGAGATCAAGAGCTCTCAACCGGTCCTCATAGCTCAGTCTTCTATCGATGGAATAAGCTTTTTAGCCCTAGTTTGTATTCGTTCCAGTCGCTCTATATCTTTCCCGAGTGCTGGTGGTGACCAGAATTGAACAGCATACTCCAGGAGAGGCTTTTTCAGAGCCTTGTAAATTGTCAGGACTATTTCCTTATTGCTATACTTAAATTGCCTCTTAATATAGCCCAATAATTTATGAGCTTTCTTTTTTTAATTCAATGCACTGCTTGGAGAACTTTAGGTCAGTGCTAATCAGAACACCCAAATCCATTTCCAAGTCAGTCACTTCCAGAGGCATTCCCAATAGCGAATAGCCTGACTTTAGGGTTTGCTTGGCCGATATGCATCACCTTGCACTTTTCCAAGTTTAGAGGCATCTGCCATGTCTCCGACCACTCACCTAGTATTTTGAGGTCCATCCTCAGCTGTGCAAGCCCTTTGGGTTCCTTCACATTAATTTCAAGCTTTATGTCATCTGCAAACTTGAAGATCACACTGAACATACCAATATCGCTGTCATTAACGTAAATGATAAAAAGAAGTGGTCCAAGGACAGATCCCTGTGGAGTGTGGAACTCCAGAGGTGACTGGAGACCACTCAGAAGATTTTGTTTTATTACCACTCGTTGTTGTCTACCTGTTAGCCAACTTTCAATCCAATTTCTGATCTCTGTATTGATACCTTGTGCACTCAATTTTGACATTAATCTGCAATGAGGCACTTTGTCAAATGCTTTTTGAAAATCTAAGTAAAGGATGTCTATGGCTCTACTTTTGTAATACTCACTCAACATTCCATGGACAAATTCCAGCAAATTGGTAAGACATGATCGGTGTTGCCTAAATCCATGTTGGGAATCTGTAATTAAATTGTGGATTTCTAGGTAGTCGACTATCTTGTCTACTAGTATCCTTTCTAAGAGTTTTACTATGATTGAAGTCAAGCTAATTGGCAGATAATTTTTGGGACACTCATAATCCCCTTCCTTAAAGATCGGGGTCACTTTGGCCAGTTTCCAGTATTCAGGGACCTCTCCATTTTCTAGAGATTTATTGAAGATTTCTGCCAAAGAAGATGCGATTTCATCTTGCACTTCTCATACAACTCGGGGAAAAAAGTTATCTGATCCAGATGACTTAACCTATTTAACATATCCATTATTTTTGCTACCTCCCCAGGGGTACATCTAACTCTGATAATCACTTCACCCTCATGTAATAATCCTGGACTTGGCATGATACTGGTATTTTCTCTTGTACTGAGGCAAAATAGTCGTTTAGTGATTTAGCTACTGTATGTAAGTGTCAGAGGTTTGAAGTTGGCCGGTTGGATCCAAGTTTTCTTTTGAATGGCTTCCTGCTGTTCACAAAGCTGAAGAACTCTTTAGGACTCTCTTTGCAGAGGGCTGCAACCCTGAGTTCTTCATATAGCTGTGCTCCCTTTAGAAGAACATTTACTATCCTACACATATTTTTGAAGGAATCTAAATATCTTTGGTCTTGACTTCTTTTGACCTTTCTGTATGCAACCTTTCTCTTTCTAATTGCTAAAGCTACGTCACTTGTGAACCATTTTGGTTGGGTTGAGCCTGATTTGGTAAGTTTAGTAGGAGCGAATGCAGCTTGTCGATCCAAAAACTGCTCTTTGAATAAGCACCAATCCGCATTAACATCCTCACCCTCAAGTCTGATCTGGGATGAGCTTCAGCATCGGCAGTTGTTGTCGTGAGTGAGAGAGAGAGGCAGTGAGACAGAGAGAACGAGATACACACAGAGAAAGAGAGAGAGAGAGAGAGCGACAGGGAAAATATTGGCTGGGCTGAGAAATATCCGCTGATAAGTCTCTCTCTCTCTCTCTCTGTATTGACCCGCTCAAGAAGATCAGAGTAGGGTCACTAGGTTAGTTACAAAGTGTAGGGTGAGATAGGCGGATTAGAATAACAGAACTGTAGAGGCTGGGGTGACGTCTTTTTCTTTTCTATGTGAGTGAGGGAGACAAAAGGCAGAACTGCCTGCATCGAGTAAGGTAAAGAAATTGGATTTTGGAAGCATTAAAGGCAAAAAGGTTTTCTCTGCCCAAATTAATAGGCTACAGGCTATTGCAATAAACCCTTAATATAGCTACCATATAATGTATCTCTCTCATTACCAGGATATACTCTTTCAGTTGCGAAAGATCTCCCAGAAAGGGAGGTGGAGTTTTACTATATGTTAGAAGCAGTCTTCACCCTCTTGTGATATCCAATCCAATCATTAACAATGTTGACGCTAGATACGTTTAAGTAAATAATCAAGCACGAAAAGTAACAATCGGCCTCATTTATCGACCTTCAGTACAATCATACGATACAGACAAAAACTCTACGATCAAATAGCCGACATCAGTTGTGAAGAAGATTCTGTCATTTTTGGCGACTCTAATTTAACAGTAATGAAATGAGGTGAACCATTAAATGCTCACTCAGGACTCGATCTATATGCAATTTTTCAAGAGAGTGCCCTTTATCAACACATAGAACTCCCAACGAGGGGAAACAATATCCTGGATTTATTCTAACTATAAATGAGAGTCTGGTAAATAGCGTTAAAATTGGACCTGAAGTTATTTCTAGTGAGTATCGAATCGTATCATTTAATATTAACATTAAAAACGGTAAAGCAAATGAGAAGAAAGAATACAAAAGTCGCAGATAATCATAAGGCTGACTTTAGCATACTTAGAAGGGGTCTTGCTTATACTGATTTGAGTGACATGTCTGAAACTCATGATGTAAATCAATCATGGGAAACATTCTCCAACAAAGTAAATAAAACCATTAAAGCATGTGTCCTTTTTTACGTAACAGGCGTCCAGTGCGAAACAGTAAACCAAAGTGGTGGAACAATGAAATTTAATACAGTCTCTTAGCCAAATAAACATGCATACCTAAATTCAAAGCAGCACAGAATAATAGCTATAAGTTAGAACATAACAGACTGCGACGAGCAACAAAAAGCTCATCAAGCGAAGTTAGAATAATATAGAACTCCAAATTGCCAACACCAGCAAATTAAATCCGAAAGAATTTTATAGTTATGTAAGAAAGACAAAAATGCTAACCTCAACAATAGGTAAAATATTTATAATCATAAAAGATATGCATCACAAATAAACAAAGAGACATTGATGCTTAACAAATGTACTTGATTTCTTCATCAATGTTTATAAAACATATGATGAGGAGAGTACGCCCATGGTTTAACAGGAAACACACACAAATGGATTGAAGATTGGCTCTCAGGCTGTAAATAAGGAGTTGTAATTAATGGAAAAGAATAGGCCTGGTGCAATGTAAACAGGGGCGTTCCCCAGGCTCAGTGTTGGAACCTATCCTATTTATAATTTACATAAATTACATTGACGAAGGGATAAAAAGTAAAATATCAAAGTTTACAGATGACACAAAAATTACTAGTAAAGTGACCTCAACAGTACATTGGCAACAATTGCAAATGTTCTTGACATTATAGTTAACTGGGCAGAACAATGGCAAATGAAATTCAACATTGAATAATGCAAAGAATTACACATCGGTAGTAACAACGCTTACAAAGACTACTCAATGAATAGCAATCAACTTACAAATACGGATACAGAAAAAAGATCTGGGAGTTATATTATCGAGCAACCGAAAGCAGAGTAAACAAATTACAAAGGCAGTAAACATTGCAAATAAATTGGTGGGATTCATTGGTAGAACGTTTGAATACAAATCAGAAAAAGTCATACTAACGGTATAAAACTCGCTTGTGCATCCCCATCTTAAATATTGTGTACAGTTCTGGTCACCATAATACAGTAAGGATATATAAATATATATATACTGGAAAAAGTGCAACGCAGAGTCGCAAAAATGATACATAATTTGCGAAACAAACCATACACGGAGCGTCTAAAGGAACTAAATTTGTTTACCCTAACTAAACGCAGATTGAGAGGTGATCTAAAGGATGTTCTCAACATTTTTAACGGATTCAGCAACCTAAATATATATGATTACTTCACCATTGACAGATCAAACTTCCCTAGAAACAATGGTTGTAAGATTATTGGCAAGCGATTTCATTTTATTTTGAAGCAAAACACTTCTTAAATTGTGTTTCTGAAAATTTGGAACAGACTATCTTCAAACATTGTGAACTGCAATACAGTTGTTTTTTGATACAGTTGAGACTTTCAAGAACCGTCTAGATAAACACTTGGCCACTAACCCTCAATTAACACAATTTCTTTCAAAATAACTCCCAATCGTAATTAAGAAATTCAACAGATAGCAATATAAATAACAGTTCTGTATACCTTTTTATTCGTGACCGAAATTGTATTTGTTATTCCTCCAGATCTTAGATGTTGAATGAGCATAGACAACTAATTTATCTCCTTTCGTCCTATCCTATCCGAAATTTCATGTCAGTTTAACCATATTGCTTGTTATGGTTTCCAACTGTTTCCACGCCAGCGTAAGCTGGAAGGAGTGGTGGGTGAGAAGGAGCTTTCTTTACCTAGTAGTTAGTAGCTTAGCAGTGTAGATATCTAAACTGCCCCGTAAGGACCAATAGGTCTGTTGCAGTTTGTAAGTCCTTTGTATTCCTCCCCTTCCTCTTCCTCTCACATCCACTTCAGGAGAACGTGGGATTCGTCGATACCTGGGACAATTTCTACTACGATGACTATTTGTTTTCGGACGATGGAGTTCATCTGAACCAGGTGGGAGAAGCACGTTTTGGGCGTCTTCTCAACGATGCGGTGAAGCATTTTCGGAGAAGAAATCGACGCAGCACAGGACAACCAGGAAGGAGGACCGAAGACAGCGAGGACGGCAACCTGCAAAGGAATTAAATGCTAATCCGTCAAGAACCGAGAATTTGGATAAAGCTCCACCAACACGACCCAAATTCAAAACCGCCAGGGATAATGACCGAGGACTGAGGACAGCCATGAATGTAAATGTAGATCCGACCAGAACCAAAAATTTGATTAAAGAACGTTCTGTGAGTTCTAAAACCGCAACTTTAAAGGTTTTCTATGCAAACGCTCGTAGCATATTTATTTAATTTATTTATTACGCAATAAATTTTCAGATTTAGAGGAACTAGTGTTTACAGAAAATTATGATGTGATTGGCATAACAGAATCTTTGTTCAATACAGAAGATAGAGACTTTTTAGAAGAGTATTCACTTCCCGGTTATGTAATGTTTGAGAACAGCCGAATAAATAAAAATGGAGGTGGCGTTTTATTTTATATCAAAGAAAGTCTTAACCCGACCCTCTTGTCAAAACCTCAAATTGTGAACGTCGACACATCTTTTGTGCTAATAAAGAATAATAAAGGTACAAAAATTATGCTTGCATTAATATACAGACCTCCAGCTCAATCAGTGCAAACTGACCGATACATTTATGAACAAATTGCAGATGTAAGGAACTCACAAGATACCGTATTTTTTGGCGACTTTAATTTACCTGTGACCAAGTGGGTCGATACTCTTACTTCACACTCCGGACATGGCTTGTATGCGAACTTGCAAGAGAGTTCACTCTATCAATTTGTTCGATCTCCGACACGTGGTAATAACGTTCTTGACCTTGTACTTGCAACAAAAGAAGAAATAATAAAGAATTTGAATGTTGGTGATGAATTCAATAACAGCGACCATCGTACAATAACTTTCACTTTAAAGTTTACTAGTAACGAACCAAATAGCAGCATCGAAAAAGTCCCTAATTTCAAGAAAGCAAACTTTCATAAACTTAGAGCTATGTTTAAAGAAACTGACTGGAGCTTTTTAATTAACAACAACGACATAAATACATCTTGGGAATTATTCGAAACCACTTACCTAAAAGCAGTGCAGGACTGCATACCATCGAAAATACGGCGTACAGGCCATAATAATAAGCCCAAATAGTGGAATAAAGATATTTCAAACTGTCTGCTTGCTAAAAAGTTTGCTAATGATAGATTAAAATCCTTACAAAATGACGAAGAACGGGTGAAATTTGTAGAGCTACGACGCAAAGCCAAAAAGTTAATTAAGCAAAGTAAAAAGACCCCTGAGTTACATGTTGCGAATCAAAGTAAAACAAACCCGAAAGAATTCTATAGTTATATCAAAAAGAAAAAAGTAGTTACTTCAAATTTTGGACCGTTAGTCGATGAAAATGGAGAATACACCAAAGACGAAGTACAAATGAGTTATGCCCTCAATACCTTCTTTGCATCAGTTTTTACAACGGAAGACCTCAGTGATATCCCTACACCATCGCCAATTCAGATTGACAATTCAGATGTTCTAAGCAATATCACCATTACAGAGAGAGAAGTATTGAATTGTTTAGATACACTCAAGGTAAATAAAACCCCTGGACCTGATACTATCTCACGTAGAGTCTAAAGGAAGCTAAGGATGAGCTCTCTAAACCACTGACATTGCTATTCAATAAATCCATGCAGTCTGGAACTATGCCTGAAAAGTGGAAGCTAGCCAACGTAACACCGATATTCAAAAAAGGCAGCAAATACCTACCCAGTAACTATCGTCCAATTAGCTTAACCTCAGTTACTGTATGTAAAATGCTAGAAACACTCATAAGAGACAGACTCGTAAATCACTTAGAGGAAAATAACATACTTAAAGATACTCAACACGGCTTTCGTAAAAAACGTTCCTGTTTAACAAACCTCTGAGACTTCTTCCACGATATCCTCAACCTCTACGATGAGAGTAAAGCTGTAGATATTATATACCTTGATTTTCAAAAGGCCTTTGACAAAGTTCCCCACAAACGTTTACAGCTAAAACTAAAAGTGCATGGAATACAAGACGGTGTGTTGAAATGGATAGAAAATTGGCTCGGCGACAGAAAGCAAAGAGTAGTCATAAACGGTAAGGCATCTAAATGGACCAATGTAAGTAGCGGGGTATCCCAGGGATCGGCACTAGGACCAATTATCTTTCTAATTTACATCAACGACATAGATGAGGGTCTCACCTTTACAATCTCAAAATTTGCTGACGATACAAACATTGCAAATAGCGTACTCTCAAAAGAGCAAGTTGACAATATGCAACACAATCTAGAGAAGTTGTCATGTTGGGCCCAAATTTGGCAAATGAGTTGCAATGCGGATAAATGTAAAGTACTACATATCGGATACCAAAATGAGAAAGCAAACTATTTGATGAATGGCACTCAGCTTAAGAATGTAAACAGAGAAACCGATCTGGGAATAACAATATCGAGTAACCTAAAACCGAGTCAACAATGTTCAGAAGTTGTTAAGAAGGCAAACAAAATAATTGGCTTTATAGGCAGGTCATTTGAGAATAAATCCAAAGACGTTATCCTAACCCTTTACAATTCCTTAGTCCGCCCTCTTCTGGAATACTGCGTTCAATCCTGGTGCCCTTATTACCAAAAAGATATTGACAAGCTAGAACGAGTTCAACGTAGAGTTTCCAAAATTATACCTAGCCTAAAGAACAAACCGTACGAGGAGCGTCTTAGAGAATTAAATCTATTTCCTTTAACCTAGCGCAGATTAAGAGGCGACTTAATTCAAGTGTTCAAAATCATCAAAGGCATCGACAATATGAACTGTAGTAAGTACTTCACTATCGACCAATCTAATTACACGCGGGGAAACGGGTGCAAAAATATTGGTAAATCTTTTAACTCACACAAAGCTAAAAATGTCTTCTTCAATTGAGTTCTCAACTTATGGAATGGGCTTCCCCGAGATGTTATAGACTGCAGCACCGTTGATTCATTTAAACTTCGCCTAGACAAATATCTCGCATCAAACCCGCGACTGACTGCGTTTGTAAATTAATCACTTTATTTTATCCTCCCATCAGTTACTAACCCATCTGTCCCCTACTAACTTCCTAATCCTGCCACGGACATTAGTTCCAGTGCAATAGTTCCCTTTCCAATGTTCCCTTTCCCACTCTAAACCACTGTTTGGACACTTGTTCCTCAGTGTTTTGGAGGACAAGCAGCCTAGAAGGGTCACTAGACCTGTTGTTGCTTGATTTCCTTTGTACTCCTTTGTACACATCATTACTTAGCGCCCTTCACACACACACACACACTCTTTATATCTCTCTCTCTCTCTCTCTCTCTCTCTCTCTCTCTCTCTCTCTCTCTCTCTCTCTCTCTCTCTCTCTCTCTCTCTCTCTCTCTCTCTGTCTCAAGAAAGTTCACATTTTCAATTTGTTGATTATCCGAACCATGGTAATAATGCACTTGGCCTTGTACCCACAACAAAGGAAGACTTGGTAGAGAGTTTGAATGTTGGTAATTAATTCAGTAACCCCGACCATCGTATGATGACGTCCAGTTTAAACTTTAATAGTAACGAACCAAATAGCAGCAATGAGAATGTCCCAAATAAAAAATGAAAACACTTTCGTAAACTTAGAGCAATATTGAAAGAAACTGACTGGAGCTTTATACTTAACAATAGCGACATATATAATATATATACTGTATATATAATATATATATACTGTATAATATATATATATATATATATACTGTGTATATATATATATATATATATATATATATATATATATATATATATATATATATATATATATATATATATATATATATATATATATCTCTTAGGCAGTTTTTACGATCACATACTTAAAAGCGGTGCCGGAATTAATATCATCGAAAAAACGGCGCACAATCCATAATGATTAGCCAAAATGGTGGAAAAATTAGATATCAGACTGCTTGCATCCTGAAAATAACCCTCATGATAGATAAAAAAAAACTCACAAAATGACGAAGAACGAGTGACATTCTTTGAACTATGATGCAAAGCCAAACCAAATAATTAAGCAAAGTACAAAGACCCTGGAGTTACATGTTGCGAATCAAAGTAAAACAAACCCAAAAGAATTATATAATTACATTACACAGAAGAAAGTAGTTACTTCAACTGTTGGACTGATATATGATGAAAATGGAGAATACACCAACGACGAAGTACAAGTGAGCAATGCCCTCAATACCTTTTTTGCATCAAATTTTGCAACAGAAGACCTCATTGCTATCTCTACAGCATCGCCGATTCAAATAGATAATTCGGGCGTTCTAAGCAATATCAGTATTACAGAGAAGTATTACAATTTGTATATAAACTCAAGGTAAATAAATCGCCTGGACCTGATACAATCTCACCTAGAGTTCCAAAGGAAGCTAAGTATGAGCTCTCCAAACCACTTACATTGCTCTGCAATAAATCTTTGCAGTCTGGGACTATGCCTGATCAGTGGAAGCTTGCTAACGTAACACCGATATTAAACAAAAAGACAGCAAATCCTTACCTATTTACTATCTTCCAATTAGCTTAACCTCAGTTGTATGTAAAATGCTAGAAAAAATCATAAGAGACAGACTCGTAAATCACTTAGAGAAAAACAACATACTTAAAGATACTCAACACAGCTTTCGTAACAAACAGACCTCTTAGACTTCTTTCACGATATCCTCAACCTATACTGTATATATATTATTTTTTTGTTCTATATTCCAACTACTCCCTCTCGGGCATAGGCTGAGAGCCTGCACATTCAACCGCTGAACACAGTGAGGCCCGTGAGGTCTTGTTCCTGTCTAGGAAGTGAGACATGCGCAGCACCCCATCTCGAAGCAACTCCATTTCTGAAGCTGCTCCGCCTCTGCACTTCACCATCTCATTCCCCAGACTCGGACCGTCACTCTCAGAACGCCACCTATTGAGCAATTAACTCACTAGGCATTGCCCCCCTGTAGCATATTTTGAATATGGGAATATTCATACAATGCTATTTAATCAGGGAACAATGAGGGTATTTTTTTTGGCATTTCGGTGTGCTGTGGTAATGCACTGAACTAGGTACATCACAAATTCCATCCCAATAATATCTTCCCATTGACATATTGGGATTCAAACCCGGGTCCATTGGATTACCAGTCCAGTGGCAAGACCACTCTGCCACATGTCCGCTTATGATGAGAGTAAAGCTGTAGATATTATATACCTTGATTTTCAAGAAGGTCTTTGACAAAGGTCCCCACAAACGTTTATAGATAACACTAAAAGCTCATGGAATACAAGACAGTGTTTTGAAATGGATAGAAAATTGTCTCAGTAACAAAGCAAAGATTAGTAATAAACGGTAAAGCATCCAATGGATCAATGTAAGTAGCGGGGTACCCAAGGGTTCGGTACTGCGGCCAGTTCTCTTCGTAATTTACATTAACGACATAGATGAGGATCTCACCAGTACAATCTCAAAGTTTGCTTACGACACAAAAATTGTAAAGAGCGTAACTCAAATGAACATGTTGAAGCTATGCAACATAATGAACATGTTGAAGCTATGCAACATAATCTAGATAAGTTTTCATGTTGGTCTCAAACTTGGCAAATGTGTTTCAATGCAGATAAAATAATAATATTTTTTAATGTAAGGTACTCCATATCGGAAACCGAAATTAAGAAAGCAAACTATTCAATGAACGGCAGCCAGCATAAGACTGTAGACAGAGAAACTGACTTGGGAATAGCAATATCGAGTAACCTAAAACCCAGTCAACAATGTACTGAAGTTGTTAGGAAGGCAAACAAAATAATGTACACGTCATTTGAGCATAAATCCAAAGATGTAATTCTAACTCTTTACAATTCCTTAGTCCTCTTCTGGAATATTGCGGTCAATCGTCGTGCCCTTACTACCAAAAATATATAGACAAGCTAGAACGTGTTCAACATAGTTACTAAAATGATGCCCAGTCAAAAGAACAAATCATGCGAGGAACAGTCTTAGAGAATTAAATCCTTTAACCCAACGCAGATTAAGAGGCGACTTAATTCAAGTGTTCAAAATCATCAGAGGCATCACACTATGAACTGTAACAAGAACTGCAATAAAGACCAATCAAATTACACGTGGGGAACTGTTGCAAAATTATTGGTAAATATTTTAACTCACATGAGTCTAAGAATGTCTTCTTCAATCGAGTTGTCAACTCGTGGAATGGGCTTCCCCTAGACGTTATAGACTGCAGCGCCGTTGATTCTTTCAAACTTTGCCTAGGTAAACACCTTGCCTTAAATCCGTGACTGACTGCATTTGTAAGTTGATGACTTGATTTTCCCCTCAGATTCATCTAAGACGTTGCTCTCTTTACCCAGATGAACGAAAGATCACGTATAACTGTGTTATGTTACTAAACAAACTATCCCCTGCTAACATCTAATCCTGCCACAGACATTAGTCCAAGGGCAGTGCTGAACTTTCAAATGTTGCCATACCTACTCTAAAACACTGTTCGGACACTTGAGCATCAGAGTTTTAGAGGGCAAGCAGCCTTGAGGGGTCGCTAGACCTGTTACTTGATTTCCTGTGTACTCCTTTGTACTTTCTACATGCATATACACACAAAGATAGAGAGAGAGGGAGAGGTATGCATGAGCCTGGAGAGAGATTTACATATATTTACGTAGATACACTGGCCAAACAGACCTTACGATCCCAATGAGGTAATCAGTATTTAATTCTAGTAGGGATAGCCAACTCGATAGTAAGGAAAAATGGAAGGATAGGATAGCAAGTAGAAGACTCTTGATTGTTCTCTTTCCAGTCGCTCTATATATTTCCTGAGTGCTGGAGACCAGTATTGAACAGCATACTCCAGGAGAGGCCGTATCAGAGCGTTGTAATGTATGAAGACTATTTCCTTGTACATAAACCTTTAACTGTTTTGATAGCCTAATGCTTAGTGCACCGAATTTCGGTGTGAGTATCCTAGGTTCGAGTCCTTGGAGTACCACATAATTATAGTCATTAGTTGCATTGATTTAATTAATTCGGTTTATTTGTAAGTTAATTGGTGGGTTGGTGAATAAATATGAATGTATTCAAGTTCACGAGTAATTCCTAGCGAGGCCTTCCCTTGTGGTTAAGTGCCCCATCAATTACCCTTTCCATTCGTCTAATCATTAAGTTACCATAGTGCAGTTGGGTATATGTACAAGCTCATATTAATATTCAGTATTCGAGAATGAATAATATGTCGTAGGCTTGTGCATGAACCTTTAACTGTCGTGATAGCCTAATGTTTAGTGCACCGAATGTCGGTGTGATTATCCTAGGTTCGAGTCCTTGGAATACCACATATATTCATTAGTGTCATTTAATTTATTAATTAGGTTTATTTGTAAGTTAATTGGTAGGTTGGTGAAAACATCTGAATTCTATACTTAAATTGCCTCTTAATATAGCCCAATAATGTATGAGCTTTATTTTCTACTGTAATGCATTGCTTGGAAAACATTAGGTCACTGCTAATCATAAGCCATTTCTAAATCGGTCACTTCCAGAGGCATTTCCAATAGCGAAAAGCCTAACTTGGGGTTCACTTGGCCGATATGCATCACCTTGCACTTTTCTAAGTTTAGAGGCATCGCCATGTTTCCGACCATTCACCCAGTCTGTTGAGGTCCATCCTGAGCTGTTCAACACCTTTGGGGTCCTTCACATTCATTCCAAGCTTTATGGCATCTGCAAACTTGGAGCTCACGCTCAACAGAGAAAGAGAGAGAGAGAGAGAGAGAGAGAGAGTGTGAGAGTCAGATAGAGAGAGAGAGAGGGGGGGGGGGTGAAGAAGGTGGGAACTTAGAGTGTTGTGGTGTTCGCTAAATGAGTTTAATCGAGCGGCAGTCTTGACTTTACCTCCCCCCCTCCCCCCTCTCTCTCTCTCTCTCTCCCTCCAAGCATCAGATGGCATTAAGCTTACAGTAAATATAAACAGTCATGCAGGGGAGGGACAGTAAAACAGTCATGCAGGGGAGGGACAGTAAAACATGAATCTTAAAGGGTGATGAGGGTATTTTTATATGCTCATTTATGTATACTGTTATCATTGTTTTAGTTTCCTCTCTAGACCTCCATCAATCATTTATGTATACTGTTATCATTGTTTTAGTTTCCTCTCTAGACCTCCATCAATCTATATACAAAAAATACCCTCCAAGACTCTCCTTCAAGATAAATGTGTACATTTTTCGATAGAAAAATGTCCTGGCCAAAGGCTGATTCCTCCTAAAATTAAAGGCTCGCTCTCGCTCGCCAGGAATAAAATCGACACCTAAATGGCACGAAAGGTATTTACATTGACAAACAAAAGGGGTGGAAAGTCTTATCATCGAAAAACTGATGGAACGAATTTCTTAAAATCTCAAAGCTAATGGGACTAAACATGAGGGAATAAAACAAATAGGCTACCTCGCCTTTAATCGTTCTGTCTTTCACACAGGTTAGGTAGGTTAGGTACAAATAGCTTCCTAAGTATCAGTAGCTATAATTAACCCTTCTTTGGATGGGGTGGAATTAAGTCGGGCTAGAGAACCAAGGACTATGTGGCGGGGCCCGATTTAAGTCTGTGCAATTTTGGCGCAATATTGGCTCTGAGAGAGAGACGAGCGACGGGAGGAGCGTAGGTTGCCTCATGACCGCTCGCCACAGTTGCCGTGGGCCTACTGACATATACTACACACACATCCACCCTCCCTCCCTCGCTACACACGCAATTATGTAACGAAATGACCGTATTTTAGCGATTTCGCGTTTCGGTTGCACGATCGTTGCAAGACAACCAGTCATCGTAGAAGGATGGTTCAGGTATCATTGGAAAGCTCAATTAACGCCCTTTCAGAGATACATAATTGTATTACGCTCTGGCTCTTGTTTATGCATGAAAACAAGCACGGAAATAAGCTCGTTTAGGGTAAAACCACCCGCTGGGCGGTACACAGAAGTTACCGACCTAGCCGCTCGTTGAGTGTTAAGTTGTTGCTGGATTTCTTTTTGTACATGAGGTAAAGTTGTTTTCCATTTCAGTGTTATGATAATATTTAGGAATGACGTACAGTCTCTGCCTCAATCAATCTTTCCTTCATCCTATGACTTACACTGCTATAAACTTCGTGTGTCCAGGCATTTTGACTCCAACGTCCCTTGAATTTGACTCTCTGTCACTCTTTTTGCTATGAGGGAGACAACCTGCCTTTTGTGTCTATTATACAGATAGACAAAAACAAATCACTCATAAATATTCGTGAACTTAACCTATTTCTAATTATGGAACTATATCTCTGGAAACGAATTTATTAACATAATTTGCTATACATCAACTAAAAAACTATATGTAATATTTTTAACAGGCAAGTTGCATCCACAAATCAAACCAGATAGTTATAATTACATACAACAAAGCATAGGGGCTCCACGAATTTTCATAAGTGACCGTACAGTTGGCCACATAAGTTCTGTTCCTCGTCGTGATCTTATGTATGAGAGTAAAATCAGTATAAATGAATTATAGTGTGGTTTCTTTTATTTATCAGATGACTACTTAGCTAAGGGGCGATATGTCGATTTTCCAGCCCCCCTTCTCCCTCATGTTTAGCCCCATTTGTCTTGAGATTAAAAGACATTCGCTCAATCAGTTTTGGTATTTGATATTTGGTATCAAAAGAAAGCTGGGACATTCCCCTATCCAAGGATGTGCCACATAATATACTATGTTGTACATATCTTACCAACATCAGCACGTTTTAGCTTACCCCATTTTGAACATATTTTTCGGCTAAAACTGTTTTCGCAACCATACATTCGGCCATTCTGTCTCTAGATCCTTTCAAACCCAGTGTTTAACCAGTTTGAAATATGTCATTTCCCATTAGTTAGAAAGCTCAAATAAACCAACACATCATAAAGTGACACATACTTTTATTTTCAAATAGTTCATCATCACTATCGCTGAGAACATAATCTGACAATTCTATATCAGAATCCGATTCGTCATCATCCTCATCATCACTTTCTACTCCAGCTTGTATATCTACCAGTTGTTGTGGCATTTTATTTCCTTCAAACCAATGTGGCTGGAGCAGGACATTCACCAGTTTCCATCCATGGTCCTCTGGGTTTGGTATCTTTGCATTGTCGATGTGCGCACGCTTCCAAATAGCCACCTGGTAGTTTACGCGTTTGACATGCTGTTCCAGGGTCTTCCAACAAGGTGGTAGGGAACTCATATCAACATTCTTGATGAAGGCATCTTTACCTTTGTTGGAGCATATTTAATTTATCCTCATGAAACACTCTGCGTCAACCTCCTTCATCCGCCTCTGTCCATAGATGTGACATGTGAATGACTAGGTTGTCCATCATCTCATCTGAAACGGTCCAATTCTCTCCAACATTCGCTAGGACCTCTTGGTACTCGGGAGAAGTTTAAAGGATCTTCAGGGGCCTCACTTTGGCATGTCCTTTGAGTGCACTAGTACTGTCGCACCCAATAAATGCATGAAGAGACAGCAATGCACTTGAATAGATTTGTGTGAAGGATTTTGTCATGTCAGTGATGTTGATGAGCCTCTTGTTGTTTCCAGTACCAGTGTCAAATAATATGGTGATCCGACAAGAGAGTGCATAGTGTAACAAAATATGGAACACATCTGAATCAGGACACTTGACTCTCACATATTTGTATCCCTGGGTCTCTGCATGCTTGATGTAGAGTACAATCCTTGCGTCGGTTTCCTCCTGGTTTGATTGTAGAGGGATGATCTCTGTTGCTCTTGTGGTGTGACCATCCTCTGATGACAGGAGGTGTGCCTTTCCTCTGCAGATCAGTGTAACCTGTCGCTTATGAAGTTTAGGTGCATAATCATCCTTCCGCCACTCAGCAAGTAAAGAGTCAGTGAGCTGCTGCTTGTTTTCGTCATTCACCAGGAACTGCTTCCAAACAGCAAACTTCTTTGTAGCAGAACCACCAATAATGAGCTTCTCTGATATCCCACGCCTCTTGCCCTCCATTGATTTCACAGAATGATCCAGATATTGATCGGTACTGAATACGCAGTCGGTGCTACCCATTGACTCGAATATCTTGCTGCAGATCTGTTTGAAATTGGCGGGAATATATTTCAGGCAGTGGAATGTTGCATTGCCGTCATGTATAGTTAGGGGTTCGGTTGGCGGAGGAGTAGGTGTGTTGTCAATACCTCCGCAGATTTTGTGGAAAATCTTGGATTTATGTCTTGACGAGGAAGTGACCAGGGAGACCGATGCTGTATGGTACGCTTGTCAGAGGATAAGCCATCAACTCCCTCAAATCTAACTGTATGCCTTCGTTCTGTGAGTTTATCAGAACTTGAAATGCCCTGTTTGACTGTTCCTTGTAATGTAGGACCTTGGTCTGAGAACTGTTGGACTTCGTCTTCTTGTTCATATCGGTGAAGGTCTATAACTTCAAGCGGGATATGAGCTGGAAGAAATCCCTGCCAACTTCTAGTCTGTCTTTGACAAATTTCTCACGCGCTTCTCTCCCAGCTTCTTCTGCCTTCAGGTGCCATGACTTATCTCAACAGGTAAAGTAGCCCCAGATGACAGAACCAGCAGGTTTTCCATCTCTGTCACATCAAATGGATTTATGAAGTTACAGATTGCTTCCTGGGTTTGTCTCATACATTTGTCACTTTTGGTCCTTGCTGATGGTCTTCTTTCTCGGTGTGCTTTGGCGGTGTTGTCTCCATCATCTTATATTATGCCAGCCATCTGTAAGGTGATACTTGTGTACTGGGTCTAGCATGCATCGTCCTCACCCATCTCTGGTATGCATTGTAGTTTGTGAGAAGACCACCTAATCCTGTCCCCCCTGAGCACGATTTGGCATGTCTCATAAATGTCTCTTCCATGGCCTTTTCCACTGCTGCACGATTACCAGGAATGAAGGACCGGGCAACACTGATGGCACCTAGCTGCAGCAATCTGGTTGCTCCTGGATGGGATTTCTCAATGTTGGCAAGATACAGGCTGAAGAAACTGAGGTATCGAGCATAATTCTGTCCTCCATATGAGAAGAAGAGGTCTGCCATCTGTTGGAGAGAACGGGCATACAGGAATAGGTTGTTGTCCTGTACAGATTCCTCAGCGAAAGCACCAGCGATACATGATCCAAGTAGGATATCCAGAAGGTGGCAGTTGGACCCATATTTCCATTTCTGATTTCATCACAAAACTTCTGGAATTATTTCATGAACTTGCACAGGGCCTCGTCCTGCAGGGCACTTACTGATGGTATTTTGCCCCCACAGCAAAAAGATCTTGTCGCCATATTCGCCTCAACAGATCCTCACCGCCTTTCCTCTCAGATACTTCAAATATGTTCTTCCATCCCTCCTTTTCGAACATACATAATCCTTCACTTGTCCATGACTGCTTCTTTTTCACCTTCTTTTGTTTCTCAGACCCACAGAAGATACAATTAGGCTTGAAGAGAATCTTATCACCTGACGACCTAGTTGGTCGGGCAGAACTAGGGGATTCATCCTGTAGACTGATTGGCTGTAACCGATTGAGATCGCCAGTAAACCTTTCATAGCATACCATGTGGTAGCCATGATGTGGTTTGATAGTATCAGGAACCAGGTCGCATGTTGCTGGCATCGTGTTGACAGAATCGAGGCGTTGCCCTAGTTGCTTTGCCTTGACGTCCTGAAGTTTTTCAAGGCATTCCTGTGGATTTCTGTGTTCCGAGAGTAGCTTGATATCACCATATTGCAATCCAGTCACATGAACAATGCAGGTAGGTGATTCAGCAGTTCTTTGTTTTTTCCCTGGAGGTTCTTTGTGTGCCATACTATGAGAGTTCACACCTTACTCGGTCTGTAAGGAAGAGAAGATGCACATATTAACAATAATATTTACCAAACGTGTAGTCAAGGTGGATATATATTAGTGAAAAGAAAATCTTAAATACACGTCAAAATTATCTTAACTAACCTTTCTTCTTCCATTGAACATACGCATTCAGCGTTCAACTTAAAAAATGAATCGGCTGGAAGATAATGTTAAAACCTTAAATATCCCTTGTTGAAATTACTCCTGGAATCTGAAATAGAATGGCTTTATAAACTTTAAATTAGACTAATGTTAACAGATAATGAGAAATAACATATGACAAACTGGTTAACCTCTCCGCTGCATACCCCCTATAGTATACAGGCACCCCTGTGTGGAGGTATGACGATTTGGGCGACCCTTGCAAATATCGATGAAAAGTACATCTACGTGTAGGGAATGTTCGCGCGCATCGAGCCATATATAGTTGACCCCACAAAAAATGTCTGGGGGGGGGCGGTCCGTAGTTGGAGAAAGTGGAGCGAATCGCATCGCGCAGCAATATTTTCATCGCGCGGCAAGATTTCCCGGGTGAATATTCGCGCGCCCAGGGTGTAGAATGACAGGGAGGAGAAGGAGGGTAGGGCGTAATCGCGCGTATTTTCCTATTTTCATCACTTCTATGCTATGTGGAGTATGTGTAGGTATGTAGGCTACCCATATACCAAGGAATATGCTGCATATAGACCAAATATGCGACATATAAGTGAATTATGAGAGAGTTTGGAGGCGGCAGCTGAGGTGAGAGAGTTTATGCGGGAGACAAGTGCTTGTGTACCGCTTGAGTGAGTGCGGGTTTAGCGTGTGGCGGGGTGGTTTCGAGAGTTGCCAAGTTGTAAAGGGTCTGTTGGCTGTAATATCATGTATATGTCGTATTTTCAGCACTGTCATGCTATATATAAAGTACGTGTACGTATGTAGGCCACCCATATACCAAGGAATATGCCGCATATAGACCAAATATGCGATATATAACCCTTATGAATGTGTTTAGGGGAGAGTTGGAGTGAGTGAGTGGGTGAGAGGGAGGGTTGGTTTGGAGGGAAGTCTGTGTGTCGCTGTCCAAGGCCAGCCACGGCAGTCAGCTATATGTTAGGGCGGCGTTGGCAGGGCCAGCAGAGGTCCTGGATGGGAATATTATGGTTGTCCCTGTCGCCGTTGTCGCCTTGCCCTTCGTCCCTTTCTTCCCTTTGGCAGGGGCAGGGGCAGAAGGGCCAGCAGGGCCAGCAGAGGTCCTGGATGGCAATATTATGGTTGTCCCTGTCGCCGTTGTCGCCTTGCCATTCGTCCCTTTCTTCCCTTTGGCAGGGGCAGGGGCAGGGGCAGTGGCAGGGGCAGAAAGGCCGGCAGGGGCGGCTGGTGGTGGTGGTGGTGGTGGTGGTACGGTGGTAGTGGCAGAGTACAAGTTTTCTTACCCATGCCCTTCCCTGTCTTCCCAGTGGCCCCCGCAGGTCCTGCAGCCCCAGGGCGGCCTCCTGCGTCGGTGGTAGTGGTGGTGGTAGTGGTGGTAGCAGTTGCCTGGGTGGTGGTGGCAGTGTCCCAGAAAGACAATGACTCTGTGCACTGACCTTGCTTGCACGTGTTTTACGTGCTTTACGTGCAGGTTCCTCGTCCTCGGACCTACTCGTGCCGTAGTAATGGTAGCTAGGGTCTTTGGCAGCCACTCAATGCCTTCCACGCTCGCTGACACCACCAGAAGGAGGGCTGGTTGTGTCATCAGGGCGAGAGCGTGAGGGTGGTTTAGGCTCCAATGCATGTGTATGTACGTGCGTGTGTACCGCTTGCCTGTGTGCGGGCTGAGCGTGTGGGGTGGTGGTATCGAGAGGTGCCAAGTCGTACTACACTCGCACCAATTTGTAGGCGCATGGCTGTAAGACCGCGGTTTTGGTACGCGTTAAAAAAACGGGATTATATAAGGGGTTCCGCAGCACAGCGGTAAAACTCTTATTAGTGTTTCAGCACTTGCCGGGTTAAACACTGGATGTGAAAAGATATAGAGATAGAATGGCCGAATGTATGGTTGCGAAAGCAGTTTTAGCCGAATAATATGTTCAAAATGGGGTAAGCTAAAAACTGCTGATGTTGGTAAGATATGTACAACATAGTATATTATGTGGCACATCATTGGATAGGGAAAGTCCCAGCTTTCTTTTGATATCAAATATGTTTTATTATCTTCAATAGGGTGCTCTGAGTAGAACTTTGAAAAATGGGCCGAAAGTAGTTCCGCATCAGACGCAACTTAGCGCAAATGACGGTACCTGTATAAAAACGTCAATAACAGGTAGCGAGTCCTAGTTTATTTTCTGTTAATGTTGTTTGTCATGGTCCAGGCATACTTAGGCTTAACCCTTCCAGCCCGGGTGTCCTTTTATAAGGACACCGCGGCAGATGGGCCAGTACCCGGGTGTCCTTTTACCAGACAATAAGCTTGAAAGCCTATTCAGCTTGGTCTGAACGTTGTGCGTCCGACGCATGTAAACAAAGCCATTCATTGCGTCACCGCACCTCCGAAAACAAGAAGGAGACGTCGGATCAATGTTGTTGTTGTATGATATGATGAAGTTAGTGTCTGAAAACTCCGATGTTGTCAACATCGCGGCAAAATTCGCTCCACGGAAATCGTCATCACAACTGAACCAGTTGACTTGGAGAGCTCTACTCAACGCCAGTCTACAGATTGGAAACCGCACTACGTTTAGGGATGCGTGGGAAATTTCTAGCAGTTAAAATAACAAAGATACGGTAGCCTAGGCCTAGACGTTTTTCGGCCAGATCGCCCAGATACGACCTCCGTCCTTTTGTAAGGCAGCCCGGGTAGGAAGGGTTAAATAAAAATACCATGAAGTCAAGTTGGGGGGGGGGGGCACGAGGGGACGTCTGGCCCCACGGTGTAAATGGAGCGAAACAGGGCAGGACCAATGCGACCAAAATCGTCTAATGATAGCCGGGATATCATCCGCAGTGAACTGGCTAAACCAATGTATTTAAAGAGTTAAGGGACGATTTGTTGTGTATGTATTCATTAATCTATTTGCTCTCTTCCTCGCTAGACATCCATCAAGCTTTAACCCCTTCTGTACCGGCGATGTCTTTCTAATTTTATTCTAGCTACTATAAGACGATTTTATTCAGGTTAGGAATGACGTGTACACATTAAAAGGCTGCAGACTATATCAATTAATGTTTTAGTTACGATAGATCCATCCTAAGCTACATACAATCGTCTAAATGTAGCTGATATCAAAAGACGTCGCCAATACAACAGGGGTTACCAAACACCCCAAGATTCCCCTTCGAGATAGATGTGTAAATTTTTCGGTATAAAAATGTCCCAGCCAAAGGCCGATTCCTCTTAAATTACAGGCCTGCTATCGCTCAACTGGATAAAATTGACACCCAAATGGCAAGAAGGGTCTTAATTAATATTGAAAAAAAAATAGGCGAAAAGTCTGAAAATCGCCAAACTAACGAGGCTTAGCATGAGGGAGAAATGAGGTTTGTTTATCCCCCTTCATCTTCATGTTTAGCCTCATTAGTTTTTCGATTTTAAGACATTCGGCCCCATTAATGTTTCGATTTTAAGACCTTTTGCCTCATCTCTTTGTCAATATTAAGACTGTTCGTGTCATTTAGGTGCCAATAGAGGAACCGGCCTTCAGCTGCGACATTTTTCTATCGAAAAATGTACACATTTATCTGAAGGAGGGTCTTTGGTTCCTTTTTTAAGTTTGATAGAGGTCTAGGGAGGAAACTTAAAAAAAAAAAAAAAAATGACCTGTATGGAGGTGGGTGTATGGGGTGGGTCTGGAAATATTGGAATTACGAGCAGCGACTGTCTGGGTTGTATTAACTTTATCTCTCTCACACGCACACGCACTCTCCTATAACTTACTCTCTCTCTCTTTCACAAACACACACACTCACTCACACTTTCATTCGGTCTCGCTCTCTCTCTCAAACACAAATACATTCTCTCACAAACGCACACACACACTCACATACAAACACTCTCCCTCTCTCTCTCTCAAGTTGTCTATAATAGTTTGCTAAGGCTACATGTTTTTTTTTTTTTTTTTTTTTTTTTCTATATTCCAACTTACTTCCTCTCGGGCATAGGCTGAGAGCCTTAACATTCACCGCTTTACAATGAACAGTGAAGCCCGTGAGGCCTTGTTCCAGTCTAGGGAGTGAGACATGTGAAGCACGTAGAGTACAACGAGCACCTGCCATCTTGCCTTCACATGAGGCACGGTGCTCACTCATGGCCCGAAACGACCCCATCTCTGAAGCCATCTCGTTCCCGTGCTTCACTGTTTCACTACCTACACTCGGACTCTCACACTTACACACACACAACGCCACCTGTTGAGCAGATAACTCACCAGGCATTGCACCCCTATAGCATATTTTGAATATGGGAATATTCATACTGTGCTATTTAATCAGGGAACAACCAGGGTATTTTATTGACGTTTCGGTGGGCTTTGTGGTAATGCACTGATACTAGGTACAGCACAAATTCCATCCCAATAATATCTTCCCTTTGATACATCGGGATTTGAACCCGGGACCTTTGGATTACCAGGCCAGTGGCAAGACCCCTCCACCACACCTCCCCTTAAATGTTACTTACCATTAACCCCTTCTGTACCGGCGAAGTCTTAGCAAATATATTTTAGCTATATTTTCACGATTTTGCGCAGTTTAAGAAGGATTTGTGGTAGTAAAAAAGGTTAAGTAAGATCATTTGAAGCCTGTTAATTGCTGGAGGCCCTTTTATACTGAATAAAGTCGTCTAATAGTAGCCAGAATGAAGTTAAAAAGACGTAGCCGGTACAAAAGGAGTTAAATACTCATAAATAGCGAAATTATAATATATAAAAATGGCCCTACAACAGTCATATAAGTACCAAGCTACTGTATATATATTTATCTTAATCAATATGTAACTCATTAATAATAGTTCTGCCTTTCTTATGGTGGTAGTGTTTGTTTTTTGGTCTATATCATTATTATTTCATCTACGTTTTAGCTTTCTCGCTAGACCTCCCTCAAGCTCAGAAAAAAAAAACCCTAGACCCACTTTCAAAATAAGATAGTACGTTTTTCGGTAAAACAAATATCCCGGGTTGCTTCTAAAAATACAGGCGCGCTTTCGCTCGCCAGGAAAAAGACGACATCTAAATGTCACAAAATGTCTTAATATTGACAAAGACATGTGGCGAAAGGTCTCAGAATCCTCAAACTAACCGAAAGAACGTCTTAAAATTTCAAAACGGATATGCTAAACATGAGAGAAAAAGAGGTCCAGCAAAAAGCGACTCCCTGCCCCGTAAGTGTTGGTTCACTAGATCCGCTAATAAACTCTTCATAAACAACTCTAATACACTCTCCATAAACAACTTCACAGACTCTCTATAAACAACTATAATAAACTCTCCATAAGCAACTCTAATAAACTGTCCATAAATAACTCAAATAAACTGTCCATAAACAATTATATTACATTCTCCATAACCAACTCTAATAAACTCTCCATAACCAACTCTAATAAACTCTCCATAACCAACTCTAATAAACTCTCCATAAACAACTCTAATAAACTCTCCCTAAACAACTCTAATAAACTGTCCATAAACAACTTTAATAAACTCTTCATAAAGAACAATAATAAACTCTTCAGAAACAACTGTAATAAACTCTCCATAAACAACTCTAATAAACTCTCCATAACCAACTCTAATAAACTCTCCATAAACAACTGTAATGAACTATCCATACACAACTCTAATAAACTCTCCATAAACAACTCTAATAAACTCTCCATAAACAACTCTAATAAACTGTCCATAAACAACTTTAATAAACTCTTCATAAACAACAATAATAAACTCTTCAGAAACAACTGTAATAAACTCTCCATAAACAACTCTAATAAACTCTCCATAACCAACTCTAATAAACTCTCCATAAACAACTCTAATAAACTGTCCATAAACAACTTTAATAAACTCTTCATAAACAACAATAATAAACTCTTCAGAAACAACTGTAATAAACTCTCCATAAACAACTCTAATAAACTCTCCATAAACAACTATAATAAACTCTCCATAAACAACAATAATAAACTCCATAAACAACTGTAATAAACTCTCCATAAATAACTCTAATAAACTTTTCATAAACAACTCTAATAAACTCTTCATAAACAACTCTAATAAACTCTCCATAAACAACTCTAATAAACTATCCATAAATAACTCTAATAAACTCACCATAAACAACTCTTATACACTCTCCATAAACAACTATAATAAACTCTCCATAAACAACTCTATTAAACTCTCTGTAAACAACTCTAATAAACTCTCCATAAACAACTCTAGTAAACTCTCCATAAACAACTCTAATAAACTCTCCATAAATAACTCTAATAAACTCACCATAAACAACTCTTATACACTCTCCATAAACAACTATAATAAACTCTCCATAAACAACTATAATAAACTCTCCATAAACAACTCTAATAAACTCTCCATAAACAACTCTAATAAACTCTCCAAACACAACTATAATTAACTCTACATAAACAACTATTATAAACTCTCCATAAACAACTATAATAAACTCTCCATAAACAACTATAATAAACTCCATAAACAACTATAATAAACACTCCATAAACAACTATATTAAACTTTCCATAAACAACTCTATTATACTCTCCATAAACAACTCTATTAAGTTCTCCATAAACAACTCTATTAAACTCTCCGTAAACAACTCTAATAAACTCTCCATAAACAACTCTAATAAACTCCTGTAAACATCTCTAATAAACTCTCCATAAAATACTCTCGCCATAGGAATGTAGACTACGTGCTCAATGATTGGGGATGATTTTAAGGTGAAGGTTTTTATTTATCTATTTTATATTATATTTGATCGTGTTTTAGGTATTCTATTTTTAACCCTTATAACACGGATGGCCTCTGAGAAGGCATTTGCAAATTTCCCAGTGGACCCCGGAGGGCCTCTGAGAAGGCAGTGGGCTAATCTAAGGTTTAACACCTTACGAGCGGCCTATGCGGTTTATTTATATGTACCGCCCAGCGGAGTGTTTTTAGCCAAAATAGGGCTGTTTACGTGATCATTTTCATGCCTAAATAAGACCCAGAACGTAAAACAAGTACCTATCCCTGAAAGGGCATAAACAGAGCTTTCGAATGACACCATAACGATCCTTTTATGATGGCTAGTTTTCTTGCAATAACCGTGCAACGCGAATGCAAAAAGCATGTAATTCGGTACTTTCCCCATATAATTCAGTATGTAGCGAGTGAGAGAGGGAGGAGGGAGCTGAGATTCGTGTCAGTAGGTTCGCCGCGGTGGTCTGGAGCAGTCATACGCTCGCTAGTCTCCTGCCACCACTTGTCTCTCTCTCTCAGCAACATTACGTGCTGAAATTGCCACTCGACCTATGTCGAGCGCCGCCACATAGTCCAGCTTTATTAAATACGACTTATGTGGTGAGCCGCTAATTAAGGGTTAAAACCACTTAAAACTGCACTAGAGAAAGTTTTGTTGTTGTGGCGGGTGGTCCGCATAACCAACAAGAACAAGAACACACAGCCTGCCAGTCATGTGACTCCTGCTTTCAAGCAAGCCTTACAAATGCTTAGGAATGTGACTTACAAATGGTTTCAATGTTGAAATACAGTAATCAATAATACATAATCAATATAATAATTATTTTTTTCTTATACATTATACATAATCCATATATAATCAATATAATCAATATTAAATTGTTGAGCGAATATTTATAGACTGTAGCCGTAGCTGCCGAAACCGCGTTACCGCACATTCGGATGATGCTCAGTATTTCCGGCAAACACTCAGTCTTATTTCCCACCTCACACAATAACTGCTCAATGTACGGTGTTCTAGTCTTCACCCATCGCAAAACAACATAGCTATCTGGCTCTGGTATGTATATAAACTTGGTTAGGTCATTTATTTGCACATACTGTAAATGAGTGTCTGTAAATGATGGAAACTGGGAGGTAAACACCGATTCCTAGGCTATCAATCGCCATACTGATCTACATATTTTCATCATAATAACTGAACCACTTGGTCTAGAGACTTTTAGTTTTCACCCATCGCAAGATAACAATGACTACTGACGCTGGATAAATAAATAACATAAATTAGGCCAATATTTTTGGCATATTTATAAGCACGCCAAAATCCTGAGAATTCAACAATTCACACGGATCCAGTACTCGCGGGAAATTTTATAGGCGCAAAGGGCCCGTGGTACAAGAGCTAAGTTTGCACTATTGCTCGCCTGGGAAAAATCGACACCTATATGGCATGAAAGGTCTAATAATTGACTGAAATAGGGCAAAAGGTCTAATAATCTCTAAACTAATGGGGCTAAGCATGTAGGAACAGGGGGTCCAGAAGGAAACCATTGTGTACCAAGCTGTATCTGTTTATCAATATGTAACCCATTAAGGGGAGGTATTTAGTTTGTTCCCTAGACCTCCATCAAGCTTAAAATACACCCCCTTGAGTCCCTTTCAAGATAAATTTGTACATTTTTCGGTAGAAAAATGTCCCGGCCGAAGGCCGCTTCCTCTTAAATTACAAGCTCGCTATCGCTCGCCAGGATAAAATCGACACCTGAATGGCATAAAAGGTCTTAATATGGGGTGAAAGTTCTTAAATTGCTAAACTAATGGGGCAAACGTTTTATAGTATGAAAAGCAATGGGGTTAAACATGAGGGAGAAAGGGGTCAAGAAAAAAATCCCTCAAGTGGAGATTTCCCCTTAACTATTTATCTTTCTCTTTCTTTTTACAGCAAAGTGTTCAATAATCAGATGGGTTAACCATTGCATAAGAAACTACATTAGTAAGTCAAGCATGTGACACTATATTTCCATGTATAAGATCGCTGAGAGGAACAGAACTTATGTGGCCAACAGTGCAAAGTAGTAGTGGCTCGCTGGTGTAGTGACCAGCATTTTGGACTTCCACCCAGAAGGCCCAGGATCGCACCCACGCTCGGCGCATTAAAGATTTTTCACAAGCTCTGAGTCATTACCGTCCCTCATGAGCAAGGAGATGGGGTAGTAGTACAGGACCCCAATGGAAATACGCCTAATCAGCCTTATTGGGATATCCTTAGCTGGCTTAGCATGCGCTAGCTTTAAGAACTATTATTATTTTTATAGTTATTATTATTATAACACTATGTAACCCATTCATTATTTATCTCTATCTCTCTCTTTCTTTGCAGGTAAGTGTTGGGATTGGCAATTGGCTAATAAACTCTCCACCAAGCAACTCTCACCATGTGGCAGTAGAGTGCTCCATGATACGGTAAATAATAATTTAATGAGTTAAAGGGATGATTTTACTTTGTTCCCTAGACCACAATCAACCTTAAAATTACACCCTCTAGACCCCCTTTCAAGAAAAATTTGTATATTTTTGTTAGAAAATTTTCCCGGCCAGAGGCCGGTACCTCTTAAGTAACAGGCTCGCTCTCGCTCGCCAGGACATAATTGCCACCTATATGGTACGAAAGGTCTTAAAATTGACAGAAATGGGGCGAAAGTTCTTAAAATCGCGATACTAATGAGGCGAACATCTTAAAATCTCAAACACGAGGGAGAAATCAATCAATCAATCAATGGGAGCATACGCCGTGACAGTGCGTGGCCGCACTCACCCGCTGACGTCACCCAAGGAGATCCTCCTGGGAAAGCTTCCAGGCATCTGCCTGGTCCATATTAAGTGTTCCATCGCATGATTTACCAACTTCCTTCAGCCATGAGTTCCGTGATCTTCCAATTGGTCTCCTCCACTCAATTTTGTCTTCTGTAGAGACCACCTGGTGAGCAGGATCAGTCTCATGGAGGCGAACCACCTGACCATATAGCTGAAGTTGGTGTTCGCAGGTTATGTAACTATGTCTCGAGTCAGTTTCACGGAGTAGTCGCTGGTTTGATACGTGGTCGTACCAGCGATAACCCATGATCCTGCGGAGACATTTTGTATCAAAGGAGTAGATACATTTCTTCAAAAACACTAATGAGTGTCCATGTCTCACAGCTATTCAAAAACACTAATGAGTGTCCATGTCTCACAGCCATACAATAAGACAGGGAGCACCAGTTTCTTGAAAACCCACAACTTCGTCCTTCTGAAGAGGTATTGACAATGCCATATACTTTTGTTGAGTGAATCCATAACACCCCATGCTAAGCCGAGGCGACAATTTACATTGTAGCCCGACTCAACACTATTGTGGATCACGCTGCCAAGATAGGTAAACTAATCCAAGATCTCCAAGTCCTCACGACATGTATAAACAGATTGAACGGCATCATCCAACAAGTCGCCAAATGCTTGGATTTTGGTCTTAGCCCAAGAGACCTTTAGACACAGTGGTTCTGATTCCTCATAGAGTGCCTCCAGGGGCAATCTGAGAACATCCACTGTCTCTGCTAGGATCACTGCATAATCTGCATAATCAAGATCTGTGATTCTGAAATTGCCCATGTCAGCTCCGCAGTGACTCCGCCCAACTGTCTGGCCCATTAACCAATCCATACAAGTGTTTAAAAGTGTAGGTGTTATGTTGGCCGGTGAGTCATAAAAACACAAAGATTAGATTTTTAAAATATTTATAATTATATACAAGTATCTAGCTAGTAAAGTTTAACATTAACTTGGCCTAAAGCAATGGCCAGAAATAAGGTCTCGTATCACGCAGCTCCACCCCCACCACTACGGCACTCTCTTGTGTTGCCGCACTATAGTAGAATCACACTAGCGTGGACACCTCCTTAACCCACTCCGCTACTCTGACTGATGAAGTAGGCAAGAGATCGTGGTTTGAAGTTGAGTTTCTCGAAGCGTGGATACGACTGACGATACGACATCCCATTGCTTCTGTTGTCGACGTGGGCTGCCACAGCAGTGCCCTCTACCCACTACAATCTCCATCACTTAAGGGAAAAAGGCACAATTAGATCTTGTTTCGAACCTCCGAAAACTCATATTCCTCGAAATGAAGCATTAGTTTTCCACCTTGCCTTACTGCTTCATATTAACGATACATTAACCCAATTAAATTTGGTTCATATAAAATTTACTTTGTTCATCACATTTCGAAACTTCAAATTAAACTTTCTATTCGAACATTATGTGATAGAACACCCCTCTCTTACACGTGAGCTCATAGGGAAGAAGGAGGATGTTCCCCCACCACACTTCACAGCACTCTTTGTTCCTGTATAGAGTCCAGACACCAGGTCGATGATCGCCGTGGGGATCCCACATAGCCATATCAGCTCGCAGAGTGACTCTCGATGCACTGAGTCAAACGCCTTTTTGAGATCGACATAGACTGCGAGCAACCCCTGTCAAAACTCAAGTCTGCGCTCCACAAGAACCCAGAGTGCCAGAATTCGGTCAATTGTTGACTTCTTGGGTGTTAATCTGGATTGCTCAGGTCTCTGCTCCTGTAGCAGATGGCCTCTGATTCGCATCAGTAGAATATGGGCGAAGAACTTGCCTGGCACGCTGAGCAGTATTATACTACGGTAGTAATTGCAGTCTTGATGGTCCCCTTTTCCTTTCCAGATAGGGATGACCAGACCCCTTTACCAGTCAGGAGGAATGGTACCTGTCTGCCATATAGCAATCAAGACCGCAAGTAACCCATGGACTATGGACTCGCCACCAACTTTCAGCAGTTCTCCGGGAATGCCACAAACACCAGGAGCTTTCCCGCCTTTTAGCTTAGCCGCGGCCTCCTTATCCTCAGCAAGGGAGGGATGGTCTTCGCAAATTGGCGGATCAGGCACCGGTGGTAGTACATTCACCGCATGAAGCTGTCCATTGGGAGTACTGGTCATGTACAACTGTTCAAAGTACTCAGCCCAGCAGGCCTTATACTCTTCATTACCCAATGCGAGTTGCACATCTGCCTTTCTAACTGAACTAGTTTGGAGGTAGGCTTAGAGCTGAGTTTCTTCAGGGCTCGGTAAGCAGGCCTAAGGTCATTATAAGAGAAATGGCCCACAACTTCCTCAGCGATTCCCCTGACATACCACTCCTTATTTCCCCTCAGTGAAGTTCTAGCTCTGCGGGACAGCCCTGTTGCACCCCAGATCTCCATTCAATCTGGCAGCACGACTTTCTTCTATCATGCCCAGTGTTTCACCTGATGTGAAACCCCTTCTTGACCTTGGTTTAACTCCAATGCATTCAGCAGCTCCTGACAGCCATGAGGACTGACACATATCCCGTAGTAAGCCTTGTGCCTGTAACTGCATTGAAATCACCAAGGGCAATGATGGTGTCCCGAGGGTGGCACTGTTCAACAATAGAGTCAAGATTGGTATAGAACCGTTCTTTCTCTTTTAAGTCACTCATCTCGGTAGGAGCATGCACTTCAATAATAGAGATGAAGCCCAAAGAGTGCTTCATCCTCACCAGCATCATACGCTCGTCAACAGGTGTAACCTCCACAAAGTTGAAAGGACGGCCTTTCGTATCATTAACCCTTAAAAAGCGGCTCACCACATAAGTCGTATTTAATAAAGCTGGACTATGTGGCGGCGCTCGACATAGGTCGAGTGGCAATTTCAGCACGTAATGTTGCTGAGAGAGAGAGACAAGTGGTGGCAGGAGACTAGCGAGCGTATGACTGCTCCAGACCACCGCGGCGAACCTACTGACACGAATCTCAGCTCCCTCCTCCCTCTCTCACTCGCTACATACTGAATTGTATGGGGAAAGTACCGAATTACATGCTTTTTGCACTCGCGTTGCACGGTTATTGCAAGAAAACTATCCATCATACAAGGATCGTTATGGTGTCATTCGAAAGCTCTGTTCATGCCCTTTCAGGGATAGATACTTGTTTTACGTTCTGGGTCTTATTTAGGCATGAAAATGATCACGTAAACAGCCCTATTTTGGCTAAAAACACCCCGCTGGGCGGTACATATAAATAAACCGCATAGGCCGCTAAAGAAGGGTTAACTCCCGTCCACTCACCAACTCTCTGCAATCTCTCTCTCTCCGCCGCAATGTTGCATCTCTCTCGCTATTCTATCGCTACTATAATAATCAGTGTTCCTCAGAGCTTTCCCAGTGTATACAACCTCCTTTACGTAGGGCACGTGGTACCCGTCTTGCAACTCAATCCCACCCCTACTCTGTGCAACTCTCCAACCCGAGAGTGAAACGTTACTCTCAAACTTTCTTCTACTCAACAGCTGAGCTCTGGAACTCTCTCCCAGAATCAGTCTTTCCCTCTTCCTATGACTTAAATTGCTTCAAACTCAGTGTGTCCAGGCATTTTGGCTCGAACGTCCCTTGATTTTGGCCGTGTCACTTTTTCAACTATGGGGGAGGCACTCGCTATAGGCAGTTCTGCCTTTTGCCTCCCTCAATCACATAGAAAAAAAAAAAATGGAAGCCAGGTTAGAAGAGATCGCGACAAACAGGGATCCTGAAAATTATCCCTCAAGTGGAAATCTCCCCTTATGTATTTATGGGTACCTATGCTTTTCATAATACGTGTTGCTATACCCTGTTCCAAATAGGAAGTCCAGAAATCAAGAACCCTAACCTCTGTACCTCAAAAAGGGCTAGAGCAAATGTGCTGTAAATTTCCACACCTCTTCCCTGGTTGACCCTTGCCAAATGGCAAAATATTAACATGATTTCTATAGCGGTTTGTAAGTTGTTATTGTTGCTGTTCCCCAAGCTGTCTGGCCGAGCAGCCCCAAGGTCCTGAGCAAGGCCAAGGCCATAACTGAGCGCCCGCACAAAACCCTCCCTGTCTACCACTAATAAAGCACAGGTGACCGAAGCCACTCCAAGGCGGGGAGCTGAGGAGGCTGTGGAAATTCCCAGGAAACCAAAGCCCCACCCAAGGCCCTGTGTTCCTCAGCAATTATGAAGGGAAAGTTGAGAGGCAAAGGAAAAATGTAACGTTTTGGCTCCAAATATGCCAACCTCTAGGTTGGCAGTAGGGAGGTCAATCCACGGAAGAGACACCGTCACTTGAGATCTAGAAAATATATAAGTAAAAGGAACAGTCAGAGTAAGCTATGGGTATGGCAAAGATCGCTCAGCTTTCACTCTGATAGACCGTCTCATCACCACCCGTTTGTGAGTTATAGAGATTAGGGTTCATGATTTCTGGCATACCTATTTTGAAGAGAGCTTAGCAACCCTTATAGAAGTAGAGTTCTCAATGATACGGTAAATATATTAGTGAGGTAAGTTACTACATTGGATACGTATGCTATTCATAATATACAATTTATCCCACAATACATATCACACAACACAGGTATGGAAAACAGCGAGAGAGAGAGAGAGAGAGTATATCACATCCCCCTACTCGTCATGTTCATAAAACTACGCACACACACAAACACACACACTCAGACATACACACAAACACGCAAGCAACTGTGGCTTTCAACCATCCGACACACTGCCTTTTATTCATATACACCATATATCTATCTATCTATCTATTGCCGGACGCCGTGATCCCGAAGGGGTGGCCACTTACGAAACGCCCCCATGCATCTCTGTCCCCAGTCAGTTGACGCCCCTCCTCCCATCCAGCACCGCTTTCATGCATATACTTCTTAACTCCATCCTTCCGCCTCTCTTTCGGTTTACATCTCCCTCTTTGGCCTCTCGTTCACTCTCTTAGTCATTCTCTCGCTTCCCATATATACTTAACATTACAATAGTAAACCATATATATTTAATTATGTTATTTCAATTCATGATCAGTTGGACATAAACGTCATCTGAGGAGGAGCACTTTCTTGATCATGTTTCTCTTTGCGTTTCATCAGGTACCGTTATATACATACAAAATTACTATACAAAATGATACAGGTTCCTTACTGATGGGAGAGGAAGGAGTTAACAAAGGAAAATATCTGATTGATGGAATGTGTAAGGGGGTTTGGTAGGGGAGGGGGTTGGGGGAGCGCCTTTGGTGTGTGTATGTGTGTGTGTGTGTGAGAGAGAGAGAGAGATTTGTTTGTTTATGGATGGTCATGTGTGCGTATGTATACTGTACAGTATTAGTCTGTGGATCGGCGTGTGTGTGTGTCCCCAGCCTTCCTTCAAACTAAGTTTATACATTTTCAATAGACAACTATCCCTCCCGAAGGCCATTTTTTCTGCACTGTTAAAAAATCTAAGGCATACAAAAAGGCATGGAAAAGGTATATAAGATAATTGAGTAAATTGATGGTGACTTACCTTTCTAACTGGTTTAAGATGGGTTTATTACTACCAATATGGGTATGAAAAAGGTATATAAGTTCTTTGGGTATATTGATGGTGATTGTCCTTTCTAAATTGTACACTCGGATACCATAGTCTCTACCCCACTCATGAATATTCGTGGACTTCACCTATTTCTAATTCTGGAAGTATATCTCTGGAAACGAATTTATTCATATAATATTCTATACATTAACTATCTATCTATCTATCTATCTATTGCCTGACGCCATGATCCCCGAAGGGGTGGCCACGAACGAACCACCCCCATGCACCTCTGTCCCCAGTCAGTCGACGCCCCTCCTCCCAACCAGCACCGCCTTCATCCATATACTTCTTCACTCCATCCTTTCACCTCTCTTTTGGTCTACCTCTCCCTCTCTGTCCTTCCACCTCGCTCTCGTACACCCTCTTAGTCATTGTCTTCATTTCCATATGTTCCATATGGCTGAACCATCTCAAGTTGTTCCTTTTCACAATTTCCAGCACATCTACCTCCACACCACACCTACTCCTTACTTCCTCATTAGTCTGTCTATCCCTCCATGTAACTCCGCACGCACTTCTCAAGTAACTAATTTCCACCGCTCTCACCTTTGGTCTGAGTCTCTTCCCAAACGTCCATGCTTCGCTTCCGTAAGTCAGTGTCGGGATTACCACACTGTCATGCAAGGACTTCTTCACTTCCATGTTGACCACCCTATTTCTTGTTACTGCTTTCAACATTCCTACAACCCTCTTCCCCTGTTGCACCCTCTCCCGCACTTCTTCATCCATAGTCCCATCTTTACTCAACACACTGCCCAGATACTTAAAAGAGCTGATGATCTCCATAGCCTGACCGTTCAACTCCACTTCACAATCTGTGACTTTACCCCTTTCGAAGACCATAACCTTGCTCTTCCCTGCATTTACCTTCAAATTCCGTTTTTCGCACACTGTTCCAAACTCATTTACCAGACCCTGCAACTTCCATTCATTATCGCTCATCAGAACTGTATCATCCGCAAACAACAGTATAGGCAGCTTCCACGCATTTCCCTCCTTTTTCAGCGATACACCAATATCCACTGCTCTTCCTAGTGTTTCTTTCATGACTCCATCCATATATACAATAAACAACCACAGGGACATCACACACCCCTGTATCAACCCAACATTCAGGCAAAGAACTCGCTTTTCTCATTCTCCACACGCACTGCTGCCTTTGCACCTTCATACATGCTCTTCACTGCTTTCAGCAACTTGCCATCTACTCCGTATCTTCTAAGTACTTTCCACATACCTTCTCTATCAAATCTGTCATAGGCCTTCTCCAAGTCCATAAAAGCAACATACACCTTTTGTTGCTTCTCCAGATATTTCTCCACAACACAATTCAGGGTAAAACTCTGATCTACACATCCTCTTCCCTTCCTAAAACCTCCCTGCTCGTCGCCTCTACATTTCTCCGTTCTCACTCTCCCTCTCTCAATCACTACCCTACTGTATACCTTCTCTATTATGCTTAAAAGACATATTCCTCGGTGGTTACCACACACTCCGCTTTCCCCTTTGCCCTTATATAAGGGGACTATTATGCCAGTCTTCCAGTCATCGGGTGCACTCCCCTTCTCCCATGATAGTTTGCACAATTTCCATACCCATTCGATCATTATCTCACCACCATACCTCAACATTTCCCCACACACTCCATCTGTTCCTGGTGCTTTCCCCAACTTCACTCTTTTCATGGCTTCCCACACTTCTGACCTCCTGATCCCCACCTCCTCCTCCACTACTTCTCCTCTTCTCCCTCCCATACCATATCTAACTATGTTGGCTCTTCATTCCTTACATTTAGCAACTCGTTGAAGTATTCCCTCCATCTATCGACTCTCTCTTGCTTCTCGGCTAGCATTCTCCCATTCTTATCTTGCACACCCTTACTGTTTCCCTTGCTACCTTCCCTAACTTTCTTGACTTCTTTCCAGAACAGTTTCTTACACTCCCTCCATTTTACACTCAGATTCCTTCCAAATTCCTCATCTACTCTTCTCTTACTTTCCTTCACTACTCTCTTTACCACTCTCTTTCTCTCCACGTACCTCGCTTGTTTCTGTCTCTCCAAATCTTCATTCCCTCTACTGCCCAACCACTCTCTATAGCTTTCTTCTTGTCTTCCACAGATATTTTCACCTCTTCTGTCCACCATGCTGTACCTTTCACTCTCCTCCGTCTTCTTCTCACTCCACACACCTCCTCACATGCTGCACAGATCTCTTCCTTAAACACCTTGCTCATCTCCTCCACTTCCTCCATAACTTCCAGGTCGAACCCACCTAGTCGTCTTTCAACTGTTCTCCTGTACTCTTCCCTGATTTCCTCCTCCTGTAGCCTCTCCACCATCCTCACCATTCCACCTTCCTCTTGCCTCCCTCCAGCTCTCCTCACCCCCTTCTTTTGTATCCTAATTTTAGCTACTACTACATAATGATCGGACAGACCCCCTCCAATACCCCTATCATCCAGCACAGATTTCTTCATTCGTTCATCCACACATACAGTATATATTCAATCAGTGACTTTCGTTCCACCACTGTCTTTTCTTTATCCTTCATCCTCCGCACCACTTTCCATGTGTACCTGTGTATCATTCTGTGTCGGAAGAAGGTGTTGGCTATCAATAGCCTCCTCCCCACACATACGTCCACAAGTGCACTACCATTCCCATTCACCTCTGACGGTACCCCCCACCCTCCCACTAGTCCATCAACTTTGCTATCACCCACCTTACCATATATCCCAATCAGAAATATTCTTTCGTTCTTGTCAAACTTATCCAGGCATGCCTCCACATTCACCCAGAACTCCTCTTTCTCTCTTACAAGTGTATCCTCTGTCGGAACATACACACACACAATCACCCACATTTGTATTCCTACTTTCATTCTCACCCACAGAATCCTTGAACCCACAGACCCATATTCTCTTACATGCTGCTGCCATTTGTTACTTACACACAAACACCACCTTATCTCGCTGCTCCCTCACTCACTCCAGCACACACACCCATTCCACACTCCCACTCTCTCACATCTGTACCCTTCCATTTGGTCTCCGACATTCCACATACATCCAGCCTGGCATTCACTAACACTTCCATGACCTCTCTCTCTTTTGTGCCATCATTCATCCCACTCACGTTCCATGTACCTATTATCAGAATGTCCGTAAGCTTGTCCATAGTCAGTCGGGGTTCGTCAAAACTGTAAATACTATTTATTGAAAAGAAAGTTATATCCAATAATAATTGCATAAAGGAGCCAATATATTGCATATTGTATATTGCATATATAACCAACAACAGTATAAGTCCAATTGTTACAAACGTTAGTTTTGAGATTTTAAGACGTTCACTCCAATAGTTTGTCTATTTTAAGACCTTTCGACCCATTCTTTGTCAATATTATAACATTTCGTGCCATTTAGTTGGCGATAATTTTTTTCTCTGGCGACACACATGGAATATTTTTGTTTTGTCTTTGTGCTTCCTTTGTCTATATATTGTCTCAAAAAATAAATAAATAGGAGTCCCACTCATTCATATGTGTGGGCTAGAGACTATGGCATCCGAATGTACAGTTGAAAGTGCCGTATATCACGGCCACTTTAAATACCCACTTCATACCCATAATGTTTGAGTGTACAATAACAGTTCCAAAAGGCAGTTTGATCGTAACTTCCAACACCAATGATCGTACAATAGAGATAATATTATTCTATACACAGTTCATCATTTATTCCACATTTGGTGGACATTATTGGAGCGGATTTGGGGGGAATAATAGTTTACATAGTGATTATAATTTCTGAGTGTGTGTGATTCGATCATATAGTTGTCAATATAATGTCCTATCATTATAATTGTGTATATAGTTTTCTAAGCGTTATTGTGTGCCTGTATGTACTTATATACTCAGGCACATACCCCATAGCTGGAGGTGGCCGACTCGAGACAGAGCCCGAACAGAAGCAACAAACTAAAATAAAAATATATATATATATACTGTATATATTCACACACATCTAGGTCGTCCAGGAGAAGACCCAGAGACTAAAGCCAATTTGGGATCCCCAGCAAAAGACTCGAAGGTCCCAGAACTTCCAGAGAGGTTCCGGTAACAGCAGGCAGACACGAAGCAGAACACACCACAATGTCTGCCCACATCTTTCAGGCATGACCCATATTATACATTCGGGAATACTGGTGTAGGATATATAGTTTAGTCTTTGGTGATATACGTGTACACCCACAATATACCTACAATATACCTACAATATACCCATAATATGCCCATAATATACCTACAATATACCCATAATATGCCCATAATATACCTACAATATACCCATAATATACCCATAATATACCCATAATATACCTACAATATACCCATAATATACCCATAATATACCTACAATATACCCATAATATACCCATAATATACCCATAATATACCCATAATATACCCATAATATACCCATAATATACCATAATATACCCAATATACCCATAATATACCCCTATACCTACAATATACCCATAATATACCCATTATATACCCATAATATACCTACATATACCCATAATATATATACCCACAATATACCCATAATATACCCATAATATACCCATAATATACCTACAATATACCCATAATATACCCATAATATACCCATAATATACCTACAATATACCCATAATATACCCATAATATACCCATAATATACCCATAATATACCCATAATATACCTACAATATACCCATAATATACCCATAATATACCCATAATATACCCATAATATACCCATAATATACATTCAGCAATACTATACCGTGTTCCAAATAAGTACAAAGAAGTACAAATTATATCAAGAAACAACAGATCTAGTGACCCCTCTAGGCTGCTTGTCCTCCAAAACACTGAGGATCTATTGACCAAACAGTGGTTTAGAGTGGGTAATGGAAAAATGGAAAGGGAACTACTGCCCTGGAGCTAATATCCGTGGCAGGATTAGAATGTTAGTAGGGGACAGATGAGTTAGTAACAGTTATATGTGATCTTTCGTATATCTGGGAAAAAAAGAATAACGTCATAGTAATATATATAACAATAATCCTTGATGAATCTGTGGGGAGAGTAAACTATAGTTACCGGTATTCATTTACAAACGCAGTCAGTCGCAGATTTGAGGCAAGATATTTGTCTAGGCGAAGTTTAAAAGAACCAACGGTGCGCGGTCTATAATGTCTCAAGGAAGCCTATTCTACAAGTGACAACTCGATTAAAGAAGAAATTATTAGATTCGTATGAGTGTAAAGATTTACCTATCATTTTGTAACCGTTTCCCCGCGTGTAATTAGATTGGTCGACAGTGAAGTACTTACTACTGTTCATATTGTCGATGCTTTTGATGATTTTGAAGACTTGAATTAAGTCGCCTCTTAATCTGCGCTGGGTCAAAGAAAAGAAAATTAATTCTCTAAGACGCTCCTCGTATGGTTTGTTCTTCAGACTTGGTATAATTTTGGTAACTCTACGTTGAACTCGTTCTAGCTTGTCTACATCTTTTTGATAATACGGGTACCAGGATTGAACGCAGTATTCCAGAAGAGCTAAGGAACTAAGGAATTGTAAAGAGTTCTTCTTTGGATTTATGCTCAAATAACCTGCCTATAAAGTCAATTATTTTGTTTGCTTTCTTAACAACTTCTGAACATTGTTGACTCGGTTTTAGGTTACTCGATATTGTTACTCCCAAATAAGTTTCTCTGTCTACACTCTTAAGCTGAGTGCCATTCATCGAATAGTTTGCTTTCTCATTTCGATTTCCGATATGTAGTACTTTACATTTATCCATGTTGAAACTCATTTGCCAAATTTGGGCACATGCCAACTTATCTAGATTGTGTTGCATATCGTCAACTTGTTCTTAGGAGAGTACGCTATATGCAATTTTTGAATCTTCAGCAAACTTTGAGATTGTATTTAGTGTGACCCTAATCTATGTCGTTGATGTAAATTAGAGAGATAATTGGTCCTAGTACCGAACCCTGGGGTACCCCGCTACTTACAGTGGTCCATTTAGATGCCTAATTACCGTTTATGACTGCTCCTTGCTTTCTGTAACTGAGCCAATTTTCTATCCATTTTAACACACCGTCTTGTATTCCATGCGCTTTTAGTTTTAGCAGTAACCATTTGTGGGGAACTTTGTCAAAGGCCTTTTGAAAATCAAGGTATATAATATCTACAGCTTTACTCTCATCATAGAGGTTGAGGATATCGTGGAAGAAGTCTAAGAGGTTTGTTAAGCAGGAACGTTTGTTATGAAAGCCGAAAGCCGTGTTGAGTATCTTTAAGTATGTTATTTATCTTTTAATTGATTTACGAATCTGTGTCTTATGAGTGTTTCTAGCATTTTACATACAACTGAGGTTAAGCTAATTGGACGATAGTTACTGGGTAAGGATTTGCTGCCTTTTTGTTATATCGCTGTTACGTTGGCGTGCTTCCACTGATCAGGCATAGTTCCAGACAGCAAAGATTTATTGAATAGCAATGTCAGTGGTTTGGAGAGCTCATCCTTAGCTTCTTTTAGAACTCTGGGTGAGATTGTATCAGGTCCAGGCGATTTATATACCTTGAGTTTATCTTAAAATTTCAATACTTCTCTCTCTGTAATAGTGATATTGTTTAGAACATCGGAATTATCAATCTGAATCGGCGATGCTGTAGGAATATTATTAAGGTTTTCTGTTGTAAAAACTGATGCAAAGAAGGTATTGAGAGCGTTACTAATTTGTGCTTCATCTTTAGTTTAATCTCCTTTCTCATCTACTAACAGTCCAATCGTTGAAGTCACTACTCTCTTCTTCCTGATGTAACTATACAAAAATACGGGTTTGTTTTACTTTGGTTTGCAACTTCTAATTCTAGCGTGTTCTTCGTTTGTTTGATTAACTTTTTTGCTTTGCGTCGTAGATCTACAAATATAACTTTATTTTCATGGGTATCAGAGATTTGTAATCTATCATGAGCATTCTTTTAAGCAAGCAGACAATCAGCAATGTCTTTATTCGACCACTTAGGGCTATTATTATGTACTGATCTTCGGTTCTTAATGGTATACACTCATGTATTGCATTAGAGTAAGTGGTGGTGAAAAATCTCCATGATTGGTTTAGATCATCATTGTTAATCATAGAACTTCAGTCGATTTCCTTAAGTTTTGCTCTAAGTATACGGAAGTTTGCTTTCTTGAAATTTGGGACCTTCTCTTTGCTTTTGAATTTTTGTTGCTATTGAATTTTAAATGGAAAGTGATCGTACGATGGTCACTATTACTGAATTCATCACCGACACTCAAATTCTCTATTAATTTTTCTTTTGTTGCAAGTACAAGGTCAAGAACGTTATTACCACGGGTCGGCGATCGAACAATGGATAGAGGGAACTCTCTTGCAAGTTCGCATACAAGTCATGTCCGGTATGTGAAGTAAGAGTATCGCCCCATTTGGTCACAGGTAAATTAAAGTCGCCAATAATGTTGGTATCTTGTGAGTTACTTACATCTGCAATTTGTTCGTAAATTTCTCGGTCAATTTGCACTGATTCAGCTGGAGGTCTGTATAGTAATGCAAGTATTATTTTTGTACCTTTATTATGATTTACTAGCACAAATAATGTGTCAACGTTCACAATTTGCGTTTTTGACAAGAGGATCAGGTTAAGACTTTCTTTGATAACAAATAAAACGCCACCTCCCTTTCTAATATTTTGGAGTTTCTCAAACATTACATAGCCGGAAAATTAATACTCTGCTAAAAAGTCTCTGTCTTCTGTATTGAGCCAAGATTCTGTTATGCCAATTACGTCATAATTGTATGTAAACACTAGTTCCTCTAAATCTGGAAATTTATTGCGTATGCTACGAGCGTTTGCCTAGAAAATATTTAAAAGTTGTGGTTTTAGAACTCACGGAAGGAACGCTCTTTAATTATATTTTTGGTTCTGGTCGGATCTATATTCACGTTCATGGCTGTCCTCGGTCCTCGGACCTCATCCCTGGCATTACTTTCACGATGGCATAATAGCTTGCAGATCACCTATGATGTTAGTAATGTTTTTAATGCTTACAGTTATTATTTTGACTATTGTTGATATTTTCGCTTGCAGAAAGAGAGAGAGAGATGTTATATTTATGGATGGACATGTGTGCATATATTTGTCTGTAGAAGTGTGTGTGTGTGTGTGTGTGTGTGTGTGTGTGTGTGTGTGTGTGTGTGTGTGTGTGTGTGTGTGTTAACACAAATATTAACAATAGTCAAAATAATAACTGTAAGCATTGAAAAGATTACTAACATCATAGGTGATCTGGAAGCTATTATGCCATCGTAAAAATAACGCAATATATTAAACTTAAACAATCCGAAAATGCATTTATTTTGTTTTCTGGCTATTATTAGACGATTTTATTCAAAAGGAGGGGTTTATGGAAGTGAGAGAGTTTATTAGGATAGTCTGTACCCTCATAATTCCTACAAATCTGTCCTAAGCTATATTAAACCGTCTATACGATTTTATAAATATTAGGAAGGGTATATGGAAGTCAGAGAGTTGATTGATATAGTCTCTACCCTAATAATTCCCACATATCCTTCCTAAGCTGTATAAGGTCGTCTAAGGATAGCCAGAATAAACTGAGTGATTTTCCGAACCATAACGCATTTTGATAGTTTTTTGTTGGCCATCACTGGATAATATTATACAGCTTAGGAAGGATCTCTTGTTACGATCGGGTCTCGTATAAATCAGTGGCTCTTATACATTGGACTAGACTGGCATAAATGCAACAACGGAAATGCTAGATCCAACCCCTGATATATAATCCCGTCGAACAAAGAACACATATACACTCCAGAGTTATATCTGCGATAGCGGGGTATCTTAACTCTCAGTATCTATGTGCTTCTACTATAGGCTGATGTTCTCTGAAACAGCCTATTACCTATAACATATGGTTGCTTAGTTATGGTACACAAGGAAAAGATAGTTAACTTAATTAAATCACAAGAGTGATCTAATGCAAACAAGAAGAAGGTTTACTTAACGTTACTTTAATCAATAATATCTGTCACTCCTTTATGAAAGAAAGTGTTGTAAAGTCCTCAAGCACCGAACAAGGAATCTTCTGAATAATGTCGGATGCTACTAAGAAGAACGTATCGGAAATGGAACCACAAAATAGCAGGAGGCAGGACAATGCACGTGTAGGCTAAATACACAAAAAGGCTGGACCTATAATGTTATTGGACACAAGAATATTATAAGCGGTGCAACAGTAATAATGCTCGCCATGAAAAAGTAGTACTCCTATTAACAAAACCGGTCTATGCTGGTTGTGTCTCTCTACAGCAACCTAGACCTCAAAATGCTTGTGTAGAAATAATGGGTATGCATAAAAGAGTATATGATCTAATCCAGCTAATGTCTACCCGGGTTAATAAAGTCTAGCTGGGATGCGCAAAGGTACAGAATTCTGGTGGAGCAAGGCAGCTCCTAGCCTAGTGTGGACCTTGGGTCTGTGCGGCCTGATTACGTTAATATGAAGGGATGCTCTCTTGAGGATTCTCGATCACAAGTATCGAGTATCCTCCTGGCGACCCTCAAAAGTAAAAGCAAATAGAGTTAGAACAGTGTTGGGTGGATTAGGCAAGCAGCCCTCACGCACTACACAGTCTAAACTCCAAGGTACACAGGCAAAAGATCCACCCAGGTAACCCACAGAATCCGTAGTGTCGTGCAGCTCAAAAGTAGCCTACACACAGTGAAAACACCAACAGCAAGGTACCTGATCCCTAGTCTAGCATTATTTAACCCTGTAGAAACATTAGTGATTGATGGAGACAGTCCGAGCAATACAATCTCCCAAAAAGACAATGACTATCTTCAACCTTAGCCTAGTACATAAGAAATGTGAGATCCAGCATATAATACAGTCTGGCCACCAATTCAAGGTGTGGATGCAGGGAACCAGAGGGGGATTGATATTAATAAAAGGTGAGGAAGTAGTGGAAATGATAGAGGCAGTAGAAGAGAAAGATTCTAAGACAAGAGCGTGGAACAGTTCAAGGGAGATGCTTAGAGTATGCTGTCTGGGACGGATCTGACCAGGATATTTCCAGGGACTGCATGGGTGGAGTCCCAGTTCGCAGGAATGGCACGAGGGCGCGCGACAGTCGCCCAGTAAGCAGCCGCCTAGTAGGCGTGTTAGGCAGGAGGCAACGAATCCCGCAAGGCCTATGTAAGCGGGCCGGCCACGCGCCACACTCACCACCAAGTCACACCACCTGGTCTCTCTCTCTCTCTCTCTCTCTCTCTCCCGCTCGCCTTCCCATCATTCAACTATTTAACACAATACTTTCAATTGACTAAATAATATAGAAAGGATTGTGACAGACGAAAACAAAGAACAGTTCTGAACTGTCTGCAACACAAGCTTTCTCGAGAAGGAAAGTACACAATGATAGGTAGTCTGTAGCTACATTCTCTGCCCTGGCGAGTCCCAGCGAGTAAGCCATGCGGTTCTGGGGGAAGCGGTGAGCGTCACACCCCACCCAAGATTTTTAAGAGGCTCCAACTATGAGCTCTAAATCTGACACGCAGAACCCATACAAAATTCGCCACTCCTAGCCACCCAGCGACAATGAAATGTAAAGCACAGTTCTCTTCAAAATAACACATTATAAAAATGAACAACCCTTCCCAACACAATAGATTAAATTACATAGTTATGCTCATAAGAGCGAGCTTCACTAGCCCAGCCTTCTGAGAGGAGTACAACTCAGAATTTCTGCTATAACATACTTAAAAAAAATTAACTATCAAAGAAAGAGTTTTTATAGGATTTTTATATTTTTAATATGTTTATGGCGGCTGCACTACAGGGGCAAGCCTAGTTTTTTCTTCTATACCAACACAGCAACTCCTACTTTACGACCCAATACGCTGGGCTACACACGCGAGCCAACAAGCACCAGACGTAAACATACTAATCAAACCAAAGTAGGAGGCTACCCTTGTGATGATCTACCCCGGGTCTTCCACCCTCGATAAGCAATCTGCAATCACATTCTCAGAACCGGCAATATGGCGTATGTCTAGGTTGTATTCCTGCAACATTAATGACCACCTGGTCAGCCTCATATTCCGGTTATGGAATTGATTCAGGAACTTGAGGGAGTGATGGTCGGTGTAGATCACCACAACTGGTCCATAGGCTGGAACATACACCTCAAAGTGCCTGAGCGCTAGCACAATCGCCAGCAGTTCCTTCTCAACTACTGAATAGTTCTTCTGCGCCAAGTTGAACTTTTTTGAGAAGAAACTGACTGGGTGCTCCAGCCCATCTTAGTCTGATTGCATCAGAACGGCACCAGCCCCCACACCACTGGCATCAGATGCCAGCTGGAATGGTCGGCTAAAGTCCGGGGCCCTGAGGATTGGGTGAGTACACAACAGGTGTTTTACTAGCAAAAAAGCCCTCTCACACTCAGGCGCCCACTTAAACTTTCTATCTTTGGCCAATAGGTCCGTCAGAGGAGCCAGCACAGTAGAATAGCCCTTTATAAAGCGGCGGTAGTAACCAATCATGCCCAAAAACCTCATGATCTGCTTCTTGGTGGACGGCCTGGAGAAGTGGTTAATAGCCAATATCTTGTTCTGTGGGGGGCACACCTGGCCCAAACCCACCATGAACCCCAGATACTGCACGGTAGCCCGCACAAAATCACACTTTCCCAGGTTGACCACCAAGTTTGCTTCGCTTAATTTCTTAAATAGGGATTCTACATGTTCACAGTGGCTCTTGAAATTGTCATCGTAGACAATGACGTCGTCCAGGTACACGGTACAGTTCGGAATGTCAGCCACCAACTCGTTCATCAAGCTTTGGAAGGTCGCTGGTGCGTTCTTTAGACCGTACGGCATGACATTACAACGATATGTAGCACCATCCACCACAAAACCACACACCTCTTTCGCCCGTTCAGACAAAGGCACCTGCCAGTAACCTTTTACCAGGTCCACCTTGGTCAAGAACTTGGCCCTGCCAATCTTGTCTACACAGTCATCGACCCGGGGAAGAGGATATGGGTTGGTGGGAGTCAAGCTGTTTAGCCTGCGGTAATCAACGCAGAAGCGCACCTTGCCATCCGGCTTAGGTTGCAGCGTTACGGGAGATGTCCTCTTTACCGCCCCCTTCTCGATCAGTCCCTGTTGCAACATATACTCCAACTCCGCCCGGAGGGCCGGAAGTTTAATAGGGGGCACCCTATAGGGCACTGATTTGAAGGGTGGGTTGTCTCCGACATCAACGTCGTGCACCTCATGAGTACTGAGGCCTGGGTGTTCCGCAAATACAGTAGGGTATAAACAGAATAGGCGCTCGACAGCCACACACTGTTGCTCAGGTAGGTGTTGCAAAGCCTCATGAGCCGCCTGTCTCGTGTTTCCCGCCCACTGATCTGCAGAAACATGATAATCCCAGTTGTCATCCACCTGCGCATGACTGTCCCGTTCTCCTTCTCCACCTTGACTGCTGAAAGTCATCACGGGGACAGTGAGAGGCTCAGGTGGGCGCCTCACATACTCCTTCATCAGGTTGACATGACATAACTGATTCCTCTTACGCCTGTCTGGAGTGGCCACCAGGTAATCTAAGTCCGAGAGCTTCTCTGCTACCCTATAAGGACCAGCGTACTTTGCGGATAAGGGGTGACCTACAAGAGGGAGTAGTATCAACACCTCCTGACCCACGTGAAACTCCCTGAGTTTCACCTTGTGGTCGTACCTATCCTTCATGAGAGCCTACCAGATTGTGGCCAGCCAACTCCAGACTATGCAACATTCGTTCTCTACTCTCAAGTTCGACAGCACCGTCACTACACTTTAGAACCTCCGGGTCTTCTAGCTGCAATTTGCGAATATCTGAGGGAGCTAGCCTGTCTAAGTGTTTGCGAAACAACTCATGCCCTCCCCCAACATCGAACTTTGCATCCCGTTGCTCTCTCCGTGTATACCGTTGCTGCCTCTGAGTCTCTTTAAGCCCTGCCTCTACACTCTCAGTGACAGGTGGTGGTGCTTCTCCAGACTCTACTAACGGTACTAATACTGAGTCCCCGAGAAGCGCTGCTGGTACTAGACTCTCCACCGTATCAGCTTTCAGCACCTTCTCGTGACCGTTCCTCCGCTTATTTGAAGACTGTTGGTTAGGCTGTGACTCCCTGGATGCGAGAGATCTGGTTACAACACACGCCATTGGTTGCACCTGACACTTCTCAACCCACTCCTGTTCCTCCCTACTCACGTCGGCCGGCTCCTCGGCAACGACTAAGGGTGAAACCTTAGAAGCAGGCACCGCAAAGTCATTGCCGAGAAGGAGGTCGACGCCCCCAACAGGCAATTTCTCCACGATTCCCACATCCAGTTCGAGAGTCACACCGTCAACTTCAAGCTCCATTCTAACAAGCGGGTATGACCTAGTTGCATTAACTCTCTGCACCACAACTAACCGCGCCGCGTTTATGGGTCTACCAGTGAAATTCTTCAAGAGTGTCTGAGAGGCACCTGTGTCACTCAAAAGCTGTACCCCGTGCTTCTTGCCCCCCCACTTCACGCGGCCATGCCCTCTATGGTTGCAAAAGGCATTGCGGACAGGGTTCGAGCCTTCCGGATCCTTCTTCACTGGCGGTGCTCCATCCTCTGATCTTATGCCTCCAGCAAACACAGAAGACTTCTGGAACACCCCAATGCTGCGAGCCAATGACACAGCCGCCGTGGGAGGTCTGCTCAGACAAGCTTTTGCCATGTGCCCCTTTTTGTGACAGTGATAACACTCAAATTTCCCCTTGGACTTATACTGAGGTGTAAAAGTCCCCTGACCCTTCTTAAACGGGGCGGTGCTAGGTTTGTGATCAGTCTTGGTGTCATTGCTTTTAAATTTATGTGTGTCCATATTCCGGGGAGGGGGAGGGTAACGCTCCTTAACGCCTACATCGTTTCTCTGTGCAGAGCCGCACCCCCGAATTAGTGACAACCGACGATCAGCCATCTCTGCTGCTTCTACGAGAGTTCTTGGGTTTTTCTCTTTAAGGTTTAAAGTCAAGTAGCCGCCCGTACACTTATAAAACTGCTCTAGAAGCATCAACTGTTTCATCTCATCAAACATAGTTGTCTTCTCTGATCTGAGCCAGTTTCCCATAGCGTCGGACAGGTCCCGGGCATGCTCCAAGAAGGTACTGTCTCGCCCCTTAGTCACACCCCGGAACTTTAACCTATATGTCTCGGGTTGTAGCTCATATGCCTGCAGGACAGCCTCCTTGAACACCTCATAAACAACGCAGGACTCCAAAGGCAGTGCATCGTAAGCCTTGAGCCCCTTACCTACGAGTCTAGAGGACACAAGGGCCGCCCACTTAACTTCAGGCCACTGATGCTCCCGGCACTTCTTCTCAAATCTATTGAAAAACTCTGTGACACCAGACTCGTCAAATACAGGGACCAGTTTGAGAAGGTGCGACAGAGACTGATCATGCGCACGGTTTCCAGTACCGAGTCGCTGTCCCGTCATCTCAACACGAGACTTCTCTAAATCCATGTCGGCACAGTATCTTGTAGATTCTAGTTCAGTCCTAAGCTCAGCTTCCCTCGTCTGTTGCTGCATCCTAGCCAGCTCTTTGCTCTCTTCTATCTTAGCTAGCTCTTTTCTCTCTTCTATCTTAGCTAGCTCGAGCTGAAAGAGCATCTCCGGGGTCAAACCTTGAGGAGGAGGAGGAGATGCAATGATATTAGAAATTCCCGGTGATCCCCCCAGGGGCAAACCACCCTGCCAGTCACTACCCACCTGCGGAAGCGTGCTCAGGGTCGGTACTATAATAGGAGGATTGGGAGTCGAGTGAAGGGAAGGCTCTTCCAAAGGGCTCTGACCACTCACCCTACCTCGTACGCCAGTCACCCCACCCAGCACACACGTCATCAGGTCATCCTTTGTCATGCCACTAGTACATACATGACCGATAGCTGCGGCTAAGCACTGGAGACCATACCGATTCATACCCACCAACCTGTCGGAAGTAACAGGCCATTGTAAAAAATTCCTTGCATCCTCCTCACTGTTCACCAAGTTAACAACCTGCCCATGCTGCTGCTCCTCAGCTTCTACATCACGTACTGTGTCCTCATCCTGCACTGATCCGCTATAAGACATGATGCTCACTGAAGATTTTTCACTTTGATACACAAAAAAGAAGTACCCCAAACTCTTATACCACAATATTCACAATAAAAAATTCTCGGAGACCGCTTAAGTGCTATATTACTTTGCTAAAAAAATAATTCTTGTATGTCCTCAAAAAATATTCCACAAAATCAACAAATGTTCACTGCCTAAACTGTGAGAAAAATCTGCACAATAACCTGCAACTATATGTCAGTTCACCAAATCCTGAGCTAGGTCGCCATTTGTTACGATCGGGTCTCGTATAAATCAGTGGCTCTTATACATTGGACTAGACTGGCATAAATGCAACAACGGAAATGCTAGATCCAACCCCTGATATATAATCCCGTCGAACAAAGAACACATATATCCTCCAGAGTTATATCTGCGATAGCGGGGTATCTTAACTCTCAGTATCTATGTGCTTCTACTATAGGCTGATGTTCTCTGAAACAGCCTATTACCTATAACATATGGTTGCTTAGTTATGGTACACAAGGAAAAGATAGTTAACTTAATTAAATCACAAGAGTGATCTAATGCAAACAAGAAGAAGGTTTACTTAACGTTACTCTAATCAATAATATCTGTCACTCCTTTATGAAAGAAAGTGTTGTAAAGTCCTCAAGCACCGAACAAGGAATCTTCTGAATAATGTCGGATGCTACTAAGAAGAACGTATCGGAAATGGAACCACAAAATAGCAGGAGGCAGGACAATGCACGTGTAGGCTAAATACACAAAAAGGCTGGACCTATAATGTTATTGGACACAAGAATATTATAAGCGGTGCAACAGTAATAATGCTCGCCACGAAAGAGTAGTACTCCTATTAACAAAACCGGTCTATGCTGGTTGTGTCTCTCTACAGCAACCTAGACCTCAAAATGCTTGTGTAGAAATAATGGGTGTGCATAAAAGAGTATATGATCTAATCCAGCTAATGTCTACCCGGGTTAATAAAGTCTAGCTGGGATGCGCAAAGGTACAGAATTCTGGTGGAGCAAGGCAGCTCCTAGCCTAGTGTGGACCTTGGGTCTGTGCGGCCTGATTACGTTAATATGAAGGGGTGCTCTCTTGAGGATTCTCGATCACAAGTATCGAGTATCCTCCTGGCGACCCTCAAAAGTAAAAGCAAATAGAGTTAGAACAGTGTTGGGTGGAATAGGCAAGCAGCCCTCACGCACTACACAGTCTAAACTCCAAGGTACACAGACAAAAGATCCACCCAGGTAACCCACAGAATCCGTAGTGTCGTGCAGCTCAAAAGTAGCCTACACACAGTGAAAACACCAACAGCAAGGTACCTGATCCCTAGTCTAGCATTATTTAACCCTGTAGAAACATTAGTGATTGATGGAGACAGTCCGAGCAATACAATCTCCCAAAAAGACAATGACTATCTTCAACCTTAGCCTAGTACATAAGAAATGTGAGATCCAGCATATAATACAGTCTGGCCACCAATTCAAGGTGTGGATGCAGGGAACCAGAGGGGGATTGATATTAATAAAAGGTGAGGAAGTAGTGGAAATGATAGAGGCAGTAGAAGAGAAAGATTCTAAGACAAGAGCGTGGAACAGTTCAAGGGAGATGCTTAGAGTATGCTGTCTGGGACGGATCTGACCAGGATATTTCCAGGGACCGCATGGGTGGAGTCCCAGTTCGCAGGAATGGCACGAGGGCGCGAGACAGTCGCCCAGTAAGCAGCCGCCTAGTAGGCGTGTTAGGCAGGAGGCAACGAATCCCGCAAGGCCTATGTAAGGGGGCCGGCCACGCGCCACACTCACCACCAAGTCACACCACCTGGTCTCACTCTCTCTCTCTCTCCCGCTCGCCTTCCCATCATTCAAATATTTAACACAATACTTTCAATTGACTAAATAAAATAGAAAGGAATGTGACAGACGAAAACAAAGAACAGTTCTGAACTGTCTGCAACACAAGCTTTCTCGAGAAGGAAAGTACACAATGATAGGTAGTCTGTAGCTACATTCTCTGCCCTGGCGAGTCCTAGCAAGTAAGCCATGCGGTTCTGGGGGAAGCGGTGAGCGTCACACTCTGAAAATTATATGGGTAAAGACTATGTCAATTAACCCTCCGACTTCCATATACCCTTCCTAATCTGAATAAAACCGTTTAATAACAGCCAGGATAAATACACACTCACTCTCTCTGCCAGGCAAGGAGGCAACAACTGAAACAGTAACTACGGAAGAGGCTACGATTCCTGCCACAGTTAGTGTTAGTGACCCTCTCTATGCTTGGAGAGAGGTCAGACACAAAAAAGAAGAACAAGGCCAGACAGGAATATGAGGTTAAGAAAAGAGGAACACTGAATAGTCAAATGCAGAGTGGCAGCGAAATGCTAAGCCTTCTTTGAATCACTTAGTCAACAAAGGGACCAAACTTAACATGTCAAGCAAGTTTGGTCTTGTTAGTGACAAAGAGAAGAAAACCATTTTGATTGGAGATTCCCAGGTCAAAGACAAGAGTCATACTTTGTTAGGTTTTGCCGAGATGTGAGAAAAGTGAAGAGCCTCTCCTGTGCAAGGACTTACCAGATCATAAAGGAACTAGAAAAAGTCTGGTCCAAGACTAAGGTGACAGCAATAATAGCCCAGGTCAGTGGTAATGAGCTGTTCCTCAAAGGAAGTAAAGTTGGTGTCACATAATTGATAATAGGAGAGGTTATGACTGGCTGATAGGCTCTGACTCAAGACAGACAGAGGCATGATCCTTGGTATTTTGCCAAGGATGTATGGAGGGAATAGGCTTAGGAATTAGGTTAGCTGACCTTTGTACCCAGAAAGGGGTGAGATTTGTGGACCCTTTTGACGAGTTCAATGAGAATCGCAACCTCTCCCTCCATGACGGTGTGCACTTAGGCATTAGCGGTAAAATAAAACTTGGTGATTTCTTAAATCACCATCTTTGTAGCTTGCTGAGGGAAAGCAAAACTGTAGAAAGTTGCACCCAGCAGGAAAAATGCAAGCCCTCACCAGCATTTGATCTCAAACTTCCAAAAAGAGGTCCACAAAAGAAGGAGTTAGTCCCTGAGAGATGACCCGCAACTCCCTCTAAACTCGACACCTCGGTTGGCAGTTTCTGAACCAATATATAGTGGTTCTACTACCTTAGGTGAGAATTCACCAGGTATAAGGAATTGCAACACCTCTGATAGTTTACAGAGAGATAGTGTGCAAGAAAATGCACTACCCTCAGAGACCCCTTTCTCTTTGGGAAACAGGGTAAACTAGGGAGTTCTAAGAAAACCCTGAATCCCCTTAAGGTAATAGTATTTAATGCCAGCTCAATTAGGAATATATTCTTCAAACTTCGGGCATTATTGTCTACAGAATGCTTCAATGTAGTGGCTATCACTGAATCATGGATTCACAGTAATACCCGAGATTATGTTGGGGAATTTGAAATACCTGGTCATTGAATGTTCCACAAAGATTGAACCATGCAGGAATGGGGCGGTATTATTCTGTACATCAGAGAATCTCTAAATCCAATTGACTGCAAGATCAGATCAGAATATGAACTGCTTGGAGAGGACCTCAATCTGTAGGATTGCTCTGGTGTACAGACCTCCACATCAAAATGTTGAAAAGGATGAACTTCTGTACACAAGACGGAGTGCTGTTATCTAGGGTAAAACCAGTGTGATCTTAGATGACTTCAGTTGCCTAGTAAACTGGTAAGCAAGAACTGCCGATGCTGAAGGTAGGCGTCTTGTGGACTTTGCTAATGTAAATGTTTTGACCCAGTGAGTGAACAAGCCAACAAGAAGAGACAACAATATACTAGATCTTGTGTTCACTACTGAAGATGAAAGTGTAACCAAATTATCAATTGGGGAATCACTTAGAGGTAGGACCCCACAATCTAGTTAGGTTCTCTTTTCGCACCTTTATCAGCAAAACTAGATTCCCGTTGTACAAATTTTGAAGGCCTTCGGGGAAGCATATCCCAGAGCAGACTTGAGGGTAAGAACGGTAATGCGATTTGGTACTCATTTAAAGAGCAGTTTATGGATTGACAAGCTGCATTCGTTCCTACTAAATTTTCCAAATCAGGCTCAACCCAACCAAAATGGTTAACTAGTGACATAGCTTCAGCAATTAGAAAGAGAAAGGTTGCATACAGAAAGGCCAAAAGATGTCAAGACCAATGAGATTTAGATTCCTTAAAAAATATTCTTAGAAGAGTGAAACTTCTTATAAAGGAAGCAATGAGGTATGAAGAACTCAGGTTTGCGGCCCTCTTCAAAGAGAGTCCTAAAGAGTTCTTCAGCTATTTGAACAGCAGGAAACCATTCAAAAGTAGCATTGGACCTCAAAAGGATCCAACAGGCCAACTACATACCTCTGACACTGACAAAACAGCTATTTTGCCTCAGTATTCACAAGGGAAAATATCTGTGACATATATATGCCAATGCAGGATTTGTGCATAAGGGTGAATTTCTTAGCAACATTAGATGTACCCCAGAGGAGGTAACACAAACAATAGATAAGTTAACCCTTGTCTATCGGGGCCCGACTTAAGTCTGTATCTAAAAAGCTGGACAATGTGGCAGGGCCCGACATAAAGGTGGGGGCTCATGGGTTGAGGTAAACATGGTCAAATAATCGCCAACATGCATAATTATTATAATTATCTTGAAAATGCAATGTCACTGAAATAATTATTTACAATGGTATAAAGGATTTTGCGGATCGTCTATACCGGGCCTGTGACGTCATAGTGACGTCACACCAGTATCCTTAGCCTAGACTGGATGGTGGACTTACACTCTTGTGACGTCACAGGCCCGGTTTATACGATCCACAAAATCCTTTATACCATTGTTAATAATTATGTCAGTGCCATTGCATTTTGCAAGATAATTATGTACAGCTTGGCGATTATCATTCCATGTTTATCTCAACCCATGAGCCCCCACCTTTAAGTCTGTGTGCAATTTTGGTGCAATATTGGCTCGGAGAGAGAGCCGAGCGGTGGGAGGAGCGTAGGTTACCTCATGACCGCTCGCCACGACCGTCGTGGGCCCACTGACATGTACTCAACACTACTCCACCCTCTCTCACTCGCTACACACGTAATTATGTAACAAAATTACCATATTTTAGCGATTTTGCCCTTCGGTTGCACGATCGTTGCAAGATAACCAGTGATCGTAGAAGGATGGTTCGGGTGTCATTGGAAAGCTCAATTTAGGCCCTTTCAGGGATACATACTTGTATTACGCTCTGGCTCTTGTTTATGCATGAAAAAGAGCTCGGAAACAACCCCATTTATGGTAAAAAAAAAACGCTGAGCGGCACGGTCAAATATACCGCCTAGGCCGCTCGTTGAGTGTTAAATAGGTTCAAGTCGTCCGGCCAAGATAGCTTTCTACACTGAGTTGTACGAGAAGTGTGAGATGAAATCGCACCTTTCTTGGCAGAAATCTTCAATAAATAACTAGAAAATGGAGAGGTCCCTGAAGACTGGCCAATATGACCCCAATCTTTATGAAAGAGGATCACGAGTGTCCCAAGAATGATCGGCCCATTAGCTTTTCTTCTATCATAGTAAAACTCTGAGAAGGGATTCTAGTAGACAAGATAGTTGATGACCTAGAAATTCACAATATAATTACAGATTCCAAAAATGGATTCAGGCGACAATGATCATGTCTTCCCAATTTGCTGGAATTTGTTCATGAAATGATGAATGGGTATAACAAAAGTAGAGCCATAGCCATCCTTTACTTAGATTTTCAATATGCTTTTGACAAAGTGCCTCATTGCAGGCTAATATCAAAAGTGAATGCACTAGCTATCAAAACAAAGGTCACAAATTGGATAGAAAGTTGGCTAACAGGTAGACAACAACGAGTGGTAATCAATGGTGTTTTTTCTGGGTAGACTGCAGTCACTTCTGGAGTTCCGCAGGGAACTGTCCTTGGCCCACTTCTGTTTATCATATACAGTATGTCAATGACATCGATATTGGTCTATTGAGTGTGATCTCCAAGTTTGCAGATAACATAAAGCTTGGAATGAATGTGAAGGATCCCAAAGTTATTGAACAGCTGAGGATGGACCTCAACAGATTAGGTAAATGGTCGAAAACTTTGCAGATGACCCTAAACTTGGAAAAGTACAAGGTGATGCATATCGGCCAAGCAAACCCCTATTCGCTATTGGGAATGCCTCTGGAAGTGACTGACTTGGAAAAGGAAGTTCTGATTAGCAGTGACCTAAAGTATTCCAAGCAGTAAATTGAAGTAGAGAAGATAGCTCAGAACGCTTTAATACGGCCTCTCCTGGAGTATGCTCTTCAATTCTCGTCTCCAGTACTCAAGAAAGATATAGAGCGACTGGAGAGAGTACAAGCTAGGACGACAAAAGTTTATTCCATCGCTTAGAAGACTGAGCTATGAGGACCGGTTGAGAGCTCTTGATCTCTTTTCGTTGGAGACACACCGACTACGAAGTCAGCTCATTCAAGTTTTTAAATTACTTATGGGTTTGACAATGTGCATTACAGCAAAATGTTTAGCCTCAATATGAATACAATACACAACCATGTCTGAAAATTATAATTAAAACGGTTAAACACTACTAGTTGTGGACACTGTTTAGCACCTAAAATATGTTCTACCTGGAACAAACTTCCCTCCGAAGTTGTAAACAGTTCCTCAGAGGAGCAGTTCAATATGAGAGTAGATAGTATTTTGAACACTCTGTAATGAGTGTAGTGCACTAAACAGTCTCTCTCCTTCCACTGCGAGTTTCTCCTTGGAATGGACCGCAAGGTCCCTGAAATCTTAACTATTCCTTGTAACTCCTTGTAACTCGCTCTTGCTCTCGCTCTCTCTTTCTCTCTCATTTTATTCTTCAACAACTTAATTGCCGAACCAGCGCCTGTTATTTTGTGCTTAGGTTGAAGGAATTGTATGACCTTATAAGCCCTGCCTATTACTTTGCCTGAGGTGATCATGTAGGCTAATAATTTGTTATTTGTTGATTTAATTTTATATTTTGAGAGAGAGAGAGAGAGAGAGAGAGAGAGAGAGAGATAGAGAGAGAAAGAGAGAGAGAGTTATAGAAAGGGGTTAGTATCATATTGACAATGGTAGGCTCCTAAATCACAGGCTCGCTATCACTCACTCATATTGACAATGGTAGGCTCCTAAATCACAGGCTCGCTATCACTCACTCATATTGACAATGGTAGGCTCCTAAATCACAGGCTCGCTATCACTCACTCATATTGACAATGGTAGGCTCCTAAATCACAGGCTCGCTATCACTCACTCAGAACAGTAGACATCTAAATGGCACAAAATGTCTTGAAACTCGTCAATCTAATTGAATGAAATATCTTAAAATCGCCAAAATAATGGAGCAAATGTCTTAACATCTCAAAAACTAACGGGGCTAAACATGAAGGAGAAGGGGGTCCAGAAAAACCCAATTACCCCCTTAACCTATGTAGTACCGGTGACGTCCTTTCCACTATATTCTGGCGACTATTCGATGATTTTATATAGCTTAGGAAGGACCTCGAACAATCAAGATACTACACTCTCTCAATTAAACCTTTGAGCTACCATAAATCCTTCCAAAGTTATATACAATCGTCTAATAGTTATATACAATCGTCTAATAGTTATATACAATCGTCTAATAGTGGCCAGACGATGATGAAAAGGATGTCACCGGTACTGCATGGGTTGAAGGGGTTATAGGGTTGGTCTGGACCCCTTTCTCCCTCATGTTCATCCTTGGGGTATCATATGCCAAGTGACAATAGCATTAGCCACTATGTTGAGTGAGCGTCTGTGGGCAACACTACAATAAGTTATCGTACACCATGGGAGACACATTATTGTACACTGGGGACGGAATTATCCTAAACCACAGAGGAGATAATGTGTGTGTGTGTGTGTGTGAGAGTGAGAGTGTTTACATATTTATACTATCTATCTCTCTCTGTCTCTAAATATACTGTATATATTATATATACCTGTATATATACTGTATATATATACCGGTATATATATATATATATATGTTATTATAGCCAGGTAATAGATTCTCTTTTAAACAGACGAGGTTAAAAGCAATAGCAGTTTCAGCATTCAGGATTTTATTGTTACAGCTTTCAATAGTTCTAACAATTTTCCTCTGGGGTTCAGAGATGAGGTACAACAGGTTAGCAAAATTCATGGTGGATCCAACGTTTCACAAGTAAACATCTTGCATCTTCAGGGAATGGAGAGGTAATGATTAGAATAGGGACAAAGCATCATATTTATACAAAATTCGAGGATCAAGGAGAGGAGGTGGGCGGAGCTACTGGGTGTGTGGTGGCTGTTCATTGGTGGAAGGCAGTCTATTCGCGAGACGGGCACTAAATCTTATCGGTGGTTGGTTGTTGGCTGTGGGTGGCTGTCATTGGGTGTTGTCAGTTGTGTGCTGAGCGCGGAAGCGTAAGGGAGGGGGGCACGGGGCGAGAGGAAGGGGGGCAGCATGCCTGTAGCGCTTGCCTGAAGGAAGAATTTGAAGGTCTTGTGTTTGGTTGTTGATGCTGGGGTTGAGTGTTTGGATGTATTGAGCTTCTAAAATAGCTAGTCTTCTGGGGTCTGATTCTTTGTCGAGTATGGTGGTTTGTTTGTCTAGGTCGGCGCGAGTTAGGGCAAGATGGTGGGGGGCTTGATAGTGATCTTTTATAGCGCCAGATTGAAGGTGGAGGGTTAGTCGACGGGAAAGGCGAGTCTGTGTCATTACCTGGACCTCGGCCTGTTACTCTTTCTATTAATTTCTGCAACATTCGCGGACTTTCCTCTAACTTTCACTCTGTTGAGCACCATCTCTCCTCCTACAAACCTGATCTTCTCTTCCTCACCGAAACCCAGGTGTCTGTAGCAACATCCAGCAACCCCTTCTCTGTATCCTCCTACTTTCTCTATCCTAGTTTCAAAGCCAAAGGCGGATGTTGTGCATATGTGCACAACAAACTCACTTGCTCTCGTGTTCCCGATTTCGACTCCTCTGAATTCTCAACTTTATGGCTCAAACTTTCCTGTCATTCTCTTACTAAATATTTCTGTGCTGTCTATCTTTCCCCTAACTCTACCAACTATCCTAAATTCTTTGACTATCTAAACTCTACAGTGGAACACATTCTATCCATTTCTCCTTTCTCAGAAATCTCCATCTTAGGAGATTTCAACGTTCACCACCGCCAATGGCTCTCCTCTCACACTACTGATCCACCTGGTGAACAAGCCTACGTCTTTTCTATCCTAAATGACCTAGAGCAGTTAGTTCAGCAACCCACCCGTATCCCGGATCGCATCGGAGATCGGCCCAACATTCTTGACCTGTTTCTAACTTCTAACCCTTCTTCTTATACTGTCGATCTTTTCTCTCCTTTGGGCTCCTCCGACCATAAACTTATCTCTGTCACCTGTCCTATCTCTCCAGTACAGCCACCCGATCCTCCTAGCCGGCGGCGCTTGTGGCACTTTGGCGCTGCCGACTGGGAGGCTCTTCGGCAGTACTACTTTGATTTCCCATGGAATGATTTCTGCTTCCATGGCCGGGGACCCTCGGAGAGTGCTGAACGCATTACCGAGGTAATCCTATCGGGCATGGAAGCATACATTCCATTCTCTTTCTCTCAGACTAATGCTAAAAAATCTTGGTTTACTCACGCCTGTTCTACTGCTGTCCGCAATAAGGAGGAAGCATTCAAACGGTACCGACGCCTTAAAACTCAAGACTCTCATTCTTCATATGTTTCTGCCCGGAATCAAGCCAAATCTGTTCTTCGACTTGCCAAACACTCTTTCATCAATAATAAATGCACTGAACTATCCAACTCTAGCTCTTCCCAAGCTTTCTGGCATCTAGCCAAAAACCTCTCCAACAATTTCTCTTCCTCGTCTTTCCCTCCCCTTTCCCACTCTGATGGCACAACCATCACTTCTTCCTCTGACAAAGCTAAAACTCTTCGCTCAAACTTTTGCTAGAAACTCCACCTTGGATGATTCCGGTGCTATTCCTCCCTCTCCGCCCTCCTCTCTCTCACTTATGCCTAATATCCTAATCTCTTCTAAAGATGTACTTTCTACCCTCTCTGGGCTTAACACTAATAAGGCGTACGGTCCGGACGGTGTTCCTCCTGTTGTTCTCAAAAACTGTGCTTCCGTGCTGACTCCCTGCCTAGGCAAACTCTTTCGTCTCTGTCTATCCTCTAACGTCTTCCCTTCATGCTGGAAGTTTGCTCACATTCAACCTGTCCCAAAGAAGGGTGACCGCTCTCAACCCTCCAACTATCGTCCAATTGCTCTTATCTCTTGTCTTTCTAAAGTTTTTGAAACTATTCTTGCTTCCAAATTTCTTAAGCATTTCTCTTCTCATAATCTGCTCTCAGATCGCCAGTATGGCTTCCTTAAGGGTCGCTCTACTGGTGATCTTCTTTCATATCTTACTAACTCTTGGTCATCCTCCTTTCGGGACTTCGGTGAGACTTTTTCTATTGCACTAGACATATCGAAAGCCTTCGATAGAGTCTGGCATAAATCTTTAATTTCTAAACTACCCTCCTTCGGTTTCTATCCCTCCATCTGTGCCTTTGTCTCTAATTTCCTTTCCGGCCGTTCCATAGCTGCGGTTGTGGACGGCCATTGTTCACTTCCTCACCCTATAAACTCCGGTGTTCCTCAGGGCTCTGTCCTATCTCCTATTCTCTTTCTAATTTTTATAAATGATCTCCTTAACTGTACCTTAATTCCCATCCATTCATACGCAGACGATTCAACCTTACACTACTCCATTAGTTTTTCAGAACGCCCCAGCCAGCAATCCCTCAACGACAAACGTAATGAAGCCATAGAACTCTTAAATTCTGATCTAAATACTATTTCCAATTGGGGCAGAGAAAACCTTGTTAACTTTAATGCTTCCAAAACCCAATTTCTCCATCTATCTACCCGTCAGGATCTCCCAGCGGACTATCCCTTATTCTTCAACAATACAAAAATCAACCCTTCATCTTCTCTCAATATTCTTGGTGTCTCTTTTTCTTCTGCTCTCATTTGGAAGGACCATATTACCAGTCTTGCTAAGGCAGCCTCCCAGAAGCTGGGTGTGCTCAACCGCCTTAGGGGGTTCTTTTCCCCTGCACAGCTTCTTGCTCTGTACAGGGGCATAGTGCGCCCTTGTATTGAGTATTGTTCACATGTGTGGGGAGGTTCCTCTCACACCGCTCTCCTAGACAAAGTTGAAAGGAAGGCCTTTCGTATCATTAACTCCCGTCCACTCAGCAACTCTCTGCAATCTCTCTCTCTCCGCCGCAATGTTGCATCTCTCTCGCTATTCTATCGCTACTATAATAATCAGTGTTCCTCAGAGCTATCCCAGTGCATACCACCTCCTTTACGTAGGGCACGTGGTACCCGTCTTGCAACTCAATCCCACCCCTACTCTGTGCAACTCTCCAACCCAAGAGTGAAACGTTACTCTCAAACTTTCTTCTACTCAACATCTGAGCTCTGGAACTCTCTCCCAGAATCAGTCTTTCCCTCTTCCTATGACTTAAATTGCTTCAAACTCCGTGTGTCCAGGCATTTTGGCTCGAACGGCCCTTGATTTTGGCCCTGTCACTCTTTCAACTGTGGGGGAGGCACTCGTTATAGGCAGTTATGCCTTTTGCCTCCCTCAATCACATAGAAAAAAAAAAAAAAAAAAAAAAACATAGGATAGGGGTCCACAGTCCCCAGAGGTGCAAATATGCTGGTATATCACATGATCATCTTTCGGTTGGTTGGTGGAAATGGGGCGGTTACGGAGGACAAGGTTGGAGGTCTTAGGAGATTTGTAGTAAATAATGAGTTTTATTTTATTGTCAGGGTTGGTGGGGAGGACGTTTTTGTGAATTATTTCTTTCACAATGGATTCGTCTGTTGTGTGGTCGGAAGACATGTAGTTTCTGTAGAAAAATGTAATTTCATTGGCCGGGTTGGTGCTTGGGGGGTCTTGTTTGTACCATTTTTCTAGGTGGTGGTTGATGGCATTGGTGACGTCAGTGTTGGAATACCCATTGTTGACTAGGACCTGGGTGAGCCTTTCCAGTTCATTGTGTGTGTCATTCCAGGTAGTGCAATGGGTGAGGGCTCTCCTGACATAGGCGGCGATGTTGGACTGATGGTATCGTTTAGGGCATTCACTTTCCCCATTAAGACATTGGCCATTGTTAGTAGGTTTGATGTACACTGTAGTTTTGAAGCCGTGGTCGTGGAGGGAGACAAGGAGGTCGAGGAAGGGTAGATGACCATCGGTGGTTTCTTCGTATGTGAAGTTGAGTCCGGAGGCGGCCATGAAGCGCTGCTGGAGGTCCCTGAGTTCGTCCAGGTCCTTCACCCGCACGAAGATATCATCGATGTACCTGCAGTACAGCGCTTCATGGCCGCCTCCGGACTCAACTTCACATACGAAGAAACCACCGATGGTCATCTACCCTTCCTCGACCTCCTTGTCTCCCTCCACGACCACGGCTTCAAAACTACAGTGTACACCAAACCTACTAACAATGGCCAATGTCTTAATGGGGAAAGTGAATGCCCTAAACGATACCATCAGTCCACCATCGCCGCCTATGTCAGGAGAGCCCTCACCCATTGCACCACCTGGAATGGCACACACAATGAATTGGAAAGGCTCACCCAGGTCCTAGTCAACAATGGGTATTCCAACACTGACGTCACCAATGCCATCAACCACCACCTAGAAAAATGGTACAAACAAGACCCCCCTAGCACCAACCCGGCCAATGACATTACATTTTTCTACAGAAACTACATATCTTCCGACCACACAACAGACGAATCCATTTTGAAAGAAATAATTCACAAAAACGTCCTCCCCACCAACCCTGACAATAAAATAAAACTCATTATTTACTACAAATCTCCTAAGACCTCCAACCTTGTCCTCCGTAACCGCCCTTTTTCCACCAACCAACCGAAAGACGATCATGTGATATACCAGCATATTTGCACCTCTGGGGACTGTGGACCCCTATCCTATGTTGGAATGACACAGACTCGCCTTTCCCGTCGACTAACCCTCCACCTTCAATCTGGCGCTATAAAAGATCACTATCAAGCCCCCCACCATCTTGCCCTAACTCGCGCCGACCTAGACAAACAAACCACCATACTCGACAAAGAATCAGACCCCAGAAGACTAGCTATTTTAGAAGCTCTATATATCCAAACGCTCAACCCCAGCATCAACAACCAAACACAAGACCTTCAAATTCTTCCTTCAGGCAAGCGCTACAGGCATACTGCCCTCGTTCCTCTCGCCCTGTGCCCCCCTCCCTTACCTTTCCGCGCTCAGCACACATCTGACAACACCAACCAATCACAGCCACCCACAGCCAACAACCAACCACCGATAAGATTTAGTGCCCGTCTCGCGAATAGACTGCCTTCCACCAATGAACAGCCACCCCACACCCAGTAGCTCCGCCCACCTACCTATTCTTGATCCTCGAATTTTGTATAAATATGTTGCTTTGTCCTTATTCTAATCATTACCTGCCCATTCCCTGAAGATGCAAGATGTTTACTTGTGAAACGTTGGATCCACCATGAATTTTGCTAACCTGTTGTACCTCATCTCTGAACCCCAGAGGAAAATTGTTAGAACTATTGAAAGCTGTAACAATAAAATCCTGAATGCTGAAACTGCTATTGCTTTTAACCTCGTCTGTTTAAAAGAGAATATATATATATATATATATATATATATATATATATATATATACAATACACGTGATAAATGTTTCTAGTCTCTCAGTGGGGATCGAACCATCGACCATCAGAACGATAGCCGACGCTTTAATCAATTACACCACGGCAGTCTAAAAGACACTCAGCCTTCTATCCTATATATGTTAGGGAGAAGGGAAACCCACTAGGCGAATATATTTCAATTCATTTGAAGTGAAATATATTCGCCTAGTGGGTTTCCCTTCTCCCTAACATAAATAGGATAGAAGGCTGAGTGTCTTTTAGACTGCCGTGGTGTAATTGATTAAAGCGTCGGCTATCGTTCTGATGGTCGATGGTTTGATCCCCACTGAGAGACTAGAAACATATATATATATATATATATATATATATATATATATATATATATAGCAGTATATATATATATATATATATATATATATATATATATATATATATATACCTGTATATTATATATATATATATATATATATATATATATATATATATATATATACATATATATTATATATATTTATATATATATATATATATATATATATATATATATATATATATATATATATATATATATATATATTATATACAGGTATATATAATTTATATATATAGAATAGAGAAAAGGAACAAGATAAAAAACATAAAGAAAGCGGAAGTGAAAACAACACAGTGCCCCTAGTACAGTACCACCTAGCAACACAGACCCCTCTACCGGTATCCACGGTAACCAAATATGCATATGACCCATCAGCACCCGACTTTCTATCTAAATTATGTTAACCAGAATGACCCCCTCTACAATGATGAAAGCCAGCAACAACCACAATAGAAAGTAAATTATTGATAACGAAAGCATTACATACCATGTAAATAATAGTTAAATGCCAGAAGAAATGTAAACTAATTATCATAGCCACAAACAAGCTTTCTATAATATAAGTTTAATATTATTAAATAAAGTATAACATAGCCTATGTATCCCCATGTACTTTATGTTTTTTAGACCATTATTAACCACACAATAATTAAAAAAACAGATTTCACATGCTCTTATTATTTCGAAAAGCAATAATCTTGTTCCAAATTAAAAACGAAATATTACCTACCTGAAATAATTGTTAGTCAGTCAAATTTTCAGAATACTTTAAGTGCGCTTTCGAGCAAAACTTATCATATAGACCATTTTGGATGATACTTCTGTAAAAAGAGGTATCTAGGGTGCAGTGACCAAGAGAGTGTGTGTAGACGAGCTAGACGAGCATTCCTAGCTGTGTGTGAGAACGGCGTGTCCCCCTGGTATCTACAGACGGGGAACCTACGAGCCATACGTTCGGCCAGATTTCTCTCACGGATCCTACTCCTCCTCCTCACCCCAAATTAAGTGCTTCTGCGTTACTATATTTTGGGATTATTGTGAAGGTTATATAAGGTATGTTAGTGTTCATATACAAGTAATCTTAGAGGCCATTTTCGGACTCTCCTTTCCATAACTTTTTGCCTCGCGTTGAGAGAACAGTGCACATTCTATATATAAGGTTAATATATCTATAACACTCTGGATATAACCCATTTATAGTCCACATAAATGTTTTATATATAATTTACCTAGTATTTATACCCACACCTTTCACGTAATTACCCATGAACACTTTCAGATCTTATTCATTGTTATTATTTTGCTGGGTCCGTAAGCGCATCGTAAAGTGCTCAAAGAGAGCGTAATTGATATTTGTTCAAGACTCTATCATATACCTAAATTCATACCTCAATAATGCTTTTATATTCTATTTAGAATCCAAATCATAGTTCCCGTTATTTTCTTCCTCGTATAGTTAAACTCTGTGTGTTGAGTATTTTATACTTTCATTTTGTCTACTTTTATTTTACATTCAGAATTGTGAATTTATAATCAACTACTTTATTCGGTCAACCACGTTATACGGTTAATATTATGTTACCATCGGTGCGGGAATTTCTATTCTACCGTACAGTGTCCTTAACCTCCGTTGTGGCTAATTTTGTCTCACTACAAGTTACTGTGTTCTAACCTATTTCGGTTAACTGTATTCAATACACGTTCTGTGAAATTGAATTCCCGAAGTGCTATCATATTTAGTCACTATTTCAGCTGAATTTATTTTTCGTATTCTTGGAGTATATTTATTCAACATTCTGAGATTGTATTCTAAATCCAATTTATCTTTTCGTACAGCTAGGATTAAAGTCCAATTTGTATATCTACATCCTAGTCGCATAGTTCCATATTCATTTTTTGTATTCATCCACCTCTCAGTACACTTGACCTAAACCCCTAGGCACGGTATTTTTTATGTTTACCTGCGCGGCTGATACCTCGCACTAACTCAACCGCGCTTCACCCTCGGTACACAAGGTCGCCTCAACCTTGTTTATTCGTATTTATATCTGAACCTCTCTTTGAATAATTTATTATTTATATATATTGTCATTGCCATTTATGATTTATATTATGAATTATTGCCATTTCAATTTGATGTTATGTTTTGACACCATGAATTACGAATGAGTAGAGATATTCTCAACTTATCTTAGTCACAAAAGTTTACCATTGGACTTAAAGTTATATAACTAAGATCCGGATGGTTCCGTGCTCTGTTCCCTAACTAAATAAGAAGTAAAACTTGTGTTCCTAATTGGTGTATTCATTGTCTTGGGTGAAGATTGAGTGAGCTATGTAATAATGATATCAATGCTAGTTATGCTCCTGTCGAGCAGTATCACGTTCTGAGTTACCTTCATAGGGCTTATAAGAACATATTTAACCTATGAAATTCATGCTCAGTATATTGTCACTAACTTGCAGAAAATCGTCTACTTCAGCAAGAAATAATAAATAAATAAATGAATATTAAACAAAACTTAGATCGAACTGAGGTGGTTAAAGACATGAACGTCGTGTAAGCAACCTTCCTAATGACTTCCCTCAGAGCTCATCTCCGTCACCTCATAACAGTAATTAGGGAGGCTAATTTACTTGGTGTGCTGGCTTCATTATAGTGTGTGTTATTGTGTGTTTACCGAATTGTGTTTCTTCAGATTGACATTATTCTCGTACTGTCCCGTCTTCTATAAATAGATTGACATTATTCTCGTACTGTCCCGTCTGCTATAAATAGATTGACATTATTCTCGTACTGTCCCGTCTGCTATAAATAGATTGACATTATTCTCGTACTGTCCCGTCTGCTATAAATAGATTGACATTATTCTCGTACTGTCCCGTCTGCTATAAATAGATTGACATTATTCTCGTACTGTCCCGTCTGCTATAAATAGATTGACATATCGTACTGTCCCGTCTGCTATAAATAGATTGACATTATTATCGTACTGTCCCGTCTGCTATAAATAGATTGACATTATTCTCGTACTGTCCCGTCTGCTATAAATAGATTGACATTATTCTCGTACTGTCCCGTCTGCTATAAATAGATTGACATTATTCTCGTACTGTCCCGTCTGCTATAAATAGAGCATACTTTCGTTTAAATGAATGAATACTTTAAGCACACACCACTTCTTTCGGTAACTTAATCCACTCGTTAACGATTCTATTAGGAAAGCCTTATCTTCTTATGTCTTTCTTGCTTCTCTTCCGTAGTAGTTTGTAATCATGTCCTCTTGTTCTCCCTGTTGCTGGCTTCATGTATTCTTCTTTGTCGGTGAATTTTATTCCTTTGGCGTACATGTACATTGTTATGAGTTCGCCTCTCTTTCTTCTATCACGCAGCGAAGTGAGACTGAGGTCACGTGAGGTGATTTTATCTTTGTTCAAATGCCAATGCTCTCATGTTGGGTACTCATCTTGTGATACTCCTTTGAACGTTTTCAAGTTGTTCAATGTGTTTTTTAAAGTGCGGGATCCACACCATTGCTGCACAATCTTGACTTGCTCTTATAAATTGGGTATTTAAGATCTTAATAATGTCCTTGTTTATAATTATATTTGAAGGCAGCTCACACATTTGCCCACCAAACATAGGCCTTGTTTTACTAAGTCATTGCTGTGGTCACCAGGATCTAGTTTCGGGTTCACAATTACTCCCATGCTTCTTTGGTTTCTTGATGTATTTAGTATATCGCCATTTATATTGTATGTTCCATGTGGTCTCACTCCATCCCCTAGTTCCATAACGTGACATGTGGGAGTAAATGACGTAGAGAGTGTACAAAGAAATTTCACTTCGCATATAAGTTCGATAAAACATCTACACTATTGGGAGCGTTTAAGAGCACTGAATCTGTACTCACTGGAACGTAGAAGAGAACGTTACCTAATAATATACACGTGGAAAATCTGGAAAATCGCAGAGGGTTTAGTACCAAACCTACATACTCCGATAGTCATGAAATTCAGTGATAGGAGAGGCTGGGAATGCGAAATCCCCCGGATGAATAACAGGGGTGCTATGGGCTCTCTGCGAGAGGGCTGGTTATCACACAGAGGCCCACGTCTCTTCAACAAACTCCCACGGCGAGTAAGAGACATGAGGGACATCTCGTTAGACAACTTCAAGAGAGCCCTAGATGTCGAACTGCAAAAAGTGCCAGACGAGCCCATCCTCGCAAGGGAGCGAGCTGTCGCTTCAAACAGTCTACTGCACCAAATCACCACCCATAACGAGGGGCGTCGCACTCCTTGGTGCCGCTAGAAGAGCGGCGAACACGTCCAAAGGTATCCAAAGGTAAAGGTTAAATTGTATAGTCCATCTATGGCTCCATTGATACAATGTATCAATATCTTCTTGATAGGCCTCACATGATTCCTGATTTTCCACCCTCTTTTAGAACTTTGCATTGTCTGAGAATATGCTTATGTATCTCTGTATTTAATTTGGAAGGTCATCAATAAAGATTAAAAATATAACTGGTTTGTGTGTGTGCATGTGTCTCGTGTATTGTACATAGTGTATTTGTGTGTGTCGTTATATATATATGTATTGTGTGTGTGTCTGTAATGAGAGAGAGAGAGAGAAAAAAAAAAATCTTTCTAACCAGTCATAATTTATATAGTATATACCCAGTACTGTACAGTATACTCTAGAACTCACTATGTGTGTACCTTAATGTTGGAATAGTGTGTGTGTGTGTGTTTGTGTGTGTGTGTGTGGACAAGAGCCCAGGTCGGCTGGATATTGCGGACGTTCAGAACTCGGGAAAGGGAACCTATGTTAACCCTGTATAAGGCCTTGGTAATACCACTCTTGGAATACTGCTGCCAGTTATGGAATCCCTGGGAGAGAAACAAGCATTGGAAGGCATCCAGCGCTCCTTTACTAGTAAAATAATGTCTGTGAAGAATGAAGACTACTAGCAAAGACTCGACAGGGCTGTATGTGTATTATCAGGTCTATTAACTCAAGAGCACTGACAAGAGTTGGGACACTGAAAGAAAAAGCCTTCGCTAAACGAGGTCCAAAGCTCTAGAATTCCAGTCCATAGCAATACGAAACAAAACCTACTCAACCGTTGACAAATTAAAAAAGGACTTGGATGAATTTCCTGTCATCACTGCCAGACCAACCCATCCTACCCAACTACTACCTCCGTGCTGCCAGCAACAGCATCCTTAACCAGCTGGCACAGAAGAGAGCAGATGGAATGTACAGTGGCGGCGCCGCAGCGGCGTGGACCACTGTGCGTTAACTGACAGCCCTCAACTACAACCACAGGAACCAAAGGTGTGTGTGTGTGTATTTATTGGTGAGAAGGTGTGTATGTATAACGCTCATTTGTATTTTCTTGTTAGTGTGTGTATGTATGTATGTATGTTGGTATAGCATTTTTATATATTATATCCTCCTTCACCTTCATGTTTAGCCCCATTTGTTTTGAGATTTGTTAACGTTCTCGAGTGTGAGTTTGTGTGTGTGTGTCTATGTATAATGTTTGTGTGTATACTAATACTAATACTACTAATAATAAAAATAATAATAATAATAATAATTGTCGGTTTATTGTGTGTGTGTGTGTGTGTATGTGTGTGTATATGTGTGTGTGTGTGAGTGTATGTGTGTGTGTGTGATGTTCGTGTGTATGTGTATGTATTCCCCCTGCTCTCTCATGTTTAGCCTCACTCTCATCTCTTCCCATTTCTCTCTTTCTCTCTCATCTCTTCCCATTTCTCTCTTTCTCTCTCTCATCTCTTCCCATTTCTCTCTCTCTCTCTCTCTCTCTCTCTCTCTCTCTCTCTCTCTCTGTATGTAAGTATGTTGGTATAGTAAATTAGAGTTATTAGTGTTAATGATCGCCATCAATATCCTTGCCTGAAGAACAACATTCATTATATCGCCTAGGATCTACACTCTTTTATATCTATCTATTCTATCTATCTATCTATTGCCCGACGCCGTGATCCCCGAAGGGGTGACCACGAACGAACCGCCATCATGCACCTCTTTCCCCAGTCGGTCGACGCCCCTCCCACCAACCAGCACCGCCTTCGTTCATATACTTCCTCACTCCATCCTTCCACCTCTCATTCGGTCTACCTCTCCCTCTCTGTCCCTCCACCTCGCTCTCGTACACCCTCTTAGTCATTCTCTCGCTTTCCATACATTCCATATGGCCGAACCATCTCAAGTTGTTCCTTTTCACACTTTCCAGCACATCTACCTCCACACCACACCTCCTTCTTACTTCCTCATTAGTCTGTCTATCCCTCCATGTAACTCCGCACCCACTTCTTCAGTAATTCATTTTCACTGCTCTCACTCTTGGTCTGAGTCTCTCAACCAATGTCCATGCTTCGCTTTCGTAAGTCAGTGTCGGGATTACCACACTGTCATGCAAGGACTTCTTCACTTCCATACTGACCACCCTATTTCTTGTTACTGCTGTATATATACTGTATATATATATATATATATATATATATATATATATAAATATTGAGAATATATCACAAATACACGTGAGCCACTAAATGTTTCTAGTCTCTCAGTGGGGATCGAACCAAATATATTCGCCTAGTGGGTTTCCCTTCTCCCTAACATAAATAGGATAGAAGGCTGTGTCTTTTACTGCCGTGGTGATTAAGCGTCGGCTATCGTTCTGATGGTCGATGGTTCGATCCCCACTGAGAGACTAGAAACATATATAAATATATATACAGTATATATATATATATATTTTTATTTTTTTCTATGCGAGTGAGGGAGGCAAATGGCAGAACTGCCTATAGCGAGTCCCTCTCCCAAAGTTGAAAGAGTGACAGGGCCAAAATCAAGGGACGTTCAAGCCAAAATGCCTGGACACAGAGTTTGAAGCAATTCATGTCATAGGAAGAGGGAAAGACTGATTCTGGGAGAGAGTTCCAGAGCTCAGCTGTTGAATAGAAGAAAGACAGAGTAACGTTTAACTCTTGGGTTGGAGAGTTGCACAGAGTAGGGGTGGGATTGTGTTGCAAGACGGGTACCACGTGCCCTATGTAAAGGAGGTGGTATACACTGGGAAAGCCCCAAGGAACACTGATTATATTAGTAGCGATAGAATAGCAAGAGAGATGCAACATTGCGGCGAAGAGAGAGAGATTGCAGAGTTGGTGAGTGGACGGGAGTTAATGATACGAAAGTCCTTCCTTTCAATTTTGTCTAAGAGAGCGGTGTAAGAGGAACCTCCCGACACATGTGAACAATACTCAAACCCCCTAAGGCGGTTGAGCACACCCAGCTTCTGGGAGGCTGCCTTAGCAAGACTGGTAATATGGTCCTTCCAACTGAGAGCAGAAGAAATATATATATATTCATTATAATAATTATATTTATATTTATTTTTTGCGAGTGTTGTATGCCATAAGAGGGTAAAGCTATGAAATTCATGCTAAATAGAATTTCACAACCTGAAGAAAATCGTCTACTTCAGCAAATAGTTTACCTTCGTTATCGCCGATGTACTATAATCTCCCACTATATTCTCTCTCTCTCTCTCTCTCTCTCTCTCTCTCTCTCTCTCTCTCTCTCTCTCTCTCTCTGTAATATACTGTATACTCGTATATACAAAATTGTATATATATATATATTTTGTATTTATGTATTTATTTATTTACTTCTTGTAATAGTCACCCACTAAACTCCCAAATAATTGCAAGATCAACCTGCAATTGACAACTTGCGAGATTCAGGCTATAAGGTCGTTGGAGCGATAAACATCGATATTAAATAAAAATAAAATAATAATGTAGCCTAGGTGTCTAATGAATAACAAATGTATAAAGTATGTTGAATTGGGTTTTATGTGTTTATATATGCACTACCGCAATGTAGGTGATAATTCTGTTAATTATCGATGTCTACGGCTCTAACTTCATTATCGACCGAAACTCGCAAATGGTCAATTATGTATTTCTTGCCGGCGTCTGCAGGTCAACCCCTTCTGTACCGTCTACGTCTTTTTAATTTCCTTCTACCTATCTTTAGACAATTATGTTCAATTTACCAAGGGCCTCCAGCAATAAACATTCTTCCAACTATCTCACTTAACCCTTTCTACTACCTCAGAGCCTTTGTAAACTGCACAAAATCGTTTTAATATAGCTAGAACAAAATAGAAAAGACGTCACCGGTTCAGAAGGGGATAAGGGGGGATGGATTTGTTTTCTGGCCTCCCTTCTCCCTCATGTTTAACCTCAATGGTATTGTGATTTCAAGATGTCTGTTCCATTAGTTTGGCGATTTTGAGACCTTTCACCCAATTTAATTGTCGATAATAACACCTTTTATGCTATTTAGGTGTCGATTTTTTCCTGGCGAGCCATAGCGAGCCTGTAATTTTAGGAAGAACCGGCCTTCGGCCGGGAAATTTTTCTACCGAATAAATGTACAAATATATCTGAGAGTGAGAGTGAGATTGAGAGATAGAGAGGTTGGGGGGACTATGAGTGTGTGTGCGTTTCTTTCCTGTTGTTGTATATGTTCCAATTCACCCTCAGGAGAAGATTTGTGTGTTTGTGTGCGTGTGTGTGTGTGTGTGTCAAAGGTCACACATCCAAGTTTTAATATTAGTAATATGTTTGCTCATTTATATATATTTTTATAATTTGTTTAGTTAGTAATTTGTTTGCTCAGTTATATATATATATATATATATATATATATATATATATATATATATATATATATATATATATATATATTTTTTTTTTTTTTCTTTTAGTTTCCTCCCTAGACCTACATCAAGCTTAAAATAAGAGACCCCAAGACCCTCCTTCGAAATAAATTTGTACAATTTTCGATAAACAAATGTACCGACCGAAGGCCGGATTCTCTTGAATTACAGGTTCGCTATCGCTCGCCAGGAAAAAATCAACTCCTAAATGACCCGACAAAATTTAACATTGACAAAGACATGGGTCGAAAAGTAATAAAATCGCCAAACTAATAAGCCGGACATCATCAAATCTGAAAACTAATGGAGCTCTAAACATGAGGGAAAACGGTGTCTAGTAAAACGACCCATCTCCTCGTAACCTGACAGATATTATAAGGTACATAAGTTTATACATAAGGTACATAAGGTTATAAGGCACACTGGCACGAAAGCCCCTCCCTCCAGGCGAGTTCCCGACTCGAAATTTCAGCCTGATACGGCGAATCGGCAACATAATCGTGGATATCGGATATTAGCCGTGGGTGACTCTCACGGTCCAAGCGAAGTATGGGGGTCGATACGAGAATCTGAGCTGTTCAAAAGTTCGTGGGAATCCCCTGGCAAATGTAAAAAAATCGTCTGAGTCTGGTCTCCATCACGAAAACGCTGTATCGCAATCGTGTGGTCCGTATCAAAGACGTATGGTCCGTATCAAAGCCGTATGGCCCGCATCAACGTCGTCTGGTGCGTAAGCCTGCCGTGCAAACCGTATCTCTTCCGTGCGGAAAATTGGCAACGGTCGAGTTGGCAACCGCGCGTCTAGCCTCAATCCGGTTGCACCTCTCACGGCGTCGATACGATTCTTCTGAGTTGTATCACAGTCTTTTGGGTCATATCTTTCCCATGGACTAGTCGTGTACCCTTCGCACGACTTTTCCTATCTTCTTCGTAGCATTCGTTTTTCCCCCGTATTGGCATCGCTAGAGTCTTATCAAGTCGTGCGGAAGAGATACGGTAGAGATACGACTCTAACGATGCCAGCCATTTTCGCCGCGGTCTCTAGTAAATTCGCCAAGACACAGGATTTGTATGTGTCGTGGGTGTTCGTGCCAGTCTTGAAGGGGCTGTCGTGTCAGTGTGCAACGACCTATAGACTCACATTCAACCCTTAGCAGATCCAAAAAAGCATTTTTGCTCTGTGTTTTGGCTCTTATTAGACGATTGTGTTCATATTAGGAAGGGTATATGGAAGTCAGAAGGTTGATTGAGATAGTATGCACCCTTATAATTTCCACCGATCCTTCCTAAACTGCATACAATTGTCTAATGATAGCCATACTTAGCGTATTAGGATTGTCTAATGATAGCCATACTAAGCGTATTAGGATTGGTATGCGAGATAATATTTACCATTATCATTCCCACATCTTCCTAAACTGTATACAATTATCTAATGATAGCCAGAATACTCGGTCAAAATGCGTCATAATCTTCAGAAGGTCAACTTAGCTGATGAGATAGAATTGAACCTTTACTCATAGGTCGAAAGGTCAGGTCAAGGTTGCAGAGTAGGATGTGCATATATTGTTTTTGTAATTTTATTTTTCCAACTGGGAAAATGACCCTTGAATTGTATTATGTTTACTGGAATTATTAACCCCTTCAGCACAATCTTCATCATATTCTTGTTTACTGGAATTGTATTATGTTTACTGGAATTATTAACCCCTTCAGCACAATCTTCATCATATTCTTGTTTACTGGAATTGTATTATGTTTACTGGAATTATTAACCCCTTCAGCACAATGTTCATCATATTCTTGTTTACTGAATTGTATTATGTTTACTGGAATTATTAACCCCTTCAGCACAATGTTCATCATATTCTTGTTTACTGGAATTGTATTATGTTTACTGGAATTATTAACCCCTTCAGCACAATGTTCATCATATTCTTGTTTACTGGAATTGTATTATGTTTACTGGAATTATTAACCCCTTCAGCACAATGTTCATCATATTCTTGTTTACTGGAATTGTATTATGTTTACTGGAATTATTAACCCCTTCAGCACAATCTTCATCATATTCTTGTTTACTGGAATTGTATTATGTTTACTGGAATTATTAACCCCTTCAGCACAATCTTCATCATATTCTTGTTACCATTACACGATTTCTTAAGCTTAAAATCTACCTCTAGGGATCAATGGGGTAAACACGATCTCAATAAACCATCTAAATAACATAAGTCCTTCTTAAGCTATATAAAATCGTCTAAGTATAACCAGAATCAAAGGTAAAAAGACGTGCTGAAGGAGTTAAGAAATTACTAAATACTAAATACTAAATGGGGTTGGCCGACTCGAGACAGAGCCCGAACAGAAACAACAAAATACAATTTATGAAAAAGTACTAATATTATTAAAGTTTACTAAATACATCTGATAATTCCAACATAATAATAACATATTAAGTACTAATTTACACTAACTATTTTAGCCTCTATAGTTTGCAGTGTATACGGTGAACAGAGACTAAAACTGAATTAGAATTCTTCTTGAACTTTGTCTGTGAGTTTTGTTGTTTGTCTGTGTGTGTGTGTTTGTGTGTGTGGGTCAAAGAGAGAGAGAGAGAGAGAGAGTCAAAGTGAGAGTGAGCTTTTTAATCAGTGTGTGTGTGTGTGTGTGTATATTTGTTTGAGGTATTGGGTATTACATATTACGTAAATGTTGACCCTTTGCTGATTCTGACGCGTTTTGACGGTTTGTTCTGGCAATCATTGGACGATTTAAATTAGACGGCTTAGCTAGGAAGGCTTTGTGGGAGTTAAGGGGAGGCAGACCGTTTTTCTGGACCCCCTTCTCCCTAATGTTTAGCCCCACTAGTTTTGAGATAATAAGCGTTCGGCCCATTAGTTTGGCGATTTTAACACCTTTCGCCCTATTTCGTTGTCAATTTTAAGACCTTTCGTGCCATTTAGGTGTCGATTATTTCCTGGCGAGTGATAGCGAGCCTGCAATTTTAAGAGGAACCGGCCTTCGGCCGGGAAATTGTTCTACCGAAAAATGTACAAATTTATCTTGAAGGGGAGGGGGGGGGGGGGGCTAGGGGTGTTTTTCTAAGCTTCATGGAGGTCTAGGGAGGAAACTAAAACAATGTATTATTAAATGAATTATTAGACCAAACAAACGGTCAGTCTCCCCTTATGAGGGTAAATACTGTCTCAGTTAACCCTCTGACTTCCATATACCCTTCCTATTCTAAATAAAATAGTCCGAGTTATTGGCTGTTACAAAGAATTATGACGCATTTGGACAGTTAATTCTGGCAATTGTTAGACGATTTCATTTTGATTAGGAAGGGTATAATTATGAAAATCAAAGGATAAACTGAGATTGTGTTTACCCTTATAATTCCCTCAGATCCTTCCTATAAAATCGTCTAATGATATCCAGAATATGCTATCAAACTACGTTATTATCGTCATAGGCTTAAGGGGAGGTTTTTAGTTTGTTCCCTAGACTATTAACATCAAGCTTAACATTACACCCCCTAGACCACCTATCAAGATGAAGTGTACATTTTTGGGTAGAAAAATGTAACGGCTGAAGTCCGGTTCCTTCTATATTACAGGTTCGCCAGGATAATTATCAACACCTAAATTACAGGAAAAGTCTTAATATTGACAAAAGAAAAAGTGCGAAAGTTCTTAAAATCACCAAATCGAGAACGTCTTAAAACTTAAAATCTCAAAAGCAATTGGGCTAAACATGAGGGAGAAAAGGGTTCAGAAAAAAATCCCTCAAGTAGAAATATCCCCTTAATACACAGATTACACATTATTTTATCAGAGGAAACCATTTTGGAATGTCCCTCATAAAACATAGCATTCCCTGTGGCGTGTATAGTTATCAACTCGGCGTAAGTAGCGTGGTATAACCCCCCAGACACTGGTACTCTGTAGGCCGAAATATCTGTCGTCGTCCGTCTGTCTGCCCGGAAACTTCTCCTAAACCTTGACTGTTTGATGGAATGTCACCACACTGTACACGTATACGCGGTGGGTCAATGCGACGGTCAGTGAAAACATTTGGTTTTTATTCACTTAGTAGTTAAGGGCCTATAGGTAAAAAAATATGGTACAACCCCCTCTCCCTCATTCCTCTTATCCCCATTTCAGTCAGGTTGGCGTAGTATTGTAATCACAGTGTCTGTATGTCTCTGTTAGGGCACACATATAATCACAGTGTCTGTATGTCTCTGTTAGGGCACACATATAATCACAGTGTCTGTATGTCTCTGTTAGGGCACACATATAATCACAGTGTCTGTATGTCTCTGTTAGGGCACACATATAATCACAGTGTCTGTATGTCTCTGTTAGGGCACACATATAATCACAGTGTCTGTATGTCTCTGTTAGGGCACACATATAATCACAGTGTCTGTATGTCTCTGTTAGGGCACACATATAATCACAGTGTCTGTATGTCTCTGTTAGGGCACACATATAATCACAGTGTCTGTATGTCTCTGTTAGGGCACACATATAATCACAGTGTCTGTATGTCTCTGTTAGGGCACACATATAATCACAGTGTCTGTATGTCTCTGTTAGGGCACACATATAATCACAGTGTCTGTATGTCTCTGTTAGGGCACACATATTCCTCCTTGACAATCGTCAGGATGATGAGGTTCTGTGCATATGCCGTGTAAGGGCACAAGCAACACATAAGTAATTATATCGGTGATATTAGTAATAGTGATGCCAACTACTGGAATTTCTCTCTCTTTCTCTCTCTCCCTGGGTATATAAATCAAGCAAGGGATGTGTGCGCCAGCAACTTTGAGACACTGTTAAAGATTCTGGGTGGGGAATTTTAAAGATAGTTGGTCTCAACTGCCCCCCCCCCCCCTTATCTCTCTCTCTCTCTCTCTCTCTCTCTCTCTCTCTCTCTCTCTCTCTCTCTCTCTCTCTCTCTCTCTCTCTGTAGTGCACTACACAAATCTTTCTCTCTACCCCCTTCGAGTGTCTTCCAGGAATGAGATACTAACTATTATTTGTAATGCTTTGTAACATACTCTCACACTTACTCTTGTCTTTGTATATATATATATATATATATATATATATATATATATATATATATATATATATTATATATGTTATGCGTCGTTGTAATCCAACTCGCTTTAATATTTATTCTCATAAGTTCCTTGCCTAGGATACTCAAAATACAATCCTGCCCGACAGGAACACAACTAGCATTATTAATAATATTTCTAGATTACTCAATCACACTCCCAAACACAATAAACACACAAAGTAAGTACACTAGTTTGTATTTATTAAACATTAGATACAGGGTCATGGAACATCCGTATCTTAACTATAGAGTATAAATGCAATGGCAAATAACTGGTGACTTTGAAAGAGTTAACTAAATTTTACTCCTTCATGAATAAATGTGTCACTTACAAAGCATCATATATGAAATATATACATTATACAAGATAAAGCATGAAATATGATGGCAATATATATACGTGGCAAGTGTACACAGAGAGGAGTAAACGTGAATAAATGCGGGCAACTGAGATCGTAACCTCAGGTGCGCGCAGGTAAGCGTGGCTAAGAATAACAAAGGGGTTACCCGACAAGGTAGGTGGTCAAAAGCTGCCGCGCAAAGGGTTAGGGTCAAAGTTACTGCTGTCGGTCGGCCTGAATAAATATATGATTTAGTGCAACGTTAAATCAGGATGACAAGATATGAATTTGACATTAATCCTGATGATATGATAATTAAATTTGTAATTTAACTATAATATAATACTGGTGAATAATCTCTCACACGATATACGAAAAATAATTATAGTCGTAAATGAGCTAGAATCAGAGTTAATGAGGAACTCAAATTCACAAAACTATAGTGAATAAATATAGCTGAAATATTAGCTATACATACAGTAGGTTTGAATATTAGCTACACATACAGTAGGTTTGAATATTAGCTACACATACAGTAGGTTTGAATATTAGCTATACATACAGTAGGTTTGAATATTAGCTATACATACAGTAGGTTTGAATATTAGCTATACATACAGTAGGTTTGAATATTAGCTATACATACAGTAGGTTTGAATATTAGCTATACATACAGTAGGTTTGAATATTAGCTATACATACAGTAGGTTTGAATATTAGCTATACATACAGTAGGTTTGAATATTAGCTATACATACAGTAGGTTTGAATATTAGCTATACATACAGTAGGTTTGAATATTAGCTATACATACAGTAGGTTTGAATATTAGCTATACATACAGTAGGTTTGAATATTAGCTATACATACAGTAGGTTTGAATATTAGCTATACATACAGTAGGTTTGAATATTAGCTATACATACAGTAGGTTTGAATATTAGCTATACATACAGTAGGTTTGAATATTAGCTATACATACAGTAGGTTTGAATATTAGCTATACATACAGTAGGTTTGAATATTAGCTATACATACAGTAGGTTTGAATATTAGCTATACATACAGTAGGTTTGAATATTAGCTATACATACAGTAGGTTTGAATATTAGCTATACATACAGTAGGTTTGAATAAATTAACAAACTACTGGAGATACAATCAAGACACAGAACGAAATAGTGACTGTCGAAAGCCGAAATGAGGGCTGATGAGTTAAAATATATAATAAAGACGCAGAACGAAGTAGCGACTTATATTATCCAAAATAAAGGCTGAGAAAGTATAAAATAAAATATAGGCACAGAACAACGTAGTGACTTATAATAGCCGGAAATAAAGGCTGATTAAACACAGGAACGTATAATATAAATTCCCAAACTGGCTGTGAAATAATATGGTTAACCGTGTAACTTGGTTGATTGCATTATTCACAAGAATTAATATAGATTAGAAGTCCTGAACATAAGTTAACATAAACTCAACGGAAGGGGTTTTTACTTTAATCTCGGAGAAACTGTACTCTACTTGATCTCATACGAGAAATGGACGTAGCACTGTCCGGAATTTGTGATTAAGTATAAAAGGAAAATTATGCTCTCTTTGTACACTTCACTACGAACTTGGACACTCAATCAATAACAACACAACTAAATACAATCTGAGAGTGTTCACAAAGTATTACGTATAGTATAGGGTATATATCGTAGGTAAAAATTATATATAACGTTGACTTGGACTTAAATCAGTTAAATCCCAAATATTATATATATATATATATATATATATATATATATATATATAAATAACCTGCACAGATGGGTGTTATGTTCTTACACCGTGAGAGAAAATTTGGGCAAGGAGAGTCCAGAATAGGCCTCTATGATAACGTTAAATTGAACACAAACATATTTTATATAACCTTCACAATAATTCCCATAACTCAGTATCACAGAGACACTTAGGGTGGGGGTGCTGAGGAGAAGTGAGATCCATGAGAGGGAATCTGGTCGACGTAGGACTCGTAGTTCCTCCTTCTGTTTGGCACCAGAGGGAACTGCCGCTCTCACACACAACTAGAAAAGGTCACTTCTAGCTCTTCTAACACACCTCCGGGTCACTACACTCGTTGAACTTTTTATAGGGAAATTGGCTAGCCCTATTCGGAAGTAACTCCGACACTGGTATATACCCATTGATCGCCCTTAAAGCTAGTGGAAGGTATTTCCTCGTGTTTGCCTATCGATCATATATTTTGGGCAAGTAATATTCAGATGATAAAGTGAGTCTTGATTAATTAATTTCGGAATAGTAGGGGCATGTGGATTTCGATCTTTTAATTATTGTGAAGTTAATGATTGCCTTAAAAATATAATTGACATAGGAATACATGAATATTGTTATTCTTTATTTCTTAAAATTAAAATCATATTTTAGAAAGCTTGCATGGTTACAGGATACATGTTTGTATTGATTTGTATTTTCCTCTAGTTTCAATGTTGTATGCAAAGCTTTCGTTACTCTCTGTTGATCTGTTATTGTTGATACAAGTGATCTTCTGCACTGTAGAGATGGTTCTTCTGGTCACATCTGTTGAAATAGAACATCGGATGTTGATGGGGAATTAGCATAAACTCTTCTTCATTATAATTCAAATCCGGTTCTTGGGTTGGATACGCCTTTGTCCCGTATCTCGGACCTTGTGATTGGCCCGGAAGAGGCCCAGGTGATTGGCCCGGAAGCAGGTCATGCTTGATGAGGGGCCCTGCAGTTCCTGTGGGTCTCTGTAGAGGGCATTGATTTATGGTGGTAGACTGTGTTGTTTCTTGACACCATAGAGGACATTGATTGATGATGGTAGACTGCGTTGTTTCTTTTTCTGCTCGTGTCTGTGCCCTTTGCTTCATTCTTTTTCTTTCCTTCATGTTGGCTAGTCTGGCTCTTGTTTGCTGTGTCTCCCGGTGGTTTGTGAGGACATCTGATGGGGTTGCTAACTTGGCTTCTTGCAACCCCATCATCTCACCACCTTCTTCCAAAAAAAAATATCGTCCACAAGAATGAAGCTGGTACGTCCTGTAATTCTTCGTCAGGATGTATGGCTTTAGACCCTGGAGGAAGCGGCACCAAACAATCGTGGAGATATTGTTTGGTGGGTTTGCGTCGTACATCATGGTGAGTTGGATTGGTGTAGGGGATGATGTGGCCACGTGAATTAACGGGGCTGGTGATACGATGTCTGTTTTGGCTGTTCTGGTGGACACGAAAAGGCTGTTGATTTTCATGGTGGATGTGGCAGGATCAGTACTGGAAGGTATTGGTGGTTCTGCTGTTGTCTGGAAGATGACTGGAGAAACGGTGGTACTGGTGGTTTTGTTGAAATGTGCCATAGAGGGGAGGAGCTTGCTGCCTTCGGGGTCACTCCTTATCCCAGGTTACGTCGCTGTAGATGTGTGAACGACCTGAGCAAGGTGTGAATTGGGGTCTGTCATGGTAGGTGATGTGACAGATGGGGTCGGTAGAGCAGGGTAGGCCGGATTGACCGGTGTGGAGGGTGACATTGCAACAGGTGTGGCGGTGACCTGGGTAGGTTGTGAAGAGGTGGCTGTCATGTTAGATAAAGTGACAGGTGCGGTGGTTTTGGTGGGAGGCCGCCTCCGAGTGGTTGGGATGAATGTTGGCACCCAACGTTTTTGTTGAGTCACACGTCGGCCAGATTTTCTACATGGAGGATTTGAAAAGATTGCGTTAATAATGAGGAAGGTCTTGACTTGGTTGTTTGCATGCGTGAAGGTGGATTGATGGATGTAGTGCCTGTTTTGGATGATCTAGAGATATTGTGTGAAGATGTAGAGGGTTGCAGTGAAATGGAGGGGGCAGTATCGCGAGGTGGTTTATTGGTAGAGGTGGTTGGCTGAGGGGATTGATTGAGAGGTGTAGGAAGTTTTGAATGAACTTGTTGCTTAGGCGAAAGTTGATTTATTGCACTAGATGGAAGATGAGAAGTTATTGGAGTGATAGGCTGAGTACTTGGTGAAACCACAAAATTAGGGAGGTCTGTTTCAGATGAGGTGGTGGAGAGAGGAGTAAAAGTTTGTTGAGGTAGAATAGTTTTAGTCTGATTGGGAAGTGTAGGTGGAGCAGAAACAGGGCAAATAGGTGGAGGTAGATTGCTGGAGAGGTTGATACAATAGGAGTTAGAGGGAGGAGGAGGTGAATAGTTGAAAGCTGTGTCTTTCACATTTGGCACAGGTGGTTGCACAGGTGGTTTTATCACAATTGGAGAAGGAGTGATGGGTGGAATGAGATGTGGTGTCAATGATTCTGTGGAGCCTAAATTTTGGTCATTAATTGCAGGCAATGTGTTATTATCTTTTGGGTCAGCAAGCATAGTGATATTGTTATCACTGGGTTAAAACATACGTACATATCTATTCCGGTAGGTGCGTGACTCTCCGTAATAATTTATGGTGACCTGGTAACAGTTTGGTACAGTGAGTATTTCAAAAGGCCCTTTATATCTTGGCTTGAGCTTGGAAGGTACAGGAAGTTGGGCAACCATGACTAGATCGCCGACTTGGTGAGGACTGACTGTTGGTGTCTCATCAGGTCGAAGATCCTGTATGTACTGGAGTTGTGGAAGTCGGTTTTTCAGATGGACTAAGGATTGATCAAAATTTGACGAGGGCTGATATGGGACAGACAGGTGACGTAATGGCAGGAGTAGGGGTGGTACCCCAAAACTCGTTCATGGGGTAAAACTCCGTCTTGGCGGGGGCAGGTATTTATCCCCCATTGTACTATTTTGACTTGACTAGGCCAGTTGGTGGTGTTCATTTGTTGTAAGCGAGTCCTTATTTGATTGGCAATGGTGCAGTGACTTCTTTCACAAATAGAGTTCCCTTGAGGCCAATAATGGGATGAATGACTGATTTTGAAACCGCACATCTGAGAAAGTTGTGACCATATGTGACCTGTGAACTCGGGGGCATTATCTGAGTGAATAGCTTCGGGTAGGCCAAAATAAGGAAATACGTGCTGTATCATGGCTTCAGCTACGGCTAAGGTAGAGTGTTCTTTTGCTGGACAGGCAATTACGTATTTGAATATGTGAATTGTGTATTGTTTGTTTTTATTCACTCGTTTATTTGTTTATCAGTTAATATGTGTGATTGTTTATTTGATTGTATGTTTGTGTTTGTGTATTTACTTAATTGTTTATTCATTGCTTGTCTTTAATTACTTGTTTACTTGATTACCAGTTCATTTATTTGAGTATTTACTTAATTGTTTGAGTATTTTATTACTCGATTGTTTTTTGTGTATTTTACGTACTTCTTTCTATGTTTATTAGTTAATTTTATTGATTGTTTACTTGTTTGTGTATTTAAATACCCGTTTGTTTATTGTTCGTTTTTGAGTACTTGTTTCTTTGTTTATCAGTTAATTTGTTTGATTGTTTACTTGATTGTATGCGTGTGTTTGTATATTTTATTAATTGTTTCTTGGTTGTTTGTGTTAATTACTTGTTGTTGTTGTTGCTGTTCCCCAGGCTGTCTGGCCGAACAGCCCCAAGGTCTCGAGCAAGGCCAAGGCCATAAACGAGCGCCCCCACAAAATCCTCCCTGCTTACCACTAACAAAGCCGGGGTGACCGAAGCCACTCCAAGGCAGGGAGCTGAGGAAGGTGCGGAAACGCCCGGGAAACCAAAGCCCCACCCAAGGCCCTGTGCCCCTAAGCAATTATGAAGGGAAAGTTGAGGGGTAAGGGAAAAATGTGACGCTTTGGCTCCCAATCTGCCAACTTCTAGGTTGGCAGTAGGGAGGTCAATCCACGGAAAAGACGCCGCCACTTGAGATCTAGAAGATATATAAGTAAAAGGAACAGTCAGAGTAAGCTATGGGTATGGCAGAGATCGCTCAGTTCTCACTCGGATAGACCAGCCCATCACCACATGACTAGAACCCAATCCTCTCAGCATCAGCTAGGAAAGGCCCTAGAAAGCCGCCTTTGGCGGGGGGATAGCTCCCCTATTTCAACTCCTTTCGGGGTTGGGCACCCGCCCAATTACTTGTTTATATATTTATTTGTTAATTTATTTTATTGTTTATTGTATTGTTTGAGTACTTTATTACTCGAGTGTTTATTACTTGTCTTTAAGTAATTATGTTTTGCTTACCAGTTAATTTGTTTATTGTTTACTTGATTGTGTATTCTTTGTCTTTAGTTACATTTGTCTTTGTTTACTAATTAATTTGAAATATTTGTACTTGATTGTTTGTGTGTTTGTCTATATAATGTGTTTCTATCTGTCTGTTTGTTTGTCTATATAATGTGTTTCTATCTGTCTGTTTGTTTGTCTATATAATGTGTTTGATTCCTTATTTATTTCCATATTTAATTGCTCATTCGTTTATTGTTTGACTGCAATTACTTGATTCTTTGTTTAACAGTTAAATAATTTGATTATTTACTGGATTTTGTAGTAAATTGTTGAGTGTGGTGAAAGTAAGATATTGTTGAGTGTGGTGAAAGTAAGATATGAGGAGATTTTAACTTATGAGGTTTTAAATGGGTACTACTAATATTGTTGCTAATTTTGTTAAGTGTGTGTGTGCGTGAGTGAGTGTGTTTGTGTGTGTGTGTGAGCGTGTGTGATTGTGTGTGTGTGTGTGTATGTGAGTGTGTGTGTGTGTGTGTGTGTGTGTGAATATGTTTTGCTACCTGGGCGATACGGTTTCCGCTGGAGGTGGCGCTGAAGCTAGCTCTATTGATAGAGTCAGAATTGGCTGGGGAAAGTTTAGTGAGCTGTTGCCACTCTTAACCATGAGAGAGCTTTCACACCTTAAAGGGAAAGTGTATACCTCGTGTGCTAGGAGCGCGATGACCTATGCCTCGGAGACGTGGCCGGTTAAAGCGGAGGATATCAATAGAATGGAACACGCATTAATTCTTATTTACTTTTTTACTACCTCGCCTTACGTAAATATGGCGGAGAGAAAGTGTGTGTGTGTGTGTGTGTTATTGCTGACTATCTTGCTTATAATATAATGATGAGGTCAGGTAGTCATGATCACAAGTGTACACCATGTAACCTAATGGTTGCGTTATCCAATTTGCCATAATCCTTTTAAATCCAAATTGTAAGTTGCCCTCCATAAATGTCTAAGATTTTCCTAAACATAACTGTACATACATCATCTTTACTAAATTAGTAACAAATGTATGGGAACTACCATTACAGTACCTAGTGAATCTGTTTGTCATAAACTACTGAAATACCCCTCTATTGTGTTCTGACAGCCAGCCCAGGTTTTGGCATCGAAACCAAGCCCCTTCAACAGTGTTGCAAATATTCTATAAATGTTCTCCCTAAACTGTTTCAGGTGTTGAGAATGTTTTTGCTAACCAAATAATATTGTTATAATGTCTTTAGATATTTAGCTGATGTCATTTAGACTGGGTAAATAGGTAAACGCTCCACTGTAGTTTCGTCCATAGTTTACATCGTAATCACATGTAGAGTTATTGTGCTTGAATGATTACACTGTGTTGCTACATTTATTAATAGGCTCTTATCTTATATATAATGTTTTTTTGGGGGAAATGTTATAAATCAATATGTGTATATATTCCATTTTCCATTTTCCAAAGATCGACAGGGTTGTTAAAAAAAAAACATATATATATATATATATATATGTATATATATATATACAGTATATATATATATATATATATATATATATATATATATATATATATATATATATATATATATATATATATATATATATATATATATATATATATATATATATATATATATATATATATGTATATATATATAGTATCTCTAAAGTTTTTGAAACTATTCTTACTTCCAAATTTCTTAAGCATTAATCATCTCATAATCTACTATCAGATTGCCAGTATGGCTTCCTTAAGGGTCGCTCTACTGGTGATCTTCTTTCATATCTTACTAACTCTTGTTCATCCTCCATTCGGGACTTCGGTGAGACCTTTTCTATTGCGTTAGACATATCGAAGGCCTTCGATAGAGACTTTGTGGGACAAATCTCTAATTTCTAAACTACCCTCCTTCGGTTTCTATCCCTCCATCTGTGCCACTGTCTCTAATTTCCTTTCACGTCGTTCCATAGCTGCGGTTGTGAATGACCATCGTTCACTTCCCCATCCTATCAACTCCGGTGTTCCTCAAGGCTCTTTCCTATCTCCTATTATCTTTCTAATTTTCATATATATTCTTCTCAACTGTACATCCATTCCTATCCATTCATATGCAGACGACTCTTATCTTACATTATTCAATTAGTTTCCTAGAACGCGCAAGCCACCAATCCCTCTAAAGCAAATGTAATGCAGCCATAGAACACTTATCTTCTGATCTAACTACCATCTCCAATTGGGGCAGAGAAAACCTTGTTACTTTTAATGCTTCCAAAACCCAATTTCTCCATCTATCTACCCTCCGTGAACTCCCAGCGGACTTTCCCTTATTTTTCAACAATACAAAAATCAACCCTTCAATTCTCTCAGTATTCTTGGTGTCTCATTTTCTTCTGCTCTCTCTTGGAAGGACTATATTACCAGTTTTGCTAAGGCAGCCTCCCAGAAGCTGGGTGTGCTCAACCGCCTCAAGGGGTTATTTACCTATGCTGCAGCTTCTTGCTCTGTACAGAGGCACAGTGCGTCCTCGTATTGAGCATTCTTCACATGTGTGAGGAGGATCGTCTCACACAGCACTTCTAGACAAAGTAGAAAGGAAAGCCTTTTGTCTCTTTAACTCCCATTCACTCACCAACTCTCTGCAATTTCTCTCTCTTCGCCGCGATGTTGCATCTCTCTCGCTATTCTATCACCACTACAATAATCAGTGTTCCTTAGAGCCTTCCCAGTGTACACCACCTCCTCTTCGTAGGGTACGTAGTACCCTTCTTGCAACACAATCCCACCCCTACTCTGTACAACTCTCCAACTCATGAGTGAAGCGTTATTCCCAATCATTCTTCTATTCAACAGCTGAGCTCTGGAACTCCCTCCCTGAATCCATGTTTCCCTCATCCTATGACTTAAATTGTTTCAAACTCTGTGTGTCCATTGGCTCGAATGTACCTTGATTTTGGCCCTGGCACTCATCGCGGGCAGTTTTGCCTTTTGTCTCCTTCATCCACAAAAAAATATATAAATATATTTATATGTATACTGTATAATTATATATATATATATATATATATATATATATATATATATATATATATATATTATATATATACGGTATATATATATATATATATATATATATATATATATATATAATATATATATATATATAATACAGTATATGTATATATATAGCAGATGAAGAGGATACACAGGGTAGCAGCAAACAGCATGGAGCAGGATAAAAATGATGACCAGGCTGGGGTGCCAGTACTTTATTTAGCAGTCAGACAAACGTTTCGACACTCGTGTGTCATCTTCAGTGTTCTAGAAAACAATAATAAAACATATAGCAAATATTTAAAAATAAAATCGCGAAAAGCGAGTATATTATAACTAAAAATGTAGCCTCAACAATGTTATAATATACTCGCTTTTCGCGATTTTATTTTTTAAATATTTGCTATATGTTTTATTATTGTTTTCTAGAACACTGAAGATGACACACGAGTGTCGAAACGTTTGTCTGACTGCTAAATAAAGTACTGGCACCCCCCCCTGGTCATCATTTTTATCCTGCACCATGATGTTTGCTGCTACCCTGTGTATCCACTTCATCTGCTATATATATACATATATATATATATATATATATATTATATATATATATATATATATATATATATATATATATATACAGGTATATATATATATATACATATATATATATATATATACATATATATTTTTCTATTGCACTAGACATCGAAAGCCTTCGATAGAGTCTGGCACAAATCTTTAATTTCTAAACTACCCTCCTTCGGTTTCTATCCCTCCATCTGTGCATTTGTCTCTAATTTCCTCTCCGGCCGTTCCATAGCTGTGGTTGTGGATGGCCATCGCTCACTTCCTCACCCTATAAACTCTGGTGTTCCTCAGGGCTCTGTCCTACCTCCTATTCTCTTTCTAATTTTTATAAATGGCCTTCTCAACTGTACCTCAACTCCCATCCATTCATACGCAGACGACTCAACCTTACACTACTCCATTAGTTTTTCAGTACGCCCAAGCCAGCAATTCCTCAACGACAAACGGAATGAAGCCATAGAACACTTAAATTCTGATCTAACTACTATCTCCAAATGGGGCAGAGAAAACCTTGTTACCTATAACCCTTAAAGAGCTGCAGCGGACTTAAATCTGCCTCCAATTTGCAGCAAGTTAGGAGCATTATTAAGGCTTTTAAAGGGTTAAAATCGAGTGCAAATGGCCGGGAGCGCAGCGGGCCAGACAGCCGACTCCCAGGGCTTACCGCCGCTCATTAACTCACGTTCCGTGTGTTCTCGAGAGGCCGGCAGTGTAGCCAGTATAGTCCATGAGCCAAGACCCGAATTTTGGGATATCGGTACCACCCGGGGTGACTAATTCTCTTAGGTGTTTTTAGCTTGCTACATGTCTCTAGTTTATGTTTTGATATGATAGCCCTTGCACATTGGTAGCTTAATGGTCGTTATCACTTCTTGAATAGACATACCCTACCGAAAATTCCGAAATTTTTTAAAATTTCAAATTTGGGGACAGGAATGCCTAAATGTCAACAAAATGCATATAGTAATTGTCACATTTAATACAAGTCCTGTAAATACACACTAAGCATGCCATGGGCTTGTACATACTATTATGGCAAATTACTACTCCTAAATATCATCTACGTCAGACTCGGAATCTGACTGTTGTGCCACCGGCTCTTCTTCAATAGCCTTGTTCTGACATGTCTGTAACCTGCACATGTCCGTGCATTTTAGACCATTGCTGAGGCAAGTACACTTAGGGAGTTCGCATGACCGCACACACTTGCAAGCTACTAGCTACATACAGACATCTGGTGCTGGTGAGCCTCGCATCCAGTTGACGGCAAGCTTACCGTCCTCATCTGTCATCCAACCGCAGTCTGTTGGGTTCGCAACAAATGGCTGGCTCTGAAGACTTCTCCTCCAGATCGCAGCCTGGTAGTTTGCACGCAGTGCATGCATGAAGAGGCAGTCCTCACAAGGAGGGAGTTGACTTGACTCTACCTCTCCACGTCTTGCACAGAACAGCTCATACCGAAGCTTGTTTACCTTAGTTGTGTGGGTAGATGGTAGGTACATGTGGCAGGTGATTTCCTGTAGCTTCTCAAAGAGTTCAGGAGACACTGCCCATGAGCGTCCAAGTTCGTGAAAAGCATGCTGGTATGTCTTGTCCATCTTCACCTGCTTGAGTGTCGTCATCTTCCCTCGGCCAGCGAATGCACTGACGGTATCACAGCCTGTAAAGGCATGCATACCAATCAATGAATCACACACGCTGCCTCCCAGTGTGCGGCTCAGTGTGGTGATATCCAGGAATCTTGTCCGGTTCTTCGTCCCGCACTTCTGGAACAGATGGGATGGGATCTTGTGGCACATGCCAAGACACAACACCATGACGTCTGTATCTTCTGCAGTGATGATGACAGACTTGTTCCCAGATTCTGCTGCATGAAGTGCATGGAGAAGAAGGCGTGTGTCTGCTTCTTCTTGAGTTGACTTAAGCTCAGGAGCCTCTTCCCACTGCTCTTTGGTGATCTTGAAGCAGCGCTGCTCACATGTGACATACAGCTCCTTGTCCTTGAGCTTCTCCCTGTGCTGTGGTGCCTTCCATTCTTCTACCAAGAACTTGATAAGACTTGCCTTGTTGGAGGAACTACCGAGTAACTTTCTCCACTGCTGGATGTTGTGCCCAGGTTGAATGTTCTTGAAATGAATTCCTGTGCCTGCACTTCTTTTGGCTCGTTCTGCATCCTTGATGGATGTCTCCTTGTAGATATCAAACACAACATCAATGCGCCTGCTCTTAGCACCTTCATGAACAGCGTGACTCAGTGCTGTACCTGCAAGCTGTGAAAAAGTTTTGTCGTTTCCCTTCAGTTTGTGGACCAGGCTCATCCCATCAATTATGGTAGCAGAGGGCTCGGGTATCACTTCTGCAGGAGAAACATTCCTCTCTAACTCCTTTGCGAGGGCAGCCTTGTTGGTCTTGCGGAGAGACCCATCACTGCTGGCAAGTGCCCAAGGCAAAGGCCCCAGGGGATGAGCCAAGACATCACTCATTTTGAGCTTTCTGTTCTCGGCAACAAGGATCATCTGGCCAAATAGGTTCCTGTCAGCCTTTAAGATAACCTCCTTGGCATGGTCTTGTGAGCGTGGCTTCATTCTGATGTTAGTGAACGTTCTCAGTTTCGTCTTCGTCATCGTGTCATGAAACTGTATAGTTGGCGTATCGATCTCCAGGCGCTCTTCCTTGAAGGCTTGATATGCATCCTCTCCTATTCTGTAGGCCCCTAGAAGGTCTTTGACAACTTCTGGTGGTGCCATAGTCGCAGTTGACAAACTGACAAGATCTTCTTGCTCTGCGTTGAAGGGGTTCAACCAGCTGGTCTCCATCAGTTGAACTAAAGATTGGACATCGGCCTCATCTCTTCTAATCCTGGGCATCTGTAGGTCTGGGTGGCTGAAGTCAGTATACTTTTGGCCTACTACCATAGTCCTGAGCTGCCTTAAGTACCTGCTGCGATACTCCGATGTCAGGTAGTACCTGGCGACAGCTCCGCCTTTCAGGCTGAAGCCTTTTGTGCCCCCTGGTGTCTGGGTGTCTTTGTTGATCGTCTCTTCGATTGTCTGGTCCACAGGGATCCGTCCAAAGGGATTCTTGCTACCGATCTGGACCGAAAAGCCACCTTGCATGAAGTGTTCATGGACCTCTGGGTGTTCAATGGGCAGTCGAGACATCAAGGCATAGTAGTAGGTTAGGAACCGGGCATAGTTCACTTTGTCATAGGCAAAACACCACGGTATCATCTGTCGGATTGCTCCTAGGTGGAGCATCCAGTTGCCTTCTCTGGAGGCTCGAATTAAGTCCAGCATGATCTCAACCATGTCCAGGTATGACATCCAGAATGCTGAGAGGTTGTGTTCATCTCTGAGGGTCTCAAGATAAACTTGGAAAAGCTTCATGATATGTGTGCATGATTCACTCTCCATCAGCTCTTGAAAGAGTCCCTGAGACACATTGCTGTGAAAGCTGTTGATGTCCTTCAGTGTTTCATCTAGATGGTGTATGTCCCTTGAATGGTTTTCTTCTAGCCATGAAAGGAAGCCTTTCCATGCAAGCCTCATCAGTGCTTCATACACGAGCTTGTGTAGTCTCACTGCTCTGTTGTACCTCTTGCCGTTCATCACTCCTGACACTGATCCTTCTGCGATGATACCTGATTCCACACACAGATCTCTAAGACCTGCATCTTGAAACCTCTTTCCTATGGTGGAGATGAGATTACAGATTGTGTGGAAGACGCCCATCCTGATGATAATGTTCTTGAACTTCTCTTGTTTCCAGATAACTTCGGCAGCTTTGGCATAGAGTGCTTGATCAAACACGCACACAATCTTGTTAAGCTGTAAGGACTGCATGATAGCATGCGTTTGTTCCAAGATTTCATTAACGGTGGACATTTCTGTTGCGGGAGCATTGATAGTGGGCAGGTAGCTTACAGTGTCCTGAACCACTGCAATGTCTCTGCGCATTTTGATGTTGAACCCAGTCCAACTGCTGATGGACTGGTCCTCATGGTCTGACATTCGAGTAAGAAGCCAGATATGGTTCTTTGTCTTTGAATCCTGGACTTCCTTTGGTAGTGTCGACATACGCAGTCTCAATCCTAGGTGGCCCTGCCCGCCGCCCAACATTGTATATTGGCAGCATTGATGATGTCTGAGTGATGCTTCTTATCTTGGACTTGGTAATCTCTGGCAGGACTTTCTCTGGCACAGAGCCTGCAACCTTGGACTGGACAGCAATGCCATTGACTCTATGAGAAGTACCTGCTCCACTTAGGGTCTCTTCAAGTCGGTCAATGTTATCCCAGGCCAGGGTTGTGAACACACCAGGGTAGATGTTTGCTCGCAGTGGAATGTCATCCTTTGAGCATTCCAGCTTCTGGATACAAAGGGCTGTATCGATCTCCTCAAACATTGAGTAAGACACACAGTGACCAAGACGATTCAGAGTTCGGATCAGTTCTGTGTTTCCTGTCAAAGACTTTACAGCATTGGTCAGCAGTACGTGCTTGGGTGGTTTTGTCTTGCCACTGGTAACAGCAAAGACCAAGTCACTGCCAAAGGAAGTGGCAAGACGTTGAGCTCTTTCAGAGGGAGTTTCACACTCACACTCTCCTGTCAGCAGGGTGTGCAGGAATTGAGTGACTGCTGCAGGAATGACATTCTGATCTGTATCGGGAGGCCATGGCTGACTCACATCTTGTTTATTGATCTCATTCCTCAGCTGCATTCCTGCTTTGGTTAAGACATCTTCAGAGTTAGCTGCTCTTGCTTCTTGCAGGTCTTTTGCCATTTTGTGTGCTTGCTGGGCAAGGTCGTCCATTGAGAGGCTGCGTGGATAGATTAGAAGCTTTCCTTTCTCATCTGGGACAAAGCGTAGTGATTCTCCAAACTCGGTTTCAATCTTTCGGCGAACATGTTTCTTTGTCGCTGGTTTCAGTTGGATAATACCACGGGACATCATGGATCTCTCAAGCCTAGATGTGAGGTTTGTCATAGGCAGTACCTCTGGGTTGGGGAATAATTTGGTCCTTATATACAAGCAGAGTTCCTCGAGGGCTTCTGTCTCAACCTCTTCGTAGCGTGCTTCCTCGCTTTCTTCCTGATTTTCACCTGCACCCGACCTGGCGGCCGCTGGGAAATCATCTTTTGTGAAGAGTTTGTAGCACGACTTGTGGTAGTGACCCTCTGCAGCAACAAGGTCTCTGCTAACTAAACCAAGGATTCTCTGGTTGAGTTTCCTTATTGCTGCTCTGCGAATCTTCTCATCTGCTCGTAGCTCAACACACTGTATGAGTGGCTCCCTTGTCTTTGTTGTTTTTATGTACTTGCTTGACTTCTCGCAGAAGATACATACTTTGGCATACACCCTGCTAGTACTAGGGGCATCCCTTGATGCCCTCCTCCTGGGGTCGACGCTTGCTGATTCTATCTTGACACCCTTGGCAAGGATAGAATCCAGTGACTTCTTCATTGTAAAGAGACTACGACATTTACGGTGATAATGTATGTGTGGTATTCCTCCTTCTTCAAGGCCCTTGGCTGCTTCCAGGACTGGATCATGCTGCCTGATTTCTGCAGCCCTGAGCAATGTGTTCCAGGAGTCCAAATCCTGTGGTGACACCAGAGCATCGCTGTCATCATCAGAGCAGTGGATGATACAGTCGATCCGTGCTCTCTTCCTCGCAGATGGTTCCATCCTGCCGTCAAACAGTCGACACACACCTGCAAAAAATATCACCATTAAACCATGAACAAACAAACACATTACATGGAAACCACTCTACATATGTTTGCTCCTTCCAATAATAAATTATCCCCAAAATATAACAAAAAATCCCCAAATATGAAATAAACCCCTAAATATGGAGAAACTTGAAATACACATCGGAATAATTCTTGTAGAGAATCAAATAAGCTACAAGAGCTGTTAGAATATATTTTTCAATGTTCCCCATATTTAAGGATTTATTCTAGATTTAGAGGAAAATACCCAAAATATAGAGTATATTCCGAAATATGAGGAAATTTGAAAAATACCTAGGAACAACTCTGGTAGAGAATATAATTCTACATAGGTGTTCAAAGTTTCGCGATGATTGTGTGATGGATTTTAAAGAAAATGAGGAAAACGCCGAGCGTCACGCTAAAAATCTTTATTTTTGGGTAGCGCCCCTATTGCATCAAAAAAATTAGACTAAGCTACCAGTGCGAGAAGGCTATCATATCTTAATGTACTTACAGTCACTCTATAAACATTTTAGTACCATTCGTGTTTAGTCACCCCAGGTGGTACCGATATCTGGCCTGGCTCATGGACGACTAGTAGTGAGCATAGCTGGGAAAAATATGCCGCTATACGCTAAACTCCCATGTTACTGGTATCACTGTATGAGAACCACGAGTGCTACGTAGCTCGTTCTGGTCTCATTTTGAAGCTTTTAGCGCCTAGTTTTTTGCTGAATACATTTCTTTTCATGCAGATACTTGATTTATCATTCAGGAGGGCCTGAATATGCCCAAATAAGCCCAAAACCCCCCACTCGACAAGGGTTAATGCTTCCAAAACCCAATTTCTCCATCTATCTACCCATCAGGAACTCCCTGCAGACTATCACTTATTCTTCAACAATCCAAAAATCAATCGTTCATCTTCTTTCAATATTCTTGGTGTCTCTTTTTCTTCTGCTCTCAGTTGGAAGGACCATATTACCAGTCTTGCTAAGGCAGCCTCCCTGAAGCTGGGTGTGCTCAACCGCCTTAGGGGGTTCTTTACCCCTGCACAGCTTTTTGCTCTGTACAGGGGCATAGTGCGTCCTTGTATTGAGTATTGTTCACATGTGTGGGGAGGTTCCTCTCACACAGCTCTCCTAGACAAAATTGAAAGGAAGGCCTTTCGTATCATTAACTCCCGTCCACTCACCAACTCTCTGCAATCTCTCTCTCTTCACCGCAATGTTGCATCTCTCTCGCTATTCTATCGCTACTATAATAATCAGTGTTCCTCAGAGCTTTCCCAGTGTATACCACCTCCTTTACGTAGGGCATGTGGTACCCGTCTTGCAACACAATCCCACCCCTACTCTGTGCAACTCTCCAACCCAAGAGTGAAACGTTACTCTCAGACTTTCTTCTATTCAACAGCAGAGCCCTGGAACTCACTCCCAGAATCAGTCTTTCCCTCTTCCTATGACTTAAATTGCTTCAAATTCCGTGTGTCCAGGCATTTTGCCTCGAATGTTCCTTGATTTTGGCCCAGTCACTCTTTCAACAATGGGGGAGGCACTCGCTATAGGCAGTTCTGCCTTTTGCCTCCCTCACTCACATAGAAAAACAAATATATATATAATATCAGTATATATAATTATATATATATATATATATATATATATCAGTATATACTGTATAATTAGATATATATATATATATATATACAGGTATATACATATATACCCGGTATATATATATATATATATATAGATATATATATATATATATATATATATATATATATATATATATATATATAATTAAATATATATAAAATATATATACAATATATATATACAGGTATATATATATATATATATATATATATATATATATATATATATATATATATATATATATATATATATATATATATATATATATAAATAAAAACAAAATAAATATATATCAATAATAATTTGATAATAATCCCCCAAGCCAATTTTGTTGTTTAGCCTTTCTGATTAATTTGTCTTTGCCTTAAAAGTTTACCTAAGCAGCTTAAGGGAGGAGGTAGTTACTTGTTCTGGACTCCCTTCTCCCTCATGTTTAGCCCCATTTGTTTTCAGATTTTCTGACGTTAGGCCCATTAGTTTGCCGATTTTAAGACCTTCCGTCCCATTTCTTTATCAATATCAAGACATTTTGTGTCATTTAGGTGTCGATTCTTTCCTGGCGAGCCTGTATGGGGGATGTGGCCTTCGGCTGGGACATTTTTCTACCAACAAATTTACAAATTTGTCTTGAAAGGGGATCTTAAGGATAATGTATCTTGATGGAGGTCTGAGGAGGAAACTAAACCAATAATAAATACATAAATAAATAAACTAATAAATTAACACTACCACTTTAAAGAGGGTATCACACTAGGCTTAGCCTCATCCGTACGGGAGACTCCATTATTATCTATATTGTATCTATTAATAGACGATTTTATGCAGTTACTAAAGATTAAAGCAGTAATAAAAATGCCTCTTGACCATTATCTCTTAAACTTAAAGGAAGGGGGGGGGGGGAGGTGCCCAACCCCAAGAGGAGTTGAAATATGGGAGATGTCCCCCTTCCTTTCCTGGCTGATGCTGAGAGGATTGGGTTCAAGTCATGTGGTGATCGATGGGCTGGTCAATCAGAGTGAGAGTTGAGCATTCTCTGCCATACCCATAGCTTACTCTGACTGTTTCTTTTACTTACATATTTTCTAGATCTTAAGTAATGGTGTCTCTTCCATGGATTGACCTCTCTATTGTCAACCTAGGTTGGCAGACTGGGAGCCAAAACGTCACATATTTCCTTTTCCCCCCAACTTTTCCTTCATAATTGTTAAGGGGGTACAGGGCCTTCGGTGGAGCTTCAGTGTCCCAGGCGTTTCCACACCCTCCTCAGCTCCTCGCCTGGGAGCGGTCTCGGTCACTTGGGCATTCTTAGTGGTAAAGCAGGGAGGGTTCTGTGCGGGCGCTCGGTTATGGCCTTGGCATTGCTTGGGACCTTGGAGCTGTTCGGTCAGACAGCCTGTGAAACAACAATAACAAAAACCACTGACAGGGGTAGTGCTTGTTTTTTGGTCTATATATTTATGTATTAATATATTATTTAGTTTCCTCACTAGACCTCCATCAAGCTTAAAATTACACCCCCTAAACCCCCTTTCAAGATACATTTGTACATTTTTCAGTAGAAAAAAAGTCCGGTTTCTTCCAAAATTACAGGCTCGCCATTGCTCGCCAGGAAACAAACATTGAAACCTAAATGGCACAAATGGTCTTAATATTGACAAAGACATTATCGTCAAACTAATGGAGGCAACGTCTTAAAATCTCAAGATTAATATGCTAAACATGAGGGAAAGGGGGTCCAGAAAAAGCGACTGCCTCCCCCTTAGTACCGCCATGGGATCCAAATGGCGTTAGATGTAAGTGGAATGTGGCTGATTGCATCCATTATTTTTTGGCGCATATATCCTATCTGCCCACCAAATTTCGTGAAAATTGGTTCATATCTTTGTGAGATATCTTGTGTACAGTCTAACAAATAAACAGACGGACAAAAGCAGGAGGCGAAATCATAGCCTTTGCCCAACTTCATTAGCGGAGATAATCTTGTAACAAAAGTCTGAGGGGAATAATGCCAGTGGGATATCGAATACGCATATCTGTTTTCTGGTTATCATTAGAGGATTATATTTAGATTAGGACAGGTATATGGAAGTAAGAGGGTTAATGGGGGTGGAGTCTTTACCTGTTAAGGGGGTAACATGACGGTTCACATGTTGGCCGATTTTTGCATGTATTAATTGTTTTTCTAGTTTCCTCCCTAGACCTCCATCAAATTTATAAAAGAAATCCATTAGATCCCCCTTCTAGATTAATTTGTACATTTTTCGGTAGAAAAATTTCCCGGCCGAAGGCCGTTTCTTCCAACATTGCAGGCTCACTATCGTTCGCCAAGGGAAAAAATCGACACCTAAATAGCACGAAAGGTCTAAATATTGACGAAGAACTCGGGCGAAAGGTCTTAAAATCGACTAACTAATGGGGCAAACATCTTAACATCAGAAAACTAATGGGGTTAAATATGAGGGAGAAAGTGGTCCAGAAAACCGGCCCATTCTCCCTTAATTTAAATACCTACAGATGCTTCTTAAACTGTATAACATTTTCTAACAGTAGCCAGAAAACAGAACAGAAATGTGTTACCAGATCTCGACTTAGGGGGAGGTGGTTGATTGTTATGGTCCCTTCTCCCTCATGTTTAACCCCATTAGATTGAGATGTTATGACGTTTGCTTCATCAGTTTGACGATTTTAAGACACATGCCATTCAGATGTCGATTTCTTTTCTGGTGAGCGACATCGAGCCTGTTATTTTAGGAGGAACCGGCCGCTACCGAAAAATGTACACATTTATCTCGAAGGGTGTTCTTAGGGGAATTCTGTTAAGTTTGATGTCAATATGATATATAAATTATTAGCATATATATATAAATATATTGATAAATATTAATCTTATGCGAAATTTCAAATTAAAGTATGCGTAATTTAGAATAAACAAATATTTATAATGCAAGGCTTCAACAAATAATGTATAATATAGTTGAGACGAAAATCATGGTGTTATAGCATAGTCTTGCTGACGTCATAGTGGTTTCTTTGTTATAAATATTAGTCTCTCTCTCTCTCTCTCTCTCTCTCTCTTTCACACACATATTTTTCTTTCTCAAACACACAAACTCCCTCTTTCTCTCTGTCACACACACACACACATACTCTCTCTCTCTCTCTCTCATGCTTCCCGAATTATGAAACTAACAAGTTTGGAGTTCGTGTTTTATAATGACTAGATGTTATTATCTATTCAAACTGTGCCACGTACTTTTATACAGTTTCCGTCTGTATAACAATCGAGGGAAATCCTTGATTACATTAAGGAGGGTTAATTATATAGCATTGATTATATACTTAATATTAATTATATAGCATTGATTATATACTTAATATTAATTATATAGCATTGATTATATACTTAATATTAATTATATAGCATTGATTATATACTTAATATTAATTATATAGCATTGATTATATACTTAATATTAATTATATAGCATTGATTATATACTTAATATTAATTATATAGCATTGATTATATACTTAATATTAATTATATAGCATTGATTATATACTTAATATTAATTATATAGCATTGATTATATACTTAATATTAATT